>CM060481.1:18260391-18692891 GCA_030544235.1 Lepturacanthus savala
GTATGTACCTGGCTGTTGCTGTGGTGGAACAGTTGCCAGGACTAATCATTATTTAGTTGTGGCAGGGCTGGAAAGGTCAGCAGTCTGAAATGTCAGGCTGTGTTCAACAGGAGCCAGATGCAGCCGTGCGCTGCTCAAGTGTCCAATTAAAGGGGGCCGAGTGAGGTTTGAGTGGGTCTGTGCGTGGGAGTGAGTGTGTATGTGAAATAAGAGAGAGGAAAGAGACTCTGTGTGTGCTTTTTGTTAGTTTTTCACATGTGTCAAAGCTATATATATATATATATATATATATATATATATATATATATATGTGTGATGACTGTCAATATCCTTCTTTTGCATGACAAGATGATAAAGATGGGAATAACGCATAGTATAAAAAACTAAAAACTTCAAACAACATCAAAAATTTTGAGAAATTATGACTGAAATAAGGGGACACAGTGGTGCAGGGGTTAGCGCTGTAGCATCACAGCAAGAAGGTCGCAGGTTCAAGACCTCCTTGGTCCTGGGTCTGGGACCTTTCTGTGTGGAGTTTGCATGTTCTCCCCGTGTCTGTGTGGGTTTTCACCGGGTACTCCGGCTTCCTCCCACAGTCCAAAAACATGCTGAGGTTAATTGGAGACTCTAAACTGCCCGTAGGTGTGAATGGTGTGTGTGCCCCACGATAGGCTGCCGACCATCTGGGGTGTATCCCTGCTTCTCACCGTAATGCACTGGGATTGGCTCCAGCAGACCCCTGCGACCCTAATTAGAGTAATAAGTGGGTGTAGAAGATGACTGACTGACGACTGCAATGCCCTGTTCATTGGATTATATGGGCAGCAGTTGCGTTTCCTGTTCTGTGTGCAACCGATTAGGACGACACCAGCGTAACTCCAGTGAGGTGCACATCAACTATTTTACACAAAGCGAGTTGACATTAATAATGATAACAACAGGGCTTGAGAGAAAGAAATGAGCCCACATTTGGGCCCATTTTTGATACAGTGAGGCTAAGGAAAAAAAAATGAAACAAATGCATTGCTTTGTCAAAAGGGCCATATAATAGCTATTAAGAATAACACAAACCTAAAGAGACTATAAGGCTCACCACAAAGAAACAGAAGATAGATTATGGTGGTAATATTTTACTAATAAGGCAGTGGCGCAGCCTGTGTTTTATAGCCAAACAATTGCTGTATAATATGATGGGTAAACCGATGTTTCCATTGACTAAAACTATATTGAAAATAACTATGGTTTCTGACTAAAATACTCAGAATAATAGTCAACTAAAGCTTGACTTAAGGCAAAAAAATAACAAGGACATTTAACACGAGACTAAGACAAAATAAAATAGCTGACAAAATGAACACTAGTGTGAACATGTGTGTTAAGTGTGAATCATTCTTCAGACTAATGAACACCATTAGAAAGAGAGGCCAACAGAGCAGCAGGGGCAGAATCCTCATCAAATCTCTCTCTCTCACCCACACACACACTCAGAGACACACACACTCACACAAACACAGCATGTTATGAAGCCACTTGAGCCTATTAGTTTGTTCACACCCTGTGATTCCCCCTGCTGTCCATGCTATGAAGACAAGATGAAGAGAGGTGACTGAAGGATAAAGAGAAGAGGGAAAGGTACCACCACTGAAAGGGCTGAAGCGAGACGCTACAATCAGATCACTAATAAACAGCGGTGTTGCAAAGTCAAACGAGCAAAAAGAAGAAGTGCCGACAGCAGAGTGAGAGGCAGGTGGGAGGATGACAAGGAGAAAGGGAGCGGAAGCTCCTTTAATCTGCAGAGAGAAGGTGAGGGTGTCCTGTAAGTGTTTCCCTATCAGCTTCATTCATCTGAAAGCCTCACCTGCTCTTCATACAGCCATCATAATAGCCACTGTGTTCTGTGTGTGTGTATGTGTGTATTCACCTACTGTGAATAGTAATAAGAAGCAGGGCAGGATAAAATATGTCTGCCAAGTTAAGAATATAATAGACTTCGCTTCAAGGCCACACATAATAGTCTAAATAATGACCTGCAATAATTTACAGAGCATACTGAGCTCTACAGTGGTCAGAGGAAGAATGCTTCCATTGAGGAACAAATGAAAGTTATTTCAGTCAATCTAAAGGAAAGTAGTTGTGCTGTGTGCATTACTGTAAGCTCATCCAAAGATGCAAAGTCCTAAGTCCTGAGTTTATTCCTGTTTGCTGCATACATTTTTAGATACGTTTGATTGATTGCAACTATACATCTAGATCGAGGCTCTAAACAGACCTCTGAAAGGCTGGTGCTTGAAGGGATTGTCCATGCTGTGTAGAAGGAAGAAAGAAGAACAAAAGCCTCAAACATCTCATAAAGAAAGAAAAGTAAATTGTGTGTTGTACTGAAGCACGATTCTAACTCGAAGTTGCTTATTTCTCACTTTAGATTCTTTCAGACACATATTTTGGTTTACGAGTCATTGGTATATTTCTAACTGTTTCCAGAACATTCAATCTATTTCTGGCCTAAATATCCAGAGAAAATAGCAACAACAGCCCAGAGACTGATGAACTCTCCCAAACGAGAATGAAGCGTTGATGTCGATTTGTGAGCGAAGGAGAATTCCTTAATTCTCCTTTCATGGCTACTTAAAATGCATAACGCTATTAGTCATACTGAACCACAAGGTGAATATTGTTGGCTGGCATTGCTAGGTTACAAGTAAGTCCAATGAATAGTAGGGCGATGTCTTAAACAATGAAAACAACAGATGGCAACACATGTTTTTACTGTTTTGTGAAAAGCTGAGGTGAATCATGAACCATTCTGGATCATGTCACATATATAGAGAATACAGTATGTCTACAACAGGTCACATTGATAAAGTGTTAACTTACTGTGCAAGAAAAAAAAGCATATATGTGAATATACTTATGAGACATACAGCAGTGCATGATAAAGGAGATGGATCTGTTTGATATGCATTAGTTGCAATGATTTTTGTATACAGTATACACTAAAATATGATTGTTATTTCTTTCAGTAATCATATTTTGGGCTTTTTGTAAAGTCTCGAAAGTCCCTCTCACTTGACCATAAAAGTCAAGTCAATTCAATTTTATTTGTATAGCCCAAAATCACAAATCCCAGATTGGCCCCAGTGTCCTTAGACCCTCACATCGTACAAGGAAAACCTCTCGAAAAAAAAAAAATGGGGAGAAGGGGTTGCTATATTTTATAATCTTGCTCACACTCTCTCTCTCCACTTGCCCTCTGTCAAATTGTGAAGTCCAGGGGCCAGTCTTGCCTCTGCCCCGGGCCAGAGAAACAGCTGCAATGTAAACCTGCTAAATTAACCCACTCTGCAAGAGTCTCACATATGCATTATACTGATTAAAGCATATTAGATCATCCGGCTACTTTAGACATATGGGGCTCTGTATCCTCCTCGCCGTTCCCATCTGTTTCTCCTCCCCCGTTTTTTCCGAATTTCTCCTCACTTTCCATCTCAGCGGATCCCTCATCCACACAGCTGCCTCTATAAGAGCCTGGTATGGATTCCTAGTGCTTCTTTGTGACATGTTTCCACACGCGGTCAAACATAAAGCGCCGTATGTGCTCCTGACTGCTACATGCTATGAGATTGAAGATTCAAAAAACTTTGTCTATGATGCAATGAAAGAAAATTGGTGCTCTGTAGGGTAGGGGACTCACATAAAATTGTATAATAGTCCCATGAATAAGCAGGAGTGCAAAGCCGCATTCAAAAGTAGTGACAGTCTGTTTGGCCTTGTTTAAATGGATATTGCAAGTGGGAATGAAAGAGTTTTTGGAAGTTCTCATTTTGACCAGAGGTGCTCTGAAGTGGCAGCCTGATGGGAGTAGCTGAAAGGATTGGTGAAGGGGATGTGGAGGGTCCTTAGTGATGGAGGCTGCCTTCCTTTTTTACTGCATGTAAAGGTCTGAGAGTTGGGTTTGAGTGGTGCCAGTGATTTTGGTTGCATGCTTGATCATTTTTATGAGTTTTTCCTTCCTTTTCTCCGTGGGAAAATCGCACAAGCATACACTGTTAAATGTGAGGACTGATTCGATGAGTATACTGCTGTTAAAATGTCTTAGAAACATGTACTATCGGGACCTTTTATAGCCTCCGTCCGCATGTTGCGTGAAGGATAGGTGGTGGTCGACCTCAGGGCCCTGGTAACAGCCCATTTCTATTGCAGGGTATTTTGTTTGTGTATATGGAGAAGAGAAGATATGACAAAATAACCCTCTGGGATACAAATTCAAAACTGTTCAGTCTGACATGTTGCGGTCTGTTCTTAACCCATAACACCGGTGTTGTGTTGAGTTGTAGTTCTTGAAGATGGTACTGAAGTGTGTTTTTGTTAAAAAAAAGTCCTTGAATAAGTCTGGAGAGTGGAGATGCATAGCCACTGAATCCAGAAGAGCATGAGTATTGGATTAAATTCAAAATACTTTTGCATGAATGAGAAAAAACCCCAAAAAACTCACCACCAGTACACTGACAAAATATGGTTGTAAAATTGAGTTCAATCTGTTCATTTTTTCCCTTCTTTATTGAAATGTTCATATTATATGTTCAACTGAAATATTAATTTCACAAGTCAATAGTAAAATTGTGTTTCTGACAATGTGTGTATGTTATTCAGTTAATTATGGAATGAAGTGGAAGGAGTGTTTTAGCAAAATATACAAAATTGAATCCCTTTGGCATCCCATATCACAACATCTCGGTAGTCGACATAAAAAAAAATCAAATAAAAAAAAAAATCAATAAATGATCAATGTCAATATGTGTATTGAGAGTAGCATATATTTACATGGTTCAGAAGTTAAAATAGGGGCATGTTCATAACATTGTTCAATAGCAAGTGTGAGGCATTTATAAAAGTGTATTGATTTATGTTCATGTTTCTGGAGTGTGTGTTCCAGTTGTAATTATGAAAGTATTTCAGATGGATATACCAGAGGGTTTCAGAGTGCATGTGTCTCATGGCATTTGAGTGTGCACGTGTCTTGCAAACAAACGCAAAATAATATGTGTTGTTTCCATGTACGGTAAAGTCTACATCCCATTTTGAAACTTTTAAACACAGGAAAAAATGCACACTTTAACGCAGAGGCATACACATCCAAAACATATGCACCAAGGTGTGTGTCTGTCCAATCAATAGCAAGTCAAATGAGAAAACAGAACGATATTCTGAAACTGGTCTGCGTATGGGTGGTTAAGTAGAGATTTTGGGTGATGATGAAGTCAGAGTATGAGATTTCAGGGACTTACCAGAGTTGGTGATGGTTAACAGGTCGAGACGCCGTTGTTGCTATGGAAAGAGAAAAAAGACAAATGTGAATGACGTCATCATTGAAATCAGTATTTTAAAATCCTGTATCTGGGAGAAATTCGGCCTCCTTTATTACGGCACCAAAAGGAAATGAGCAAAGAAATTGTAAAGAAGAAGTTGTACAAAGAAGGTGTAAAGGTGTAATTGTAAAGGTCCCTGTTAAGACTTAAATCAGGGATGTTATGTTATTACATCAGTAACTTGAACAATACCAGTTAGTCATACTAGTAGTTCAACCTATAGTCGCTTCCTGGTAATTCAGTTCAATTCAAGTAATAACGTATGCAATAGGAGATTATTGTGTGATTTTATAATTTTGAATTGTATAATTACTAACTAGAACTTGTACTCAATTTATCATACAATTAACACTGCCTCCGTGGCATTTGTTTTGTAGTCTTCCACTAAGATATGGAGTATGATCATTTTTACAAAATAGTTTGATCTCCTCAACTTCCTGGATTATACTTCTATTAAGGTATTCCTTGATCTAGAAACCATATTTTTAAAGTAGTTTCCCCAACACTTTGTGTGTGTGTGTGTCCTCATAGACTTTGATAGAGCATGTTCGAAAGCGTGTGCAATTTTACACTTGATGTCTCCAGCAGCTGAGGAGGAGTCTAGAAGAGGCACTAGCTGGCTCACCCCACTCTTTAACCTGCTGCCTTTCCTCACACACACCCACATACACACACCCACACCCATGCCCACACCTACACCCACCCACACGCTTGACTGTTGAGCACTGCAGTAATCAACACCTCAGCCCTCTTCATCTACCAGTCCCAACGGAAAGAAGATCTTCACATCCTAGGAACGGCTGAAGTGTCTGCATATATGTGTGAGACTCAGCATGGCTTGGTCACAGTGAAAGCCACCTTTTAGGACCAGGCTTCATTAATATGCAGATGCCACACGAACCAGTTGCGAAAAGGGATAAGCAAAGAGGCTCTCAGCATACTTGGAGTCCTTCTCTCCCCACATACAGTACTGCCTGAAGTGGAACTCACTGATAGGCGACTAAATACTTATAATAGTATTTAGCAGATGCTCTTACTCAGAGACACTTATAACATACAATATGAGTGGAAAGTGGTCCAACGAGTGGCATGATGGAATAACTTTAAAAAAACAAGTTCACAGACACAGCAGTATCAGTAATGAATGCAACAGGAGTCAAAGGGCTCTAATTTCTATCATGCATAAATTATCTAGTAAATGCTCAGGATAAATATTGAGGTAAGAAGAGGGGTGATTTTCGTAGTCATTTGGATTTTAAATGTATATATATCTGTTTAAAATGTAGACACTAGAAAGAACATACAGTACAGTAATGACAAGTCCTGTTTCTAACCCTAAAACTAAGAAATGACAAAATGGACAAAATGCAGCAAGTTTTTGGTTTTTTTTTTGTGGAGAATTTTGACTTCAGTCAAGTACTGAGAAGTGTGAGTGGTGCTTGTGCTTTAGGGACTGTCATCTCAGAATAGTGGAGCCAGAAAAGAAACACTAGTAAGATGCTTTAGTAACATGCATGAAATTTGGAAGGCTGAAACCAGCACTTTTTTTTTCTCCACTGAATAAAATATGTAAACCATCGGTGTGTAGACTGTACGTTACCTTTAAAGATATGGTGCATATGTGGTGGAAGAGTTATGGGTGCTGGGTGGGTGACCATGTAAGCAGTAGAGGTCACTGTGACAACATGAGTTGACCAACAAGAAAGCAAGATGAGATCATACACTCCACCACATGCACTCAGATTTACACACACATATACACACTATTGTACATGCTATTCTCACACTTAGGTGTGCAAACACACATACACACAGCCATTACCACCTGTGGAGATCCTGACTCTCTACAGTCAGTCAGCTATGGAATCAATAACAACAGAGAAACAGTTTTAAAGCTGCAGTTCTTCTCACTGCTGCTGTACAGGGGGTGAAGCCCTGATTAGAACAACTACAGTATCACACAACCTTAACTCCACCAGAATACAATATATAATAATTTGAGCAAAGTAGAACCAGTTTGCTAGCAAATTATGTTTATTACACAATTATTACACAAGAAAGGTTTCAAATTATGCTTTTTTTCCTGTGGACCTTGTTTATGTTTTTTCTAGATGCTGATTTTTCACCTCTTCTGAAGCAAATGTTATGGTATTTACTTGTTTGCAATTTGTTAAAAAATGCATACTATTAGTACTACTAGTACTACTTATAATAATACTAATACTACTGCTAATAATAGTAATAATAATAATGACAATAATCATCATCACTCTAAAATCAACTTATAATAAAATGCAGTCCAAACATTAGACATGTGGATAGAGGTCTGTAAGCAGACTTTAAACATTAGGAGGTAAAATATTCACTTGGATTGTGTGGCACCCTCTACTGGCTCTACAGTATTCTGCAACTATGGTAGAGTAAAAAGCATCACTTCAATATTACTTCTCATTTGAGATAATGGTATGACTATGAATGACTCTAGACGCCTGAAATCACACACACACACATGCAGGCACGCACGCACGCACACACACACACACACAAGCAGATGAGCGCCTGTTCAGCCTGCCTTACTTATATAAAGATAATGAATCTGTGGAGGCGCATTACAACACACCACTGCTCTGTGTTCCTGCGGCTTTTGTTAGTCCTTAACACGGATAAGGTGCTTAGTGTGAAGAGAGAGAGAGGCACACACACACATACACACACAAAAAGGGTGTGTATGTGTGTGTGTGTGTGTGTGTGTGGGGGGGGGGGGGGGGTATCTGACAGAGAGAATTACATTAGCGAAAGCATTTCAGGGCAGAAAATAGGATTGAATTAATCTTTATCAAACACAGCCAAAGAGCTGAGGGATCACACCCCAGTTGAAGCCACTGCCCTCTCACTGCCACAGAGTTAAACACAGAGCGCAACAGCTGAAACCAACGGAAATAAGTAATGGTGGGGTTGGTGGGGTTGCCTACACCGGATGATAAAACGACTGTCAGAAAACTTTTGGTATTTGATCGCCACACAATTAACCGATGATAATTTCGCCGAGGTGATGCTGTGAGCCACAGCTGTATGAAACTCCGAGAAGATTAAATCATCATTTGCAAACACCTCCCTGGCCCAGAACCGTAAATGATTACCACAGGTGAATCAAAACCGGACCTGCCAGTTCTTAGGTCAGAAAACAAGGAATCAGTTGGGAGCCAGAGGTGATGGCCAGCAGCACAAACAATAATAATATACCAGGGGACTGGAGTCATAAATGTTTTTTTAAATAGTTTTATAATAGTGTAATACACATTAGAATTACATTTTATCTTCCCTGTCATGTATCCTGAGCAGAGAGCTTCTATTTGCTGTTTTTTATGAATTCAGTAAACCAATGTACTTTATTTGGACTGAATAACAAACTGCTCCGTTTCTCTATGAATGTCCTTATGAGTTTCTCTCATTATTAGTTTCTATTAGTCTCTGTTGAATATCACCAGAACATCTTTTTATTTAATAAATAGTATTCTAATACAAGTCTGACAACCCTCACCCCCATAAAGTAATCCATAACATTATAATCAGTATAAATATGGTCATTACAAGAACCAATCAGCAAACTAGATCTATAGCAGACTGTAAACCCGTCTTAATCTGGGTGGGATGGGGAGGGGGGGGGGGGGGGGGTTGAAATCAAGTGACAGCAGTGGAAAAACCATTAATGTACTAAACCCCTTCTTTATGACTGAATTAAATATTCATGCGCAGTCTACCCAGAACCCATTTGCCAACATTTCCTCCAAAATTTACTTTTCATATTTGCTGATTGCTATCACACAGAAAAAAAAGGGAGTGAGGAAGTAAGAAGGAGAGAGGAGGGAGAGGAAGGAGAGGAGCCATCAGGGCGAGGAAGGAGGGGGGTAACTAAAATCCCAGCCATCATTTTGTAGCTCATTTCAAATTAATTTAAAGTCAACATGGCTAAATTACACTGCCACAGACACCATCCAACTACTTGCACAATTTTCAGCAAGAAAAAAAAAAAGAATTAGATTAGCGGGGTATGTGAATGCTGCTAATGGGAATCTCCTTTTGCAAGGACAATATATTTTGTGGAAAAGCATTTCCAGAAAATATTATCATTATTATTACTAATAAATAATAATAATACATTATTCTACATTAGACCAATACAGTAAACATACATTGAATCTCATAGTGATAGTTTAGTTATAGAAATCCTAAAGTTTAAAACTACTATAACTGATTTTGTAAATCACCTTTAAAAAAATAAAAGACGAGCAATATTAACATGTCTTTCTTTGAGTCTTTCATCATGTGACAAATGTGAGTCCAATATCATTTTTTTGTTTTTTTACATTTTATTTCTCTCCACTGGAGATGAGTATCATCAGAATCTTGTCACTATCTATATTGCCTATCAATACTAATAATGTTGCTACTGTTACTCATTGATACATTTCTATCATTTGTTAAACAGGACATAATTACATCTCTAATATTAATTTTTTATATTGCTGGAAAACAAACACATTTCTCATCTAAGCAGCTGTATTTATTCCAGCATAAGACATACACACAGCCTGACACTGCAAAATATTTACTTTACTGAATATTCATTTGCTGATTTGCCTGCAACCGGACTTGTATCATGTATTTTATTGATAGGCTACTTAAAATCTGAGGCTAAAATTTACATTTAAAAATAATTTTTCATAGACTTACTGATTTGGGTGATAAAATTTCAGAGTTTCTTGACACAGATCCGCAAACCTCGCTTTAAAACATCTCAGAAACTTGAGTTTTGTATTATTTTTCATTCCAACTCCTGAAATTATGGCTATGACATTAGACATCACCCGAGATTCTGCAGCTCACGTGTGTCTCAGGATTTTTATAAACTGGTTTTCAAAATAATGCTTGACAGTCGGAACATATTGTGGAAAATTTTACTTATAACTAATATTCATGTCTATGCTCTGCAATAATAATGTGGGGTTACAAAGACTAGATTCTTTAAGATCTGTAAAGAATATCAATATGGACAATCTGTCCATACACAAACCTATGCCCATCATGTAATGCTTCCCGTCAATGTGTTGAGTCATCTGCCTTTGTCTAACTATATCGTTGACATTACAGTAAGCTGCTAAGTGAAATAATTATGAGTGTGTGCTGCATTCCTGATTTTACCCTCTACTCTCTGGATGAACTCACATGCAGGAAACGGGCATCTGTATCCACTCCCACTGCTGTCCCCTGTGACTGCCCCCTCCCTCCTTTTGACTTTAGCACAATATATTTTTTAAATTAGTTCAGACTTTAGTTTGGCAAAGGCTACCATGGTTACCTGTCTCCAACCGGTAAGAAGGCTCTCAGGACATGACAGTTACAGCTCAGTGTGTCCCGGAAAGATACCCACTACTATGTTTATTTACACATGTAGAAAGACAGCATGACTATTGAGTATGTAGTGCATTGTATGTGATTTCTGACACAGCCGTAGCCTATCATCAGCAGCCTGACTCATCTTCCACCTTCCTGTACATCCTCTTATCTCATTGCTGATGTTCTCACACATCTGGCAAAAAACAGCCTAATCATCTCATTCAAACACCGACACGCATGCGCACGTGCGAGCACGCAACGCTGGAACTGATTTGCAGCACTCCAGAGGTAAATGGCAAACCTCCAGTATTTGCTTGTCTGTGTCTAACTGCATCTTAGTCATCCTCCCTTGGTAACAAAGATGAGGTAAGAATGAGCTAATGGAATGAGCTTTTTAGGTTATGTGTGGGTGTGGCTGTCTGGCCCAGAGAAAGCAAGTACCATGATGTCAGACGAAACAAGATGTAGGGCTTCCTTAAACTGCAAAATGTCATTTCCATATAAATATGATGATGTCTTTAATTAATCAATGCATGCATTTAGACAAAGATGAGAAGTAGGAGGTATTTATATCTATTTCGACTTATAGTAGAAAAATGGAGAACGCAAATTGTTACCAGGAGAATGAACAGCCACTTGGTAAAAAAACAAATAAATACAAAAAAAAAAAAAAAATAATCACTATTTTTTTGAGTAGGAAAATGGCTACTTGCCAGCAGAAATGTGATCGTGTCTCCACTTGCATGACAGTGTCAAGTAATATCTGTTGTGACGCTGAGACGAGGAGAGAGGATGGGAGCAGAGGGTAGGGAGAGCAGGGCTCGGTTGCGTGACCGGGAGCCCTTGGTTAAAAATACAACAAATCAAATAAAAGATTTATTCCTTCTGAGAGTGGAGAGCAGCTTCTCTTGAGCGGGAGAGAGGACGGCCACTGCCACCTGCACAGGGCACACACAGTCCTCCCCGCTGCTGTCGTTATTGCACTCCCCTCCAGCAATCTGAACTGCAGTAATCTGATAATGTGCACAACAGGCATGTATGGATAATACAAGTAGCTGATGCTAACACATGAATATAAAAGCGTGGGGACGAACACGCACGCAGTCAGGCTGACACGCACGGGGACTCATCTTACGCCACGCCGCCTTTTTCATAGCGGCTAAAGAACATGATTCAATTCCATCTTGATTTCATTAAATATTCATGAGGGACGATTAAAAGAGCAGCTAAGCTGGCTGTGAGGACCCTTTCGTCCATCATTTTGTCATAGCCAGTGTCTCGGGTAACTTGCTTTTTGAACAAAGACCCTGTGGGTCTAGGCTGTACGACCACGACACCCCAACCCTGTCTGTGTTTTAATGCTTTAAAATAACTGGTGCAGCTCAGTCTGCTATCAATCACATGATTGCAAAACGTCCTCCTTGTGTAGGGTTACCATATTTTTAAAACCTCCAAACCAGGACCACTTAGCGTACCACATGTCCATGCTCGTGCACATGTGCTAACACGCGCACGTTTGTGCTTCCTTAAATGACTTATTAAATTACACCATATATAAGGCATGTTCCATGTCAGAAGGCTTTCATTTCGAAATCCATCCAGCCTGAAGTGGTCTGCCATCATTCCAAAGTAAAATTAGTGTGTTAAAGCCTGAAGTTTCTCAAATGACAATCTGTCATTTTTGGTGCATTTTGGTGCTTAAATGTCAGACTGGTCTTTGGAAATGTATTCTTTATTATTGGGTTTGAATAATTAGTCACAATCAAAATGACAGGCAATTTTTTTCTGAAATACAACTCTCTTATTTATTTTGTTATTCATTATTTTAATATTTTTTTTATTTCATTTTGCTTGATTTAGTTATTTAGGTGTTTGCACAGGGCACGTTCGCACAGGGAGGGGCAGGGCTGGTCACAGACAGATCTGTTGCTATGGTCTGGTCTTTGTTTTGCATTTGTGTGTGTGTGAGAGAGAGACAGAGAGAGACAATGTCCTGCTCACAGATAATAATAAGTAGGACTGAACTTTATAAATGTCAATCTAAGCACTGAAAATAAGTATAATATTCCTATTTTATTTTACACACGTGGTGACTGGGACATTTAATGTGCCGCAGACATTTTTAATGACTTGTGCCACCAAATTTGAAACTGGGACATTCCCACACAAACTGACATATCTGGTCCCTGTACCTTAGTGCCATAGTCTAGGCTATGGTGGCCCTACTAATGTTGTGCCATCAGTATTTAACAATTGTGACCAACCGGAGATGTAGATGTGTGTTGGTTAAATAAATGCAATAAAACGTGTATTTTTACCATGTGTGCCACTTGTGTTTTTTTCAACACACCTTGGCAACAAGCCTTGGCAACAAGGCTTGGCTGCTGTATGACTAAACAAAAGATTTAATGTCAGGAGACAAGCAAGCACTACATAAGGAGCTCAGGAGGAAGATCAAGCAGATCAAGGTATATCATCAGAAGAGCGATCATTACTACAGGGGGAAGCAGAATAATTTACATAAGGTCTGGAGGAGCATCCAACAACAGGCAGTCTAAGGTGGATGTACATTTGGCCGCTGTGCTGAATTTTTCTTCAACAGATGTCATTCAGGCTTGTGTGCTTAGGTCTCTGCCTCTTCTTCATGGCACTGACCAGTCCCTGACCCCACCCGTCCATCGCAAAGAGAAGGTAAGAAGGTAGCTGAAGAGGGTCAGCGCCAATTAGGCAGCTGGGCTGTGTAGCATGAGTTCCAGAGGATTCCAGACCTGTGCAGGTCAACTGTATGTGGTAATCTGGTACAAACAACATGCAGAGGACTGAGGTGGACCACTCAACTGCTGACTCAAAGGAACTGAGGTCAAAAAAAAAAATTAAAAAAAAAAATCACACCTTTGATATATTAGCTGAATTTGTGGAACTTAAATTAAAAAAGGGTGGGGCCTAAACAAAAAGAGGTAGAGCCTAAATCTGTTACGGGGGTGGAACATAAATTAAAGCAAATCGCGTCTCAGCTAGTGTCCTTTGCTGTTTGCACACATGTAAATGATGTAATTCACAGATAAAATCATCCCCTTTCAACGCAAATGAACCTCACTGGAAAAATCATCTCCTTCAAAAGACCAGTGCTAATAACCATATGAAGTATGAGTGAAATTATCAGTATCTCAAGACAGTCGGTAGTAACTAAAGCTCTCTCTCTCTCTTTCTCTCTCCATTAATAGGCTGATTTATGATGAACAATTCCACCATATAAACCTGGAATCTGTGTGTAACACCTGACTTGCGTAGATGTTTAGCAGAACACAGAACATTACTTACATTACTGCCAGATTCTGATAGATCCAGCGTTAATGAAGTTACTGCTGCTGTGCCATGTGCATAAACGCGCACAGCCTCTTTCTCGGAGGCACTTATCGTTTCAGCTGCTGTGTGATGCAGCAGCCGGCTGTGACACACAGCCAGCTGTGGGCAACAGACAGAGCAACATCAGCTTGATGTTTCTGTGAAATCCCTCATACATTTGCTGACACCTGAACATCATTATTCAAACATTAAGTTGACACGTTACCTCTCTGACTCACATTAAGATGTTGACATATCAGATATCATATATAGATTATGTTTCTTAAAAGAAGTCAAATAATGCATGGAGGATGGTTTGTGATGTTAGGGAGCTGCCTTGCTAATTAAAGACCTGCAATTTGGGGCTTTTTTGCTCTTTGCAGCTTCCATTATGGACAAATCTGTGTGCTGAAATGTAGCGGAAAGCCTAAAACACAGGAAACTGAACCAGGGCGAATTGCATTCAGCTGCTAAACTTTATGGGCGTGTTTGCACATCATATCATTAACCCAATATCTTTTGTGAATAGGGCCTTAAAAAAAGAATAAATAGCAGGTGCAAATGATGCACATCAAATTTTCTGTTGCTCCTGCTTATTTGAATTTATTAGTTTAACCATCCAATTTAGCTACCATCCTACCAACCAGTTCCCATAATAATGAACATTATAAAAGATTATGTACAATAGGAAAATTAAGTAAGACAAAGTATTTCCATATATATGAAAAAGAATGGACAGATAAGGGAAGAGATAATTAAACACAAAACAAGAGCAGGAGGTTTGAGGATGGGTAAGTAGAGATGCTTTAAAGAGGTTTAAAAAAAAAAAAAAAAAAGTAATAGACCCGAATGAATAGGGAAGGTTGTTCCAATCAGATTGAGCTTTACATTTGAATGCTTGATGATAAATTTCTTTAGAGATTCTGGGAATAAAATAAAAAGATGATCAGTATGCCTTAGGCCATACTGTGATATAAATGAAATTAGAAATTGCTTTAAGTAGGAAGGATAATTAAATAATTACATTTAAAATAAATTGCAACCAGTGATAATGTCTTCTGGGTGAGGGTCTTTTCACGATTCATACATAAAGTAATCATGGATTGTAGAACGACACCTTAAAACAAATCTACAACTGTTGTAGATAAAAAGGGCAGATAATTGATTCGGATGTGTTGTGAGAGATGATATCTGTATAATCAAATATGGGCGTATCAATTGTAATACTATTCTTTTTCTGACCTCTTGGGTGAACAAATTAATAGAGCAGTAAAGAGTTTTATGTGGTAATTTATTTGATTTGCAATCAAGGTGATATGTTGTTTAAAAGATTCAAACCAGAGGTGCAGATATTTAAATTCCTCAACTTTTGTCAGAGGTGATTCATTGGGGAAATCAATAAACCAATTATT
This sequence comes from Lepturacanthus savala, assembly GCA_030544235.1. Classification (NCBI taxonomy): domain Eukaryota; kingdom Metazoa; phylum Chordata; class Actinopteri; order Scombriformes; family Trichiuridae; genus Lepturacanthus; species Lepturacanthus savala. The sequence continues at coordinate 18,275,912 of CM060481.1, forward strand.
AGTTACAACATATTATAAGACTTTTTTTATTTAGAACAAGCCTGTTGAAAGAAAAGCCTTTTTGAACTAAATTAAAATTAGACTGTAATGAGCATTGACTTTAAAGCTTATAAATAGAAGTTCTATTTACTTTGCGTTTTTTGCTCCCTGGAATTTAATGCTAATGATATTCCAACGACCCAGTTAAATCAAATGTTATTTTTTAATGATATAACACAGGATAAGAATAAACATGAAAGCTGTAGTTTATAACTTTTAAACATGAATCAATGTCTGTTAAATCTAAGCACTTGCCAAAGGAGTTATAAGGATAAGGAAGCGTATCACCATCAGGTAAATCTCTCCATCACAATGCACTTGATTTTTTAAAAATCTTGTGTCTGTGGTGACACGCCCGCAATCAGGTCCTAGCTGAGGGACAAGAAAAAGCACAGCTTAAAACCCCTTATGATGCCCTTAACCCCTTATGAAACCCCTTAGTCCTGGCTTAAGGGGTTTCACGAGGTGCTCGCCATAGAGCCCCTCATGGGTGCCTTAGGCCTGCACCCATACACCCAGGCTGGGCAAAGCCCAAAAGAGCGACATGGGACCCCATCCCCATCAGCCCAACACCCATGAGAGGAGCCTGAGGGGTAATGTGCATAGAGAGTGAGGCAGCAGCCGAAGACAGGGACCCCGGGGCTCTGACCTCTGGCTGCAGAAAGGGGCTCTGGGGATGTGGAACATTACCTCTCTGGCAGGGAAGGAGCCTGAGCCTGTGTGTGAGGTTGGGAGGTACTAGCTAGATAAAGTCAGGCTCTCCTCGACACACAGCATGGGCTCTAGGACCAGTTTTCTTGAGAGGGATTGTACTCTACCACTTTGGAGAGGTACATAAGTGGGGGTGGGAATGCTTGTTTTCTCTTGGGGTTTCAGTTTATGGGGGAGGATGGGTCCTGACTGGCGTCTGTGCCTATGTGTTGAATGGCAGTTTAAAGTACCCACCATTTTTGGAGCCCTGGGTGGGGGTGTTGGAGAATGCTCCATTTGTGGACTCCCTTATTCTTTTGGGGGACTTCAACGCACACATGGGTGATGACAATACCTGTAGAAATGTGATTGGGAGGATACGGGCCATGGAATTATCAACTTGGCTCGAAATCATTTTCAATGAAATTAACTGTAACTGTTTAGCTATATACAGTATTGTAGATTTGAATTATGCAACCTACTTAGTGTATTGCTATATTTCCTGTTCATCACATCTATCAGGGAGTATACTGCATAACAATGCACCGCGCCCGTGTATGACTTTGCATGAGTATTTGTATGCATGTACATGCATGCATAAATGTGAGACGTAAGAGCCCCTGATGAGCTGAGAGTTTCCTCTGTGACCTGGCAAAGAATCGATGGCAGCGTCTTGACACTGGGGACCAATCAATGACTTGAGGACACTGATAGCATACTTGAAACCTCAACACACAATTGCACTCATACACACACAGAGAGAAGGACTCTGTCCTATCATCATTTCCCCATTGGGCTGTGATTGACCCCTGCCTGATGGAGTGCAGGTGTAGTGACCTGGTATTTACCAGAGAATGCCGAATCAATGCTCTCCCAGTGGCAGACACACAGTCTTACTGTGTCCGATTAGTGGGGAAGAACATTGCTCATACAAAATATATCATTCTCAATATAGCTCTTTTCTGGACTAGATTTATCCGTTTTGATAATTCTACAAAATAGTGATAAATTCTTTATTTACTACTGGTTAACACAAGTTCATGATGCATGTTTTTTCAGCAAGCTAATGTCCACAAATTAATACCACTTTCATGATCTTTAAAAGTATGTACAATTACTGTAAATAAAAAGCTAACGTTAGGCTCAAATTAACTACATCATGATCACAGGACTGCAATGTTTCTGGCATGTTCAGTGTGATGTAGGTATAGGACAACCGTTGTAGTCCAATTTAGCCACTTATTAGCAAATGTCTTTTTATAGCATGTCAAAGCTTACGTTTTTGAGTAGTATTTACCATTTAACCACATACTTCATTTCACATATTCAACTGAAAACCCATTAAAAAAAAACAAAACAAAACATTGATTTCCAGACAGGGAAACAGGAAGTGCTAAAATTTACTTCCAGGTTTAAGGATGTGGCTCCTGCAGTACAGTATATGCAGAACCTATAGGTGAGGAATGATTATTATGATCGGTTTGCATAGTATTGACAGGCTGTGAGCACACTCGAGCAGGCTGTGTTTGCAGGTGATAAACCACTGGCCAACTGGTAACTCTGGATTTACAGAGTTACCAATTGGCCAATATAGAGTTTTGTTTAGGTTTGGGCAATGACCAAGGAACGGAAATGGAAGTTTTGGACCGGATACCCGCTGGCTCGACTGGAAGCACCAAAATATTGGTCCTTGCCCCCAGAGGCTAATCCGTCATCAGACAACAGCCAATGGGTTTGAAGATTACTCATTCAGTCAGTCAGTCATGGACATTCACATTTATAGGGTTGGTCCCCCGGTTGCGGTTTTGCCAAAAATAGAAGCTGCTGTATCATTCAGGCAGTGTGTGGTCTCTTCTGCTCAGTGTTAATACATTTTTATCTTTAGGAAACACTCCAGTGACAGTAGTATAGTGAAAAATCCACCTTGGTTTATGATTTTATATTTTCATCATTTTCTGTAAGGGGTATTCAATCAACTGTGAGAGATGGGAAATGGAACTGAGACTCTACCATATGGGTCTTGGAGCTCCTTTCAGAGATGTCAAGTAACTTTAAAAGTTCTGCGACTGAAACTGAAACTTGTATCCCTCCACAACATTGAACTTGAATATTGACTTGGAGACCTACCTGTATTCAGGAGAACCCTACTGAAGTATCATTAGGTAAGACGTAAGGTTGTAAAGTTCACCCATCTCTTCTCGGGGATTAATTGGAGATGCAGGTCAGGAGACGTGTATGTTCGTATTGGTGTATTGCCTTTATGGATCCAAAAAGAGGTGGTGAATATGTATGTGAGCAAGCTGTGGAACAATTCTCCTCTTGTGCCTTGTTGCCTTTTTCCATTTCAAAACCTGTTATTTTTATTTTTTGATATCCACAAAACAAATTCAAATGTGTCTTATCTTCAAGTAACCAGACAGTGAGAGACATATTAGAAAAGAAATGAAACTAAATGTTGTGTGACTAAAGTGTTTTCTCCAGCACAACTTTTCCATTTAGCCAAGTTCAACCAGGTATCGGAATGAAGTGCTGAACGGCTCTTTAAAGCTGAAGCAGGCTGGACTGCTGTGTTACTGGAAATTAAGAAAGACAATAATTAGTTGCAAGTGGAGGAGAGAAAGCGAGGGCGGAAAACAAGTTTGAGCGAGATGCACTTAAACACACATGCAAACCAACAAAAGCAACACATATGAATTATAATGTAACAGATGTGTGTTCTTCTCCATGTCAAAACAGCACTTTCTCCAGATGTTGATATGTGGATCAGATGGATGCACCATTGTCTAGTAACTTCTAATCACAGTTTAAAATGATTGTGAACTCGAAAAAATAAAGAGGATGAAGGAAACATAATGGGATTACAAAATGATGGAGAAGCATGTTGTTTAAAGGAAGCATTTGAAGAGGACAAACGAACAGGAGGAATCAGTGCTTACAAGCAGCACTGATAGAGATTTTCCACCGAGCTGGTTCCAGGGCTGGTTCAGAGCTTGAATCTGTCTTAGCACCAGTACTTTGATGTTCGACGGCCTAAGCGCCAGCTCTGTGCCAGAAAAACTGGTTTCAGGGTAGCCCCAACTCTTTGCTTGACTCCAAGAAAAACCCTCTATATCAGAGGGAGTGGCAGCAGGTGGGATTATCGTGACCAAACATGCCATAAAACCTGGAAGGGTGCCATTTTTAAAAGAATGGTAGCTTATGCCTACGTTTGTTATTGCAAACCAGTTAAGCTATGGAAGGTACTAAAGCCAAGCAGCAATGATCAATGGAAGAGACAATTTGTGTTTTGGTCTTGTGGTCATTGGGAGACAACCAACAAAAACTTGAATCTGCCTCAAGGACAAACTGGTGTTTGAAAAATTACAGCAGGAGATAGCTGCAGTGGGGTACCAGAGAACATTGAGTAGATTAAAAAAAACAAAAAGTGGATTACAGGGATCAAAAGAAGGACTTCAACCATAGCAACGGTCACCTAAGGAGTAATCCAAAAATATTTCAGCGTGCTCGATGTGGTCCTTGGCGACAGAGTATGCCAAATTGGTTGGGCTTTGAATTTGGCTATGGCTACGCTGGAATCAACAGTGGACGACACCGTTGTGCTCATCCTCACAGAATATCATGATAAATTACACTAACGTTAGATATATATTTTAAATGTTTGCCTTAGTACCAATGGATGGCAAATGGGGGCTTTCATAGAGCCACCATCACCGCTATGCTGCAGCTTGACGACACCATCCAGCACCAGCTTATCCCAAGAGCCCAGAACGGGTAATATTTTTTTGCTAATGGTATCTGACAAGCATTAACCACTATGTGGCAGGAGCATACTCCTCATTACCAGTAGAAACCAGTTATTTGCAATGTAGATCACACAATGAAGATCTGCCGTAATTGTTCATGTACACAAGAAAAAGGGAACATCTTGAACTGATGAGGTAGTTGGTGGCATTGATGGAGGAGCAGTCATATTTTATAACTGCCTTTTTTATTATCTGCACAGGACACTTTCTCTTTAATTGTTTTGTATATGCTGTTTGGTCTTGAATAAAATGATTTTCTAAATAGATGTTTCTTCAGTATTTTCACTTAACCAGGCAATTAATTGCATCAACAATGTGCAAACAGGTGCAATTAAAGCTAATGTTATGTAGCTCTTCTCTGGACTGGGTGTCTGTGAAGGAATGAGAGAACGTTATTCTGTACAGTCAGCCTCCCTCCCTCCCTTGTTTTGTCAGAAAGAGGTCAGCTTGATGCCATGGCCATGTGACTTGGAACCTAAAAATCAATTTAACATTGGAACAAAACAAAGCTGCATTGACCATCACAGGTACCTTATGGCTTATGGCCAGTTCCATTAGCTGTGTGGGTATGTGTGTGTTTGTGAACTGGGCTGGTCAAGAGGTTGAGTAATGCTATTGTGTAGTCTACTCCTGTAGAACCTGCCTGTATAGACATACAGCAAGGCAGGGATAGCAGCCAGAATGAGATCTGATACATGGCATTGCCTTTCTGCTGATTGCTGGGAGTCTTGAGGCCTGTGTGTTTCCCAAGGCGGCCAAACAGCCAAGCTATCAGTTTAATTCAGACAAGAAAAGCAGGCAAGCAGGCAGACAGGGAGAATGAAGACAAGTAAAAAGCACAGGAAGGAGAAAAATCACACAGACAATAAAAGCAGCTTATAGAAAAGTTGAGAATGCAATAAAATAAATTGCTGGATACAGTAAGAATCAATCACATTAACTCAACTAAGATTATTAAGTTGATTAAAAGTACAGCACATAGTTTCTCTTGACATCTAGTGGCATGGTTGCAGATTGCAACCAAGTGAGTATCCCAAGCAAGCAGGAAAACCTATGATGGAAATCATGAAAGGCCTTCTTTAAAGCCATTGTCTGGTTTGTCTATTCCGGCTACTATAGTACCAGGGTGATAAAACACTGAATTGAATTGTATGTTGATTACAACATATATATGAATACTATTCCATTTCCACCCAGTCTGTTCCACTAAATGTCATTTAATCTTACACGCTGTACCTTTAAATGTGTGTTCATGTAGAAATAGCGAAAAGCAATAGTGCATGGTAATAGCGTGGTAATTAACATTTACTAAATGTCATTGCACTGTTTGATCTACCAAATTTATTGATGCCTTTTTCACCATTTTGGTTTGGGATCATAGTGGTATCAAGATAGATTATTCCATCCACCATTCTCCAGGGCCCATCATGTTGCTTTGCCTGGGGATCCCAAAGCATTCTCAGGCTAGGTGGATGAATTAACTCTCCAATGTTCTGTACCTGCACTGGAGCCTCTTCTCGGATGGTTATTTCAGAATTAAATTCAAGGGTGGCTCTTGAACAGTGTACTGGCTCCTTTCAATTCAAGATGCAGAGGTCTCAGAGGTCCCTCTGGAAATCTATCACAATGTCTGGCACCCAGGAAGGCAAACTAATTTTGGTTGTTTGTTGCACACTCTGGTACTGTTAGTCACTGTCCAGAGCTTGGAAACTAATGTAATGGCTAATCAAGAACTTGATCAGTCTTTCATCACATTGTCATACATTATTACATGCAGTATGTCAAACAAACATTGTGTGCGTCACCATGCAGGCTTTGCCCATCTTCCTATTGGGTAGCAATGCACTACATATAGGGGTATTTCTGATATTCATTTGCAGAAATTCATGGGATCAGAGGAGGTCCTGACCACCACTTTAGCTGCTTCTCATTCATGCGACATGGCGGCGCAGGGGTTAGCGCTGTTGCCTCACAGCAAGAAGGTCGCGAAAGAAGGACCTTTCTGAGTGGAGTTTGCATGTTCTCCCCATGTTTGCGTGGGTTTTCACCAGGTACTCCGGCTTCCTCCCACAGTCCAAAAACATGCTGAGGTTAATTGGAAACTCTAAATTACCCATAGGTGTGAGTGTGTGAGTGAATGGTGTGTGTACCCCACGATAGGCTGGCGACCATCTGGGGTGTATCCCTGCCTCTCGCCTGTAATTCGCTGGGATTGGCTCCAGCAGACCCATGCGACCCTAATGAGGAATAAGCAGGTAGAGAAGATGAATGAATGAATGAATTTTCCATAATAAAGGATTACCATTAGCACTTATGTAATGCCGTGTCTTGGATAATTTATTTACTTGCATAATTTTGGTTGTGTTTAATTGTTGGTTGATTTCAGTTTGCAATTTATATGAATTATACATTCATATACATGATCATGTGATTCATGTATAAAATGGAAGTATTATTGAAGATGTTGTAAGTGTTTAATCATTATTAGTAAAAAAAAAAATTGACTCTTAATTTTGGTGAGGATTCAAATACACATGCACTGTATGTCATTAATGTGTTGTGGTGCCTCCCTGTGGCATAGGGTGCACCAGCATCAGCATCAGCACCAGCCTGGCCCCGTCCCCTCCCCACCTCCATCTTGCCAGGCCCAGTTTCCCCTCCCTGGCATTTTCAGATCTTATACTGCCCTGGCACCTCAGTCAAGGTCTCCCCTCTTCTCAGGAATCTCTGTTCCTCTCCTGAGATAAAACAAAGAAAACAGTCGTTTGACGCATCTGTAATCACCATAGCTATATCCGCTCGAACTGAGGGATTTTAATTTGCTGTGCTTTTAATTTGTTTTCACAGCAGTTTTCAAGCAAATTGAATTTGTTAATTAAAGCAGCAAAATGAAATGCTGAGCATTATTGACGAGATGCTAATTGGGTTAGTGTGGAAATTGGAAGTGGGGGTGAAGTGGGGGCTAACGAGGGTTGGGGGGGGGAGCAGGCCGTTTTGGGGTATCAATAGTCAGGACAAATCACATTACACACCAGCGCAAGAAAGGCTACATGCCAAGTGGCCCCATAGCGGCTCCATTATGGTCTGTGCTGCACACATGCACAACACATCTCCCCAGGCCTGTTTTGGCAGTCGTAAACAAACACTGAGAGACAGCTGTACTTCCTCCTGATTTCTGTCCAAAAAACACACACAAAGCTACATTTAAAGACATGCATGCACATATGCACACAGACACACAGTAGCATCTGTTTTCTTCCATCAATAAAGCCCCAGAAAAATAAAAAATATATGGTATATTTTGCACATTATACTACAGCACTCATTAGGAGTAAGCATAGCATTTGATAGTCTCTTTAGGTTTTGCTAAAATGAGTTGATTGCTTTCAACAATACTTGAATTTGGCAATTTATTTAATCATTAAAATAAAGCCCAGGGGATGCTGTGTTGCTGTACAGACTGTAAAGCACCCTGAGGCGAATCTGTGATTTTTGATTTTGGGGCTCCATGAATAAACTTGATTTGCTGGAATTGAAGTTAATAGCAACCGTCCATCGATCCATGTAGCTGTCCCTCCTTCTCGAGTACTTCAGTTTATCCAACTGACCCCAGAATTTTAAGGGGAATGGCATTTCTGACAGCGTTAGGACAATCACAACAAAGTGGGCATTTTAGTAGTGAGGGGAGGAGGGAAACAGAGCGAGTGTGTGAGAAGGCAAACGTCATTGCTGCTAAAGGCCTAACAAGCTACATTTGGACCATAGAAGCATGCTAATTTTTATAAATAGACCAAAACAATTAAAATATTAAAATGGGAAAATGGCAAAGGGCCTAAGTGCAATCTCATAACACAGATGCACGTACATCATGTGTGACAAAAACATTTGGCAACTGTTACAACCAGACATACAAGCACAACCCTGCTCCGTGAGCCACAATCTCAAAAAGGAGCTTGGCAGCAACAATTTATATTTAACTGAAAAAAAAAAATCTTATTATCAGGTGTAGTTGGCGCAGGCTTCAGAAATGGCAAATCAAATCAGCTGCTTTCTCCGTTAAAAGCAGCACACTCCCAGACATAATGGACTGGAAAGAGAGTCCAGTCTGGCTCATCTCGAGAGGAAGCTGATGGATTTTTGTGCAAGACGCACGAGTTTCCAACTACACTTATACTGCAAGCTATGGCACCATACATACAATACAAATATACATCAATTCAAACAGGCTTTCAAGGGCAGGTGATGTTCCTCTTTAAACTGGATTTACATCATTGGAGATGTTGAAATTACCAACCCCCGAAACTGTATACATGAGGACAATGCTTTCTGTGCACTTTGGCAGCAAAATACCCATAGTACACTACATACTGAATGTATTCACTCATATATGAATAACGCACATTACCTTCATTTGGTCATTGAGAGATAATGTCTAAGCTCATGACAATCAATATGAAGTGAAACATTTACTCTACCACACAATGTTTGTTGCAACTGTGCATATCTGTCTTAACTGCTGGCCTGGCCATAGTAAAGCTGATTCCACTCTAAAGGTAATGGGTCTCCATAACTCAGCCTGGAGGATTTACCTGCTCTATAATTGTAATATTTATATATATATATATGGTCTGTTTTGGCACAATGCCATCACCTTCCGTGGAGTATGTCTAATTTATTCACTTCGCACTTTTTTCCACTTTGTTTGTTGCATATCTGCTGTTTTAATAATGTGGATAGTCTGTCCCATGCTTGGCAGAGAAGTTTATTTTTATTTTGTGGAGTGCTTGTTTGGCTGTGTATCCTGTGCCCATAAAAAATGCTTTGGAAAAGCTTTAAAAAGAGGGAAACATAATGTGATCATGGAGCTGACATCATGGCCTTTTTAAAGGAAGATGCAAAGTGAAAACCGAGCCTGAGAGCGACTTTATTTACCCTGAAACTAATTTCATAGCATTGTTTGACATTCTAAATAGTCATTATCTTTATTTCGTGGCGTGCGAAAGCGCGTATGCGTACATCCACACTTGCCCCTGCATATGTAGTAAAGTGTCATGCTCAAGCAAAGGAAACATAACCCTCCCCCCCCCGCCTAACAGTGTAGTATTAAACATCACTCCTTAACCAGCTCATTGACCCCTCAGAGCTCTGCTGAGCTGTTCAGTACTAAGATCGCTCTGTCTCCCTCTGGGCACGTTGGCCCAGTGCACTACTAATGAGAAGAATTCACTCATTTGGCTTGACATATAACACGGGTGAAGGACAGAGGTGCTGGGTCGGTTAGAAGAAAGGCATGGAGGGAAGGAAGGGATGAAAGTGAGCTAGAGAAGGCCAAACAGTGAGACTGAGAAAGACGTGGAGATTTGTTTGGAAAACATAGTGTGAGAGGAGGGGAGAATAGGAGAGAGGGAGCGAGAGGGGGGGGGAGAGGAGAAGCAGGCTGGGTGATACGCTGAGCAGTGGTTGAATTAGGGAGGTGATTATAGCACTAATTACAGGCTGAGCGCTTCATTGATAAGTTCCCAGCCTACACCTGACAACGCTTGCTGCCCTATTCCCGGTAATGTCGGAAACAGGCAAACGCACACACATGAATATTAAGAACGCTTTAAAGATTGCATCGGCCAATCCGGCCCAAGCTACAGTATAAACACTTGCACATTTTAAGCACAAAACAAAAAACCAAATCATATGCAACGCTATAAGCTCCCCGGTGCCTCAGACTTCCTGATTAATTCATGCACGTCCAGTAATTTGTTACTGTGGGGGGTCACGCAGCATTTTCCATTTGCAAGATTAAAGTATATGCACTGTGATTATGAGGTGTAAATGAAATCTGGATAGAGTCTAGACATGAAAATGCAAGCCAGACATTTTTTTTTTTCACGTCTTGCATCACTAAGAGCGCTGATACCGTCTGTGTCTCCACTTGTACATGTTGGACCGGTGTTTAACACTGCTGTGTTTTTGTGGCTGTTTTAATGCGTTTTGAATGATATTTGTTTCTTAACCAAATGATTTCATTAACCAGGGCCCCGTCTACCCTAAGGTTATGGCTCCGTCCTTGACCACCCTGACAAACAGATTGAATACACTGTACAGGATTTCTACAAGGTTTCTATTTCTACCAATTCTATCACATAATACCCCATTTACAGGGTGAATTTGAATGCTATTCATGGTCGCTATTACCAAATGTCCTCATCTAAGAGAGTGCACTCAGCAATACGAATCAACCTGAAAGGGATTGAATCGTTGGGTGCCACTGTATTTCATGCTGCCAGTAAATATATCTATCTTGTTCATAACAATTTGCAGCTCTGTGTTTTGTAATCATAAAAAAAGATAAGTTTGGGAGAGATATGAGAGCCGGTCTTTTGAGAGAGCTGATTGCAGCAGGCACCATCTGTGGGGAGCACACAGCTGCCTGCCTCATCAGAATACCTAATATTCCAATGGAGGGGCTCTAAGTACCTGGCAAACCCAAGTAGATAGATAACAAAGAGCCTATTAAATAACGGACAAAGTGGCCTGTGAAGGTAGGGGTGGGGGATGTGGGAGTGTGTGGTGGGAATTAGTCTTTTAGCTCCACATACACTCTGAGATGAGATAGCCCCAAGTTCTAATTAAAATTCTCATTCCCATCTAAGGTGGTAATTTTGATCTGAGGAAGAGTGGAAAGTTTGATGTCTTGCAGACAGCCTACTCTTTTTCTACTTCTTTCTCTCTCTCAAAATCAATGTTATCTGTCCAACCTGGTAACTGGAGCCATCTTATTTACAAAATAACACCCTTGCTTCAGAGCAGTATAGATTAAAAACATGAGAAATGTGAATACACACATATATATGCTTTCTCATAATTTCCTGTGCCTTCCCAATCAGATAAGGGTTTTCCTCCAAGCCTTAGGACTAAGGCTACATCCACGCTACTATGTTTTAATGTTTTTGCTACATTTATGCCTAGCGTCCATACAACTCAGACATTTCCGTATCCCTTAAACAGAGATTGTTAACATTTTCAGTTTGGAAACTCGCATTGTGTTGTCGTTTCGGAGACTCCCACATTCACTTCATGATTGGGTCTCATCAGTTACAACTTGTCCACAATCGACAAACAGCATCAGTTATGCTGCCCTTGCAGCCGTTTTTCTTGGGCAAGGTGAGACAGCCAGTTAACATTCACATCAAAAGTCGTCCAATAACAAACACAAGTTTAGACTTTTCTTGCTTGGTGAGTTGGTGATGTTAAACCGAAACATTAAAGAAATAACATAATTTACAGGGAGGTAAGTATTGTATACAGTAGCAACACGGATGAACAATTCCGACCTAAATTGAGGCCAAATATTGTATACAACACAGTTTATATTAAAAAAATGCAATTACTGTCAATAACACTAGTTGCTGCCTTCAACTGCTAGCCAAAAAGCTAACAGAGAAATTCTCAAACAATGCAAACATTCAGCAATATTTAGAGGTTACTCAGATAAATAGTCTCCAAGGCAGAATCCTACAAAAAGTATTCAGAAATATGTATTTAGCGTGGCACCTCTTGCCTGTTTGTGTTGTCAAAGCTCAACTGAATCAACTGATGCTGATCAAGCACAAAGAGTCGAACCACATTTTTTAACTGACATATTTTAAATTATTAACGTAAATTCAATCATTAGCTTAAAGACAGCACATCGATGCTGACAATGGTAGCATGCATGTTGCATTACCTGGATGGCGAATGATGAGTGACTGGATAATGCTATGAGGTTTGGGTGCGCTTACCATAGATACTTTGCCTGGAGGAGGAAGATGGTTCTGTTGTAGCCACAATGTTGATGTGACTTGCCATTGAGGTTGTGTTACCTCCTTTACATTTTGCTTTCTCGTTATCTTTGGTTTTAGTTAATTGGAGCCAACCTTTTGATCACTGACTGACTAATGAGAAATGAAGCAAATGAAGTGATCAGTTATTTTTCGATTGGTTTAGCGCCACTTCTCTAGCCATTCAATTTTATTCAAAAACTTTATCAGATAATCTGTATCTAACATTATGTTATAGGACCCGCTAGACTCAGTAGCAGTAACAATAAGCTCAAACGATATTGAGTTTTGGGGCATCGAAAAACATGGAACCAGGTAGTTTTCGATCCTCATCCCTAGCGGTGACACCTTTCAAACACCCTGCACGACAGTCCAGATTTCACTGAGCTGTGATCATGGGAGTGGTCAGAGGATCAACAGGCTGGCACCTTCCATCCCATAGAGGTCAGGGATCTCTTTAATGCTGTTTTTGTCGAACATACATTTTGCAAGCAGAGACTATATACTATAACTAAATCCCCCTCCCTCTTTTTCCCCTTTTCTCTGTCCTTTTTCCAGCTCATTACTCCTAAACAATTATATTTTGGTAGAAAGCCTCTCAGTCGCAGCCTGCTGCTGGCTAAAATGAAAACACTCAGTGTGGAGGCAAGACGATGGATCACAGTGTCAACGCCAAAGTTATCATCACCTTGCTTGATTTATATTTCTTCGGTGCTTTTTTTCTGTGCACTCTGCAAACATACAGACATGCACACAGACACACACACACACCACAAGGACACACACAAAGAAAGTTTTCTCAGATGAGCAGGTTGCCTGCAGTGGTGTTAGGGGGCTAACTGAATGGCCATCATTCTGATAGAGCGCCTTCATTGAGGCTGTAAAATTAAACAGCCAATTTCACCTGGTAATTGGATAGTGAAATATTCGTGGTCAAACTCCCTGCCGTGAGACAGTGGGACGATGCAGAGAACAGTATGAATGCATAAGGCAGATCGTCACATTTAACAGTGTAAATCCGCCAGATTTGTATGCCGCCATATTACGTCTATGTCCACTTTCAAACTACATGCCCTCTTGGCATGGTTGGGAAACAAACAGCAGAGCCGTGGTTGATCTGAAGTTATAGTTATTTTAAAAAAAGGATTTGAACTGAGGACAGTGTTGGTATTCACACTAGCATGTGTTAAAAGATACATATCTCAGGGTCAGGCATTAAGAATTCTTTCAGTTAGTCTCTCCCAGGCCGAAAAAAGCAGAAGTCTTAATTGCCATAAATATACTCTAATTAACAGACTGGAGCTCCTGTGATGTTTTTCACCCTGCCCACACATTAATGCAAAAGTAGCATTTACAGTACGGTGTAGTATTTGTTAATTAGCAGCACTTGAGAGAGGGAATAAGGGGGCTATATGCAAGCAGATGGCAATACCTCAGGGGTTACCTTCCTCTTTCTCATCATACTGTGTTTGCCAAAATAAGCTATGGAGACACCACCCTTGGGTGATATGATCTCTGCATTGAGAAGTGAGCTCCTTTGCTAGGCTCAAACACTCAAATGAGCCGTGATGATGGGCCTGGTGATACATGCTGCTGTCTCCAAGCCCCGGCCACAGAGGGATTCCTGCGTCTCTCCCTCTCCTCACTTTCCACGGTCATAACCCCAGGCTCTACCTTTTGAACTTATCTTCAGAAGGCCTTTAAATGAACATTTTCATGAAACACATGGAGCCAGTTAATTTGCTCCATTTTAGAATTAACCAACGTGGAGGACTCTATTATACTGAGTGGTAGGTACAGTTGTTCAAGTGCCAAAAAATGATCTGACAACAAGGTCAGTCCTCTTTAAAGGTGTTTAAATAATAAATGAGCACAATTGGAAGCAGTGTGAATTTGTTTTTAGCACCACGAATCCTTTTTAGGGATCAAGTTGAAGTAGATGGTTGGATCAACAAAGCTTGTGACTTTGATATGAGATACCACTGTTGGTTTCGTGTTTGCTGTAAACTTTTTCAGGATGGCAATCATGCTCTAATCCTGAAGTGTGTACTCCTTAGTTTGAACATGAAAATTAAAGCTTCCCAATCTTAAACCTGCGGTGCAGAACTTTTACATATAAATGAATGTTCAATCCATTCAAGTCCTTTACAAACAGGTTCACACAATGCTGATTAAGTCTATCACCACCAGGTAAATCCATCTGTATTTCACAGCAGACTGAGCTTTTTTTTTTTTTTTTAGGATTATTTTTCAAGCGTTTTTGTGCGTGAAAGCAGAGAATGCCAGGAAAGGGGGAAAGAAAGTAGGGGAGGAACATGCCAGGATTTGGACCAGAGACTTGCTGCCCTAACCACCCAGCTATCAGTTTGCCCTAGAGTTTATTCACCCGAGAGTTTTTTTTAATCTTGTGTCTGTGGAGACACTCCATTCTGTGCCTGCTCCATAGGAAGAGCATGCACACCGGTTACTTCTTATAGCCACTTTTGGGTAGCCCGTAGGAAACTTGAACGTAGTTAATTTAATCATACATCTCTTCTGGACTCTCCAAATGTTATGAGAACAAATGGATCAAATTATGGTAGGGTAATAAAATTCTGCAACTGTAGAAGGACATGTACTACAGCTTAAAATGAAAATCAAAAGTGGACATTTTGTGTTTTTTTTTTTGGAAGGCATTAACAGACAATGTTATCCTGGTGACAACGGCCATATAGGTCGCAAGCAATGCGTGTCCAGTCCTATAGAAAACAACGTTGTCAACAGATCACAATGTTATTTGAGAAGAGAACTAAAGTTACACTTTCTCTTACAAACAAGTTCTCTAATCAGAATCCTTGTATAAGCATTTGATACAATGGTGACTTCCCTGACTAAACTGTCTCTGAGTGAATTATTATGTTGCAAAAAGAAATATTCACTCATGAAATCTATTTTACAAGCAAAGTTAGACGCATGCAGGCAATTTACTGTTAGAGAGGGAAAATAACATTTCTTCACAGACCTTGTTGGACACACTCAAAACATGTTTGCAGTGAACACTAAGCACTATGGGGAAAAACACAAACCAATAACAATTGAGGCTGTTCAACAGTCTAGTCAGCCAACCAGCCAAGCAGTCAGTGTCAGGGATGAGACAAGGCCATAATCCAATTCTGGTTTCTACACGGCGTCATGCCTTTACCTTTGACAGCGTGATTGATGTGTATGTAAATGTGTTTTGAGGAAGGCTGTGAGCAGCTAGTTAAAGCAGACATTTAGGGCTGCCTTGTCAAAGATGAATTGAGGGAAGGAGAGAGGGAGAGAGGAGGGGGAAGGAATCCAAAATAAAGACAACTATTGATCCATGAATGAAAGAAGATGGACACTAGAAGAGCCTTAGACAAGGCGTTATGTACCTCTCGAGCATCACTCTGAATTACTAGGGAGGCAGTTTGACAGCTCCACAATAGCATACTATGGGGAGTCTCTATCGGACATACACCAAGCAGGGAAAGGTTACTGCCTTTTCAAGTGCCCTCACTATTGTCCCCTCTCACCTCTGGTTCCTCCTTTTCCCTTCACCATTCCGTAAGTCAATAGAGAGAAAGCGCTGAACATAGATAGCAGCTTTCTCTCATGACATTGCAAGTGTGCGTGTGTTGCGTGCACAAGTGTACGTCTTGATGTACACGTGTGCTTCAGTGAGCATGAGTGAGAGCCTGCACGCCTGCTTTCTCCTTCATGTCATGGGGGCACTAAAGTTTAACAACTTCAGGGGAACAATATGTGGCAGGAACCTCAAATCTGCCTTCCCGTTTCCACAGTAACAAAGGAAGGAAGAGGGAAAGTGAGGGAGGGAAGAAGGGGGAGGTAAAAAGTGCCGTCACCATCACTCATGCAGACACCCGCTACTATTTGAAGCCATCAGTCACTGGAGTCAAGTCTTTCGCTTGGGACTTAGCATGCAGGCACAAGCCTATGTAACTGGCACCAGTAATCTGTCTGGATATTGTCAATCTATTATCCTAAGCAGTGGGGTGAACGCATTCATTTTCTGTCCTTCATGATGGACAATTGGACTGAAGTAAACTTCCAGTGATCAGACAGCGATAATAGATTATTTGGAGATATCTGATAAAAGCGTAATTCCTGCAACAGCAGACTTCTGAAGCGGAGAGAAATGTGGAACTTAGACACTGATTTAATTAGATCACATTAGATGATACTGATTTGATTAGATTTAATTGAAAGTGGGCCATATCAGCAGCGGGTTGTAACACAATACACCTACTGCAGAAAATTATATAATAACCAAAAGCAGGTTGTACTAACATACTAAAACTGACAAAGAATTAATATATGAATGAAACATAAACAAATGTAAGCAGAACACAATCAGCCCGAGAAGATACATTGAATTTATTGTTTCTTTTGATAATTAATGCAATTATAGTTTCTCTCCATTGGCTTGGTACATTTCTTGAAATAGAAATCACATTATCAAAACATGGACAAAGCTACAATCAACAGAATTGAATTGCAAAACTACATTTGGTACTAAAAAGGACATTTGGCTCTGAAAACCGACATTTGACACTGAAATGCAGTGCTTCAAAATAGCAAACGTGCATGTTGGATTGCAGAGAACCATCTTCAATGTAGTAGTTAAAAATGTCATTTGAATTGAAAAATGTGTGCAAAGAAGAAAATATATCTAGAGTTTTGGAGACATGAGAAGAGGTTTTGCTCTTTGTGTGTGTTAAATAATTGTGCTATGCTAATGTAATTTTAGTGTTTGTTTTTTAGTAAACGGTTACAATTTTATTGGCAGTAATATAGAGGTGGACATGAGGGATATTTCAATGGTCCTGTGCCATAGTTACAAAACATCTAATCATTTTGACTTGCAGTGCTTACACAATGCCAAAGGGACAATGCATTTTGGGGACACTGCCTATTTACATGAGAAAGAAGTTTAGTTTTGACATGAGTGAAAAGTTTTGGGAGAGATATGAGCTTTTGCAGGTGAACCATGGTGTTGTGCTGAACCATCCAGTTGGTTTCAAGAAATGAGACAAAGCAATTTAGAAGGATATTTTCATTTTTGTGCCACTAACTATTTATATGGGAAAAAACTAAGTAAGTAGTAAGTAAGTTTTGCCAAAATGATCTTGGAGTGAGAATGTAATTTCTGGTTCAGGAAACTATCCAAACCAATGGACAAAAACTGTAAAAGGACTGTAAATTCCTTCTGACATGATTAGATTGTCTTATGTGTTATCAGTATCAATCTATCAATCAATCTTTATTTGTATAACACTTTTCATACAATAGAGTGCAAGACAAAGTACTGGACACAGGCACATACACATATTCCTGAAAGTGAATAAACACCAGAGAAAGAGTAGAAATAAGAGAGGAACAATTAAAACCAAATATGGGATGGATGGATGGATGGATGGATGGATGGATGGATGGATGGATGGATGGATGGATGGATGGATGGATGGATGGATGGATAGATAGATAGATAGATAGATAGATAATGACCTTATTAATAATTAATAATCTGGGGAGTTGGTAGATTAAAAGCAAATCTGATAAATAAGAAGGACCAAGACCATTAAGAGCTTTAAAAAACCTGCTTTAAAAGCAGTCCTGAAGCTAACAGAAAGCCTATGCAGGGACTCTATGATCTGTGTAATACTATTTCTATATTGGAATGAGCTTCACTTTCTCAGGTATTTTTCAGCATAATGGCTCTATATTTGTGTGCGCGCGCCTGCCATTCCGCTGACATAACAAGCTGGAAGTATATGTAAGTGTTGCTAACTCATTAAAACACAAACACAGAGGAGGTTTTCATTAGAGAGATGGTCCCTTTCAAATTCCAGTCTTCCACAAACAACGGAGGATGAAAACTTGAAAAGAAAAAAAGGCACATGTACATGACATGCTGCTAAAGTATGAGGCAAACAAATTGAAAATGAAGACATTTTTCTTTGAGGCTGCTAGCTGATTTTCTTCCTCCTGCGCTATCAATAGAAACTCCGGCATAGAAATGGCGAAATGGATTGATGGGAAACTGAATACTCATTTCCCACGAAATGTTTCCACAGCCATCAGATGGCATCAAACAATGCGACACAAAGAGATGGGGAGAGAGGGAGAGAGTGTGTGTGTGTGTGTGTAACAGAGGGAGAGAGAGAGAGAGAGTGTTAGCAAGAAAGTGCAACAGAAAAAGGGACCCCATATACCTTCTCCATGCCCCCTTGTGCCCTATGGACCCTGCATCTTGCTCTGCCGTGACTCTGATGAAAAGCAGGCCGCAATCCCTTTCAATTTGGCCAGTGTGCCCCAGTCCTGTTAAAGGCAATCGACGGGCTGAAGAGAGGCACTATATCACAATATGCAGGTGCAGACGAGCCAAGCTGAAGCGAGAGGAGAGACATGGCGCCTTAGGAGAGAGAAAGGGACTCTGGCATCCATCTCTCTAACACTTAGGCTGACGCTCAACCATAGGGGAGAAACACACGCACATGCACGTACACATGCACACATGCTGGGGCAGTGGCAGAGCAAGAAAACGAGAGGAGAGAGAAAATAGAAAAGTGGAGGAAAAATGGGACCCGTCACTTCCTTCACTTTTTTCTTCTTCTCACTTCAGGTAAAAAAAAAAAAAAAAAAAAAAAAAAAGAGGACAGAATAAAAGAGAAGAGAAAATGTATTTTGTGTAACTGGGGAATGGGTCGGTGAAGAAAAGAGAGGGGTGGGGGTGGAGACCTGTCTGGAATGAGAGCGAGGTGTTTGTTTGCGGTGGGTGAATGCCCGCGTAGGCGTGTGTGGGGGGGGCGGAGGCCAGTGGCTCAGCTACAGCAGTTTGTTATCGGGGGTCTCCAGGCCCCCCGGGCGTGCCGAGCTGCTGGCCCGTGTCAGGGGGGCTGAGCCTGGGGGAGGGTGGGGGAGTCAGAGCCGTTGCCCAAGGATGGGTGAGAGGCCAATAGACTGGGGAGAGCAGGAAAGGCCAGAAGATGGGTGGAAATTCCACACGAAAGGCCTGATTCATCCGTCAAACATGCGGTTGATTGACATTCCCTGCCATTTCCTGGCTCGTCCAATTAGGATATCACGTCCAAGTGCTTCAACTGAGCCGTGTGTCCAATAAGCTGTACTAAAGCACACAGAGATCTTGACTCTTCCAGGTGCTAGAAGTAAGAGTGTACGTTGAGATCGAGGACTTCTGATACACACTTGGCACGTAAGAGCGTAAAACGTTCATACCCTCTCATCCACTTGAGGGCCTGTGCTTTGGGGACATTCAAGGAAATGGAAGCTGAGAGCTTGTAGCACGGGATCGGGTCAAGGATTTGATGTCATGTGACATCTGATCTGCTTCATAGAGAATTCCTATCACACACGATTGTTGAGCGAGTGAGGTCTATAACTGTAGGCAAGGATAACGCCGCAGCATGTCTGCAATCACACTTTAGCCGTGACCTGTCAGTCATCTCTGGCTTTCGGCTCCAGCTTATCACTAAACATATTGGGTTGGATCAATCCTCTGTGTCTATGATTAAAAAATATTCCAACCCTGCAGAAATACCAACCGATATGTAGCCCATGCGACATACAAAGTAGCTTGTAGCTACATGTTATTGGGTGTGTTGAATAAATACTCTACAGCATAAAAGTACTCAAAAGATGACATGAATGTAAACATTTACACCTAATACACATTTTAGGTTTAATAGATATGTCTGATTTAAAAAAGTTAATATTATGTAGACTTTTGTGTTTATTTTATGCCATTACAGTAGAAATTCAGAGAAAATGCTTTAGTCGATTTTTCGATATTTTATTAAAACTTATTTATTTATTTTTTTCCCCTGCTGTGCATCAGAGCTTCATTTTACTGCTTTGCTTACTCCCCAATGTACCCTGGTGTGTAATATAAAACTTTATGGAGAAATAGCGTTCAGTTTTTTATGCTCCACATACCTGGGACAAACTCCCAGAAAACGGCTACAGCTCTCAGTTCTTTTAAATCAAGGCTGCAGAGAAAATAACTGACACATAAAATACAACAATAGGATTATATTATATATAACCCAACTGGTCAAGGCAGATGGCCGCCCAGAGATAGCTTTTATTATGATTTGGTGCTATACAAATAAAATTGAACTTTTTTTTTTTTTGATGCAATATTGAATTTTTGATATCGCGATTTGGAAATGGGGAAACAAACCTTGGTGTCCTGTGGAGAAGCTGCATCGCTCGATAATGACCATCCCACAAACTCGGACTGAGGAAATGCATTCAGTATTCGGAAACGTTCCACCGCTTCATGTCGCGATCGCTATGGCCACATTACAACCCATTGCATTGTTTTTCTTTGGTAGAACAGTCAAAGCGCAGCAATGTGCATCATACAGTAAAGTCAGCGTCTAATTCTCATGTAATCATCTCCCTCTCTTCTGAACACTGAAAAGGAAATGTGAATACTGACTAGCAAGCTGATACTTACACATCCATTTATGTTGCTGTTAGCTTTCAATACTGTTACCGGTATTACAAGGTCACTGATACAAACTTTGTCAAATTAAACAACTCACATCGGCATATTATGGATATGATTATTATTATTACAGATATGATTATTACACTTGCTACTGTGTTATATGCTGCATCATGTTGGTTGCTTTCAACTTGTCTCTTATCTTATCTTTGCAAAATCAAAAGTAGACAGTACCTTCTGCTGTTTGAAAATAGCATTGTGAATAATGCTTCATCTCATTGATGTCATTCCTAACCATAATCATTTAGTATAATTCCTAATTAGGATCCTAGCACATGGGTCTTGAAGAGAGCCACTGTGGGTGCAGGCTTTTCTTCCAACCAACTGTTCCAACTGCTTGCACCCACGGTGGCTCTCTAGTACCAGGATTGGAACCCCCCCCCCGGCACTGCTTGCCTTTAGGTGAAGGCCTCGGTGTTTCATTTCTGAGGTGGACATGAAAACTATCTTGCAAAACCAAGCCCAAATGTCACTGTAACATGTTAAAAAAAAATAAAGAAAGAAAGAAAAAAACCCACCATAAATCACGTGGGGATGACAACCTAAAAATTGCTCTTAATGCCAGAGGCACACACGAATCGGCGCGTATGCAGATGTACACGCGTGTGCACCCTCGCACATGCAAACACACGCGCAGGCCTGATGTCGGCATGCCAAACATCGTTCCTTGCAAGTAACTTTTGACAAGTTCCCCCCTCCACATCTTGGAGTTGTATTCAGACATGCTAGACGGGAGTGCTGGAGAGCAGTCATGTAGAAAGAGAATGCTGTTACTGGAGTTATTAACAGGCTCCTGTGTTTCCCTCCTCTCAGCTGAGCTATTCAGAGCATGGCGTCCTCATCTGCCACAAACACACGCCGACAGACAGACGCGGCAGACGGACACACCGTGCAGCCCCTCCACGTGCTGCGCAGTAATATGTTTTTTGCCCATTTACAACAAATTAAGTTTCCCTCAAAGTGAATTTCAAGCTTGGCTGCATTTGGAGGGCGAGCAACTCTCTTTTCATTAATTTTCATTCTTTTCTCCCAAACAAATGATCTACTGTACAGCCCCGCTCTGCTTTACGCTCCTCTCCCTGTCTCTTTCTTCCTCTTGTTTTCTCCCCTCTTTGTCTTTTTTTCCCCCCTGCTTGCTGGTAAATTTGGGGCCGGGCAATGGAAAGCAATTACACTGTCAGAAAGGTGTATTCTGATTTATTAAAAGCCTTGAATGCTATCTGTTTTGTTCCCTCTTTGTTTCCCCCAGGGGAACGGAGTCTTGACACTCAAATGAGACAGAGTGAGTGCTCCCTGCTCTGTGCTCCATCCTCACAGTCATCTAGGAAGCAGGCAGAGTAAATATCCAATGGCAGAGGAGGACAGATAGACGACTGTAACACAAGTGCAAGGATGGGAATAGATTTGCTTCCAAAACCCAAGGGGGGGGGTGAGACACGAACAGACAAAGAGACGCAGAGAGAGAGAGAGAGAGAGAGAGAAAGAGAGAGAGACGTGTCTGCTGACTGCTGCACAGGCTGTTTGACATCCTTCTTTCTCTCTAATTTCATAAGCCGGAGGGTTTCATCTATATCCACCAGCCCACAGAACTCCTGTTCACAGGACTGTAGGCCCCTCAGACATCAGCCATTTCGGAGGACTTTTCATTAGCCTAATTCTTATTCATGCAAAGACAGGGGAGACAAGAAGAGAGAGAGAGAGAGAGAGAGAGAGACGGAGGGGGGAGAGCAGAGACAAAGAGGCAGAGCACAAAGCCATTAAGGTGTGAATAAGTTCCAATTTCCAAAATAAATATTATCTCTGTCTGAGTAACCCAAAATCTGTGTGCTTTTGTGCCAACATTATAATAAGGATCAACAAGGGGTCAGCGCTGCGTGAACATCCCACCATCAGATTCAGAGCGCTTCACCTGTGATACTTTAATCTATTTATCGCCCATATTTTTACACACAGTTGACCTGCTCTGTGTAAAACTATAAAGTTAAACACACCACAGACGGCCGATCTGCACGCCTGCAACGCCACCCCCACCCAACTGCACCCACCACCACCGCCCCCACCCTTCTTCACACAAGGCTACGCGCATTAACAACCATGCTTAATGCATCCTCCACCTCCTCCAAATCCGTATCACCTCTCCTTCATTACCGGGTTCTTGATCGCCAGAGATGGGAGCGATCATGCCGGGGTGGGGACGTGTAATAAAGCATGTAGTATCCTGGGGGAACCATCGGTTGGAGATAAGAGGCCATACAGCACTATAACGTGGTGACATAGATCATAAACCTGCTTATCTTCCGCTCCCCCCGGACCAGCCTTCTACATCAACTGTCTGGGGCCAAAGGACAGTCTCAGCTCAACCTTTTTTTTTGTTTATTTCCAGATTCCAGTACCAAACTAAACTCCCATGTCTTTGCATATAGCGCCTATTGCAAAAAAGCGTCTGAATAAGGGACTGTCACTAATGAATGGACATGAAAAGCGGCATAAAAAAGAATTGTTGCCAAGAAACCTGCAATGATACAAGGATGATGATGTTTCCATCTTTGAGGAATTTCCTTTAGACACCGCAGGCAGTCATTAACATATTATTACACAATGAGCTGTAGCTCTTTTATCCAAATACCTGTTAGTTGCTGCCAAGGAAAACTAAATTTCCCGAGGCCAGTAGAGAAGAATTTATGACAAATGCAAAAAAAAAAAATCCAAAACAAAACAAAACAAAAAAATACAGGGAAACAAAATAGCAAAGAGGCAAAGCAAGAACCCATGAGGTTAATGACAAGAAAACTTCATCAAAACTATGCTGAATAAAAAGTTTGCAGGGATCATATTTCCCTCCGTTGATGTAGCAGTATTCCATAATTTGTCTCTTTAAAATAAAAGCGTATTCCCGTGTTTGATGTTAAGTCCACAGTTAATGCATTCATGAACAGTCTGCCACTAAAGGGGGAAAAAAAATCTTATCTCGAGCTGTTTACCTCTCCGCTTTGGGAAAAGCCGTTTACTTACTTGAGTGGTGTCAACTTGCTTGACTGGTGAAGTGGTTGTGTCTGAATATATGTTAAAGTTACAAAACTCCATGTTTAGGAGGGGATTTTTACCTCGTATTTCTAATCGCCTGCCTAGAAATTGGTCTCGTTTGTGTGTAGAGCAGAAATAAACGATATGAACTCATTTTGCTTCCATATAGAGTCTCGCTCAAAAGTTTGAACACACTTTATCATCACAAGGTTGATGTTCACATCTATCATGTGGTCTTCACAACCCAGTATCACCTCATCCACTCGATAAAGTGCTGATTGGCTATTCAGGTGTTGGCCTTTGGAAGGAGACAGTCAGTAGTTAGGGGGCACTTTTCATTACAAACCGCTCACAGAGCCATTCACAGAACAGCTCCGGTGTCAAGAACTCAGCTCTCGGAGTGCGCTTTGAGAGAAATTTGGCATTAATTAGCTACAGTAATTAAAACTGGCACTTCGTCACAATGGGCGCTGTTACATTACTTGATGACAATGTACGATGAGCAAAACCCATTGCTGAAAAGATATGAGCGGTGTCAATCACTCGGCTCCGCACAAAGGACGGACTTGTGCTATTCCTCATGTGTTAGACAGCTCAATTATTATTATTTATTATATATTTATCATTGTATTAAAGTGAAGAAAATGTGTTTCTTTAGGTTTGTGAAAACTCCTGGTGAAATACTAAATGCGATGATGAGAAATCTCCCATTTGGTATTGAAAACGCACGCACATCTTTCTTTTCCAAGTGCAGTCCAAAGATAGTCCAAGACTACAACTGTCATTTCTTGGACTTGAAAATTCTTTTATTAATACAGCAACAAAAGTTCCAAAACTTTTGAGGCCAAACTGGTCTCACTGTCATCTTCTAATACTCGATCTGTACCTGATGAGGGGCTAATCTGGGCTTTTCGATTACAGTAAAACAGACGTTTTAAGGGAAGTGATGCATAACGTTGCAAGTCCTTGGTAGTCAGAAATCATATTCTATCTCTCTCATTGATATAAAAGAAGTTTGTGATGTGTCCTCTCGTCTAGTTATGCCCAGTGGAAACATGCCCACCCTGTGTTATTGCTTTCTGTGTCTCCATCAGTTTGCCCAGCCTGGCTCCTCCAGTGTGGCTGCTGACCTTCTCCCCTCTCCACGGCTGGAGAGGCTATTGATTGGATCTTGGCACACAGTGTACAAACACAGAGATAAGGGGAGAGAGAGAGAGAGAGAGAATGATAGAGGCAGCCAGGCAGATATAGCTGCAGTGCCCACTCCACTCCCCTTTTGCTCCAGACACGGGGAAAAAAAAAAAGAAAAAAAAAAAAAAGAAAAAGCCTGTTCTTCGAGGCTCCACTCCCACTGAGCAGACACCCAGACATGGTACCTGAACACTGATAGTGGACCGGATTAGGTCTAAAATTCAATCACAACAGTCTAAGTGATGTTAAGTCACTGCAGCTGACAGTGACCGCTGCTTCTGTTGAACACGGTGCAAGTGATCCATCATAATCTCGCTTTGATTTCTGAGATTCCAAACAAAAAGTGGATAGGACAGCCTCGTGATTCCGGGAGGATGAGTTTTACTCAGTATGAGTATGCAAAACTTCACATGATTAAAAAAAAGTAAAAGCCTCTTATGCAGGCTAGATGTCATACAATCTTACGGCTAGTCAGTGGCCTGTCCACTCTCCCACTCTGAGGTCTCTCCTTTACACTTTTGTTCCATCTGGTCTACAGGCAGCGGCTTCGCTGTGTCAAAGGTGACTAATAGTATCACAGCCCTGCTCTCCCCACCTGGCCTGCAGACAAAAAAACTCAAAGTGCTGCCTCCGCAACTCCTGGGCCAACGTTTCCAAATTGTGAGGAGAAAAAAAAAAGAAAAACTATGTCAAGAGGGGCACAATGAGGTGCTTTTGAATTCCAGATGGCCGAGGGACACTTGAGGGCTGTCCAGAAGGAAACGGTTAGAAAGAAGGAAACAGTAAGCGTCCTTTCAGAGAGGCTTGGTAATATAGTAGCGGGTCAAACACGTGTTTTCTCTTTCTCTGAGTCTCTTTGGATGTCAGTGGCTCGGGGGAGAGAGAGAGAGAGAGAGAGAGGGAGAGAGGGAGAGAGGGAGAGGTTTCCTCAGACGCTGTCAGGATGGTCGACAAAATGTTCAGACGGAAAGGGACCAGAGGAACAGACGCGGGGCCATGAACCCAGCAGAGCAGGAACAGGAACCCTTTTCCTCTGGGGAATGTGAGAAAGTCCACTGGTATTTTTCTTTGCCTTTGTGTGTGTGTGTGTAGGATTACAAATATAACAAACTGCAAAAACATAAGTATGTATATGCAGACAGATTCTTCAAATTAACAAAAACGGTTTCAGATGCAATTTAAAAGAGGATACTGATTTTGCAGATTTCCTTAGTTCATAAGGCATTTTGCTGCAGAACTGAAGTGTCCAAATAGGAAACACCTGTTATTTCACCTTAATTCTCGCACCTCGATATGGAAACAGCCAACACGTTCCTGCCAATTGGCCTAAGACTGTCTGCAGGTTATTATTATATATATATATATATATTATTATATCTGGTCATTCAGAGATAAAGCAGGTCCGGCCCTAAAGAGCTTTATAGGTAATGTATCAAATATCTGTATTGATTCGATAATGAACAATAATGAACTGTGATGATTTTCTGTTTATTTATGTGATTATTACAGTGCAGGAGCTCTGACATGAACAGGTTTTGTTAATGTTCCTTAGATATTAAAAAAGAAGATAAGACAACCCTTCTAATGTGAAATTCAAAACTAAGATATGACTCAAACCACACACCAAGGCTAAGTACTGTTATCCACAAAGGGACATGTCAGGTGAGCGTGGTTTGGTGTGGTCCTCGTGGAGGACTGTGAGTTTTCCCGTTGGCCCGCAGCTTAAAAAAGAAAAAAACAAACAAATTTGTGAATGCAGCACGTGGTGATGAATACCGATGCATGGCCAATAGGAATAGAGGCATCCAGCCCAGGCACGGAAGCCGGTGCTCCATGGCAGCACTCCATGGCAACGCTTCATGGCAACGCTGTTGTAATTTTCACTCACAGGCATAACTCATAGCCGCAACTGAGGATGGATTGGGAAAAAAATAAAAAGAAGAAAGGTGGAGAGGGAGAGGGAGAAGAAAAGGGCCCTCGCTGGTGATGCAACTAAATGTGGAAAAATCCACTTGATGCTTAAAAAAAAGGGAAATAAAAAGAGAGAGAAAAATCTGGCTAACATAAACAATAACCAGCCCAATTTACAGAGCGAATAAAAGGAAGAAAGCACTCATTGGATCAAGCTCATTGAATGGAGTGTGAAATCATCCACTGGTCTTCACCCACAGATGATTAGCCTTTTTAGTTAGTGAAAAAAAATTCCATATAACTCCCCATCTGCAATCAGTCTTGCTTTATTTTCACTCTCTGTCTAATTAAATGTTGGTATAGGCAGTGGTAGAAATTATTAAAAACTTTCTTTTGCTAAGTGCAGGAAAAATACTGCAAAAGTAGAAGTCCAGCAGACTGAATGGGGATTTATGCTCTTGTTTTGTTCTTCAAATAGGAAAATAAGAGTTGTTAACTGTATTATAGTAGGTCATTGAAAAAATAAGTTGAGTTTGTGTTTTAATTTTTGAAGGAGGGAAGAATAGCTAGTGCCACAGTAGTAGTGAGTAATGAAAGAGTGAAGCCCACTACTTTAGAGCAACCTGCAGCTACAATACATTTTACATTTATATTAGAAACATTATTACAGTTTAGGGCATTTTTATTACTAAAATTCACCAGAATGCAGGAAATAAAATCTTTAAAACACAATTTTTCCAGCTTTATTTCCCCATATTTAATTTAAGAAAGTTAGACTTCATTTTAATGTCTATTAAACAGTGGTGAATAGTTCCTGGGGTTTCCAGGAACATTTAGCTGTGTTTCATCATCAGGACGCATCCATCCGATCTGCCATCAATCATCATTTTTGTTCCGTTTATAGTTTGACCTGAACGACTGTGTTATTACTTTGAGATATTAAATTTGCATCCACAAGATGGTGGGGCACTACTCTATATATACTATATAGTTTTCAACTGAAGTTGGAATTGTCAATAACCGGAACCACGTGGCAACATGTTTTCCCAGCTGGACAGCTCAACACTTTTCAGTGATAGGCCAAATTTTGTGGGTTTGGGCTCTCAGTGGAAAGGTTAGATTTGTTTTCCTGACTCTTTTCAGGAAGAAAAAGCTCCATCTAATGCTGCTTCTTGCACAGCAGAATAGTCCCCTTTTCAGCTCTGGTGTATAGAGAGGGGCACCCTCTATCTCATGTGTTATATTCCTCCAGCTGTTAGTGAATATAAAAAAAAAAAGTATAAATTCGGCTCCATCTACAGTTAAAACATGCTGTGAAGGGTATGGGGACAGCTTTGTCTTTCCGAATTCACAGGTTTAGCGTTTCTTAAAGGAGTCAGAAGTCAGCGACCTGTCATGCGAATGATCATGAGTATGATCCTCTAAGTCTCTCCATCGTGTCACATTATTAGAGAAGATGGAAGCTCAGCCACTCTGAAGCCAAAATCTTGCTTTCATGCACAATTAAGTCATAACCAGCTCTTTTAGATCAAGAGTTACTTCTTTGGAAGTTTTTTTTTTTTACCTTCACATCAAAAATTGATGAAATGTTTCACGTTATAACAAGATGAATAGAATTGTTATAATGTAAAAAAGTTTTAAGATTATTCTGGTACCATCTTGCACCATTGACTCAAGTCTTTGGGGATATGTGAGCTCCATTCTGTCAAAAGCCCACGTTGCTGAGGCGGGGCGGGGTCAGTTAAACATTTCCGAGAATCACTTCACAAAAACAAACCCAAGCTGTTCTCGCTACAGTGTAGATATCAAAATTATTTCCCTGAGCAGGTGAATTCACCCTTATATTAAAGTCTCAATTTGCAAGGAAGGGAATTAAGTGAAAAGGAAATTAATCAAGAGGTTATATTCAAAATCCTCCTGCTTTTCATTCGTCCCAAAACTGACTTTTACCAGTGGCGACTCAACTGAAGTCAATTCAATCGATGCAAGTCACACATTATATTCAATTAACACAGCAAGATAAATAAAACACACCTGCGTTAAAATCAGTAAACACACACTCATACTGATGACAAAAGCTGGAGGTTTAAAATGAAAATGAGTCAACCTTTTTTACAGTATCTGAGCCCACCAGTGCAGGCTGGATAGCAGCGATTTTGTTCCAAGGAATACATTATAGAAAACAAATTAGTCAGCAAGATAGAAGAATGCCAGTGCAAATGGCCCTGGCTCTTATTTCCATCCTTATGAGATAACTGTACCCACTAGAAGGTTAAAGCTATTGTGTGTCCCTGCAAAGACTCTGCCGTGGAAAAGACAGCAATCTGTCTTTAAACTTTGATGCAGCCAGAAAGATCCTCATCCCTTCCCCTCTGACCTGTGTGTGTGTGTGTGTGTGTAGTTCCATATGTGCCCGAGATAGAGAGAGGAAGGAGAGTGTAACGGCAAGAGAGGGAGCAGACAGAGAAAGAGATATGAGAGGGTGGGGCTGGGCTGTCTGCCACCCAGTCCCAGAGAACATAAAGAGAAAAATACGGCCATAAAACGTCTCTATGACTATGAATACTAATACTGACTCTGTGAGTCTGTCCTCTCTCCGTTTCCCTCTGTCTCATTCAGAGGGATGACGTGGCTTAAAAATAAAGTGGAAATAGTGTTCCACACAGGCGGAAATGTATAGTTAAATATATAAGCGATACCAGGCCCAAAACCTGTATGTAGTAGAGACAGATAGGAAATAATATAGGTCTGTTTTATGTTTCTGTAGATTTAAGCAGAAGTTTAAAACTGATGGATTTACACACAAAGACGTGTACAGCGTGTACCCCACAAACTAGTTCTTACATAGAGGTTAAATTGTTCTGAATATATTCACCCAGCCGCTGCCAGGTGCAGCTGTTACATAGATGACTGAACCATCTGATTAACAATTGCCTCACTAGGAAAGGTTTTTGACTTTTAATTTGTGAAAAAAAAAATCCAACCATGATAGCGCATATGGCGTAATATTTAACAAGGAT
The DNA here is from genome assembly GCA_030544235.1 of Lepturacanthus savala. Taxonomy (NCBI): domain Eukaryota; kingdom Metazoa; phylum Chordata; class Actinopteri; order Scombriformes; family Trichiuridae; genus Lepturacanthus; species Lepturacanthus savala. The sequence continues at coordinate 18,305,958 of CM060481.1, forward strand.
GTTGTTGGGTTTTTTTTTTGGCCAATTTTGGATATTCAACCTCATTTCCAATAATATGTCTGTAATAAACAGTGTAATCAAAGACACTCAGCTACTTTAGGACACAAAATATCCCCAGTGATCCCATTAAAACTGTAATTTTTGATCCCACAGCCATTACAGCATCAAATCATGCATTCTATTATATCAGGCTTTCAATCTAGAGTCCTGGCTTCAATATGTAGTTTTTCTATTTTCCACCAGATTGAGCCATTTTCTAATGTTTGCCCTATGGGGGATTTACATGTAATTTGCATGGTTTCCACTAGGGGCATTGCTGCTTATTTATGGAGCACTACAGGCCAATGTAGCAAATGTATGCACCTAAAATGATGAGTGCATTTGTGTTGATATGGCTCTCTCTCTCTCTCTCCCTCTCTCTGTGCGTGTGTGTGTGTGTGTGTGTGAGTGTGTTGGAGTGGGTTAATAAATATTAGTGGTGATCAGTATGTGAAGCTGGTAAAACATTTAACATTACTTAATATGTAATATTTCATCATCAATTTTCATTGACAGATATGTTTGTCCTTTACTGACATCAATTCAACTTGTTTTAAATGTATATAACTAAAATCTTGTTAATGGCTGGTAACAGTGTAGTTAGAAAAGAGTAAAGTGGTTAACAAACCTTACCTAAAGAACAATTGATTGAAACAATGATTAACGGGAGTGTAAACTGTAAAGATTACTTTTCACAAAAATAACACCGAATGCAGTTATTGGGTTGTGTAATTCACATTTCCTTCTTCATTTACAGTAATATGTGTGTCAGTGCAGCTACCTTATTTAGTAAACCAATAGTTTGAAACTAGCGACCTGTTAGGAATACAGCAAGAATGCAGAAAGGACAAATGGATTTGCAAATTACTGTTGCAACCCAACCCTGATTACAGCCTACAGGGGTCATACACCATGTGTAGACGATTATTAGTTTTCTCTTGTTTTCCTGTGTATTATTATTCTCCCTAGGAAACCACACCTCACATCTGTGAAAAATCACCAAACTCTGCACAAAGGTCCAGTCCCGTGCCAAGATTGGCTCAGCTGCAAACACGGACCAATAGTCATGATGGCTATAGCAAGTGTTTATAGTTCAAGACTTTACAATTCATAACAAATCAGCCATACATGCTACAACTTTGCAAGATCTTCCATGTCAGAGGATGCAAGTTCAACCCTCAGCTAAGGCAAAATGCTAATTGTGATATGAAAATCCTTTATGCAAGCATTATGCTATGTGCATGTTTCTCTCAAATTGAATCGTAGGTAGCTGGACATGTATTTGAAGACTTTTCCCCTTTTATCGAAAGGGCTTGATCACTTCGTCAGACCAAGACGGTGGAGTGAGACCCGGGTATTTAACCTCTGTGGGTGTACCTGTGACAGTATTGTTTGTTTTCACTTGACCATTTTTGTGGTCTCATGTGAACGACAGTCGTTAGGGTCTTGTGATCCCTGAAGAACGACAGTCGTTAGGGTCTTGTGATCCCTGAAGAACGACAGTCGTTAGGGTCTTGTGATCCCTGAAGAACGACAGTCGTTAGGGTCAGATGTGCCCCAGGTGAATGATGATCGTTGCTCGTCGTCTGAGGTTACATTGTTGATTCTCCTGAATACAGATGAAAGGTCGACATTATAAATGGAAAATAGGTGGTGTCCAGACCCCCTCCACAATGTATAAGTCCTTGTTCTTAACAGAGGAGGGGCTCTGCAACACACTTCCCCGTTTGTTTGGCTTAGCTATCAACCAATATGCAGAATCCAGTAGGTGCATTTTAAAAACATTAATGTTGTCTGTCTGTCTCTCTATATATCTAATACTAATACAGATACAATTTCTCACAGCATACTAATCCTATTTTTAAGTGGTATGGTAATTATCGTAAATACTAAAAACAGTCATCAAAGTTGCACATGAACACTTAATCACGTCATAATTCCCACTGGAAAGCTGGAGGATTTTTATGATACACAAGTTGACAAGATGAGATCAACTTTGACCTTTCAACATGGCGGAGAGCAGCAAAAGTGTTGTAAATGCTAAGTGGCGCGTTCTGTTAAATGTTCTCTGCTGCTTTTAGTTGGTCAGTGTGTAGCCTACATAATGCTGTGGCATTTTAATAACATCACCATTTACACTTATTGTTGTTTTTTTAAAAAACACATATACCTTTATTGTTTGTGGTTTGATGCATTATCTTCTTGCTGTAGACGATGAATCGGCATGTCTAAAACAGTTTTACCAAAGCAACAGGTCTGGAAAAATTCTTCACTACAACAACAAACGCACTTGAACACAACACAACGGTAATTTCCGACTTCACAACTGGAACGAATCATCTTCCCATACCAAATGAAGGCAGCATAATTCATGGCAACAAAGCACATTTATTTCCACAAAATAAATGTGGCCACAATTTCTTTCTTTTTTTTCCAGAGGTAATGTTAAGCTCAGTGGGTTTCTTAGTGCTTAGTGTCAGAGGTTGTGAGTTAAAGCTTCATCTGATGCTTGATACATTCTAATGCCAATTTTCTTGTTCTTCTCTGCTTGTTGCTCAAAATTGCCTCAATTTGCCTAAAATTGCCTGGGCCCGACCATTGCTGCACAGCTATAATTGTGCTTGGATTCCACACAACACAAATGACCGGAATTACAACCGAAAACACACAATCAATTTTATATAGCTGTAATTAATGTAGATCACCCGATATTTAACTTATAGCCGCATTACTCTTAAAAAATATTTGTAACTGTCTCATCAACCATTTCCATGATATAAGTTTCTAAGTTTCAGAGTTATATGTACAAACGTACACAACATGTTATGGTCAGGTGCTCCTAACGAATACCAGCACTTTATTGGCACCCCCCTTGCAGCAAGCTTTCCTTGACAAATGTTAGCAGGACAGAAGAAAAAGTCGTAATCTCTCAAGCATTTCTAATGAGTTTTTCTCCTACAATTATTTGATAAGAGCAGACAAGACTGGAGGCAGCGTGTATGATACACTAGCTCCTACTACCGAGGTGAGAGCTCTGCTGATTACACACAGAGCCATTTACACACACGCACACACACACACACATGCACGCACACACACAAACACTCACACCCAGAGGCTTACAGTCCGTCATTGCAGAGTGCAAGATTCCTAATAATAACATGAGAGGAATGAAGTTATGACCGGCAGGCACACCTAAGTTACCAATCTGGGTCTCCTTATTCTCAACGTGCACACGCGCACACGCAGCTCCAGCTGTAACCACGGCCACCCCACAGATACTTTCTTCCACAACTCACCACACTGAGTCCCAGTTGCTCCCTCTGCAGGTAGGGCAGGTTCCTGCGCTCCAGGCTGGCCAGGTAGTGCTGCAGCCTGGAGTAGGTGTAGGGGTAGCAGTAGGCAAACTGGTATACGTCATATTCTCGGTCAAAGCAGAAGGCAAAGGACATGACATAGTTGCGGCGGTGATCGGGGCAGCGGTAGTAGTAGACGTTTTTTGGCGGAAGCCTCTGCCTGCAACATCAAAAGAGAAACAGGTTACATTCATTTATGACTAAAGGCCATGAGGTCTGGAAGATTTAAGACTTTCTGACGCCTCAATTGAAAATGCGGGGAATAACGAGAGCACGGTTGTTTTGCATGCGAAGGAAAATGTGTGTTATACAGTGAACCGATTTATTCAAACGCTAAAGTTACATCATCTTCATCCAGAGATGATGAGCTAAGCTGCTAATACGAGATTTAGAGGAACGATGAAGATGTCACGTGGACAAAAAAAATTCCCATGGGGCGGATATCAAATGTTGATATGGAAACAAATTATCTGATAAAATATCAAAATTACAGTAACGCTCAGAGGTAATTAAAGATCTTCCTTTGCTCTTCTTGCTCTTCCTCCTCTGACCCTCCTCCTCCTTCTTCAGCTCTCCTCAAACTTTCTGTAGGTTCATCTCCAGAAACAGGAGAGCCCACCATAGAACTGCTGGTTCTCTTTGTAATTAGGGTTTGAAGCTCAGTGCTTTGCACTTTAAACGGGCAGCACTTTCCAAGCAAACACAAGAGATCTCTAAGGACTATGGCACTAGTGCTGTATGTGATTTTTTTCCTATGACGTGTAACATGTAAAAATACATTTACAGTTTTAGAGCATGACTGTCATGTTTTTTTCAGTATATCTCAAGTTCCAGTGTATGTGTGAACACAAATTAGAATTCAGTGGAGTGAAGAAGCATCTGACCTGTCCACTAGAGAGTCGTGTGTCTTGTTGTGTTAGTGACGTGTGTGTTTTGTGTTGAGCGTTGTACGCCGTGTGTTCAGCGTGTTTAGTTCTGTGCCTTGTGTCGTGTTGTGTGCTTAACTGAAGTGTGTGCCGGCATGTTGTGTGTTGCACGCTGGGCCTACGGCTAAATAAAGCTGACCGCTCCTTGCACCTCGCGGACAGCCGATGGGGAGCAGGACGGTTCTGCTGCAGTTCTCTGCTTACTCGACATGTTTTCTTATCGCACCCTTCAACTTGGCCGTCTTCCTTCCCTTCCTCATTTTACCCCTCCCCGCTGAGACACGGTGAGCTGGACGTCGCGTGCATTGCGAGCGACCGCGTTCGCCTCCTTTGACTTTCGCCAAGTCTCCCTTCGTCCCGTCCTGTCACTCACCGGCTCGGGCGTGACAGCTTACGCGAAGGACGCCGCGCGTGAGGAACGCCGCCGTTGCTATAAGAGCTCTAGCAGGCGCTCTGAGAGAAGAGGATAAAAGGAGTAAGAAGATGAGGACGATGAGTGATTGGTGGGTTTGGGGTGTTTGGAGCGGGGAGAAAGGTGGAATAAGGAGATAAGGAAAAGATGAGAGAGCAGGGCGATGGCAGATCGAGGCCTGATACGGAGATATACGGGAAGGGGCGGGGGGCTAGCAATGCAGTGGCTGTGTGACGGCTGGGGCTGGCTAGTGAGCTAGCGTCTCTGCCAGAAGATCAGATGAAGATGCTATCGGGGCGTTTTGATAGGAACAGGACCTGATAATCAACAAACAGCACAGACCGCTCTGCACTAACTCTGACAGTCAACTTCTCTGGCTGACTCACCCCTGAAAAAGGGAGGACAGGGAGGAGGCACAAGAGTTTTATGTGTTTGCTCAGACACCTAATACATCAGGTTAGGCTACAGGCTTGCATAGAAATGCGCCGCGAACACACTTGTGTGCATTTTCAAACACTTGAAGATGTCCCTGCAGGTACCCAGTAAAACAAAAAGAAAAAAAAAAAAAAAAAAAGGCTAAATCTCCGGGTCTCTCGCAGACAGAGGGGAAGAAAGGGAGAGACGGGCTCGGCTGATTATTCCTTCAGAGGAGAATAAAAGGAGAATGTATCTGCATGTGGCTATCTCAGCAGAATACTAATGCAGCCAGTGGCTAGCGATACCACACCCAGCCTGCCCACGAGAGACAAGCCGACCGGCCCTGTCTTCCAACCTGCAGAGCTGGCCGTAGACAGAGAAGAAAAGAATTAATCCTGGGAAAAAAGAGAGCAAATTCTTTTACTGTTCCACCAATGGAGTCCTGATATTATTAATGTACTCCATGGTGGTCGTGGGTTTGAAGTAGGGCACACTGTGATTGAAACTGACCGGCAAGGGAAAAAATACATCTCCACGTGACACTCTAAGACACATATACACACACGCTTACAATTCGTCACCCCACCCAAGCACACACTGGTGCATATACTCTGTTGCCAGACCTCCAAGGTGCAGGTTAATTAAAATAAGATGACACCTCACCTCTTTAAATATTTCCCTGTTTGGCTCTTCCCATCCATGCAGTCCCACTCGTCTCTGTTTCTCCTTCTCTTTCTCTCAACCGGGCAGTGTGTGACCTTGCCGGAGACTGGAAATGTCCTGGCTATTGATTTTAATTACTGCTGCTTGTCCTATCACGGCATCATAGTTATAGGCCCGGAGAAAATATCTCCGTGGCTTCATATGGAAAGAGACTGCCTGGAAGGCCCATGCACTTCGAGCCGAGGAAAACACGCCGCCTGCTTTTAAACACTGCAGTCACGCACGCAAATGTAAAAATGCACAAAATCCTCAGCACATGCACGCTAATGCACACAGTCCCTTTGGTTTTTATCTAAGCGGTGGCTGCTCCTGCTTGGCAGCTGGCAATTTGTTTTATCTAAATGGTGCCTCCCTGTGCCTCTCCCCTGCCCATCTCTTGACGTGGTACAGTGCCGTCGTTCCCAAACAGAATTATCACTGCGTGGGATGAGGGGAAAAAAAAAACAAAAACGGAGAAGCTTCCCCCGGATGATAACGCACTCACACATGGTTTTACAATTCAGTGATTACAGAAACATAGAAACACACACACACGGACGGGAATATGCAAAGAGTCACACACTGAAACGGCGCAGCAAACTCATACTGCATGTGAGCCACATCAAGGTCACAGCCTTGAAGAATAAAGAGGAAGACGCAGAGCAAAGAGAAACAGAGAGACCATCACACTAGACAAAAGCAGAGCGAGGCTGACAAATAGAAAAAGAGACAAGTAATAGAGACGAAGTTAAAAAGAGAAAAGGACGGCAAAAAAAAAGAAAAAGAAAGCGAAGAAGGAGAGAATGAAAAAGGAGAGGGTTTCATAGCTTGCAGGCAGCCTTTAGCGAAGTGTCACTTTGCTTGCCGGGCTTTTTTGTACTGCTGTTTCGAGATGAAGGCTTATAAATTGGTAGCTTTCACACAGACATCTTTCATACGGGCGACATCTTTTCTATATTTTCAAATCAATCAAGTGCAGAGGACACGCCAATCACGGCTGCTCGGAGCACTCTCGCAGACAAAGGCGAAAACGTGCAGGACAAAACTCACAAGGCCTGGACGCTGACACACGCGCGTGCGCACGTGCACACGTACATGCTCATCCGCTCCCTTTTATTTCCTGTCTCACTGTTGTCTCTTTCAGATTGTCAAATGTTCATCCTGTCAACCGTTAGGAAGGTTAAATGTCTTCCAACAAGCCCGTACAGCTGTCAAGCTCCACGGATCCCCACCAGCTCATTTAAGGCAAACAGTTAGCCCGTTTGGCAAACATTTCACACTGAATGACATATTTCTTTACTCCCTCTACGTTGCTGCGCCAATAATTGAAGAGGCAATATTTCCCGGCAATCTAAAGTGATGCCAGATGTTAGATTGGCTTATTGTTTTTAAAACGTGGCCCGTGGACTTGTTTCGCATACTAAGTCAAACATAAAACATCCTTCAAATCATCTGAGGAGTGTCAAACAACTGCACACACACACACACACACACACACACACACACACGTGAGGGTGGAAATGAGCATGTGTAAACATGACAGCATATATATTCTTGAAGCATCCATGTTTTTTTTTGGGATGCAAATCAAGATGCAACAAAGCTTTCTGGAGACACTGTTACTAGGCAACCTGTGCACGTTTTGCAATTTGGTTAGCCTGCTGTATATCATACGTGGCGGAACAGTTTCTGTAGGAGACTGGGGCTCCATGAGAACGTGTCCATCACTGTCGGGTAACAGGGCTAGTGATGGAGGAGCATCAGAAGTGCATGAGGAAGTCATAGATTCTGATTTTGACCTTTCAAGCGTGACGGTGCTGAGTTGAAACGCGAACCCCATTTACGCCCCGGCATTAACATGCGATCTGCGCATGGATATGTTATCCGGATAAAGGCGAAAAAAAAACACGTTAGCGCAGATTGAATTCACACGGCCAGGTGAAAATGCAATACAAATAAACAAATATAGTCCCTGTAAGGTCATCTAGCTCCGCCTTTTTGTGTCAATAACTTGCTGTACATGACCATCTCGGGTCAGAAAAAGGCCTGCGATGAGGCAGAAACACTACAGAATGAGACACTCTCACACCACAACAGGAGGTGTAATTCCATTTTATGGCTTTTTACACCACTTCCTATGAAAGAAAAGCTCTTGCGCATCCACTCTACAGTGTTTGCTCTTCACATATATCGATTATTGGTTAATTTGATGTGTTAATTTCTTTGTTTCCTTACAGTAATCTCTTTTCGAAGAGAATTTCAAGGTGAATCAAGTCAATATTAGATCACACACACACACAGACTTCAGATTATCTCGCTGACATAAATCGTAGGTTATTTACATACAAATATGAAAGCAGCCATAAATCTTAGAGTCTCATCTAAATAAAACATCTTTGCTGTTTATTCCTGCTGATCTGCTTAATAGAGGGAGTGGCGGTGTGTTTGTATGTGTGTGCGTCTGTTTTCATCTGTTTGTCCTTGTGTGTGTGTGAAAAATAAAATACAAAAAAATCATCCTAAATCATCCAGTTATTCATGTAGGACGCTTTAAATCTGATCTGTACACTAGTCTCTGTCTTGTCGGTGAAACGCTCTACTGTAGCACTCCGCCGCTCAGAATAAGGAATGAAAATCTTATCATGTAAATATCTGTAATGTAAATAAGACTGCATGCACTCTCCAACACCTCTATCTCAAAGTTCTCATCTGCTCCACTCTAAATCTGATAGAAATGCTGAAGATGTACAGCCCCCATGGGATACTTTTATCACCCCTGAGGTGGCATTTAGAGATGAAAATACTGGAAGATTTATAGCAGCTGCTCTGACTCATGGCAATGAGGAAATATATAGAAAGAATATATAAATCCTTTCATTTCATTCTTTCTTTCTTTATTTGAAATTGGTTGTCATTAAGTCTCAATGCAATGCTTTGTCATTTTTAATCTGCCAGATGGTGTCTGGATATCTGATTTAAGAAGCTCCTGGGGGTGTTTTAATCACAAGTGCAAACAATATGACTATTTCTTTTTCAAATATGTGCAGACAAATAAGCCGGACTGAAAATTAAATCTTCAGGTTGTTTTCAATATTCTTCTCAACAAGTGAATACTGTATGGCTTCACTACAGAGCGGTGGCAGTGTCTGGGCGGAACCAGTAGAACCGAGGGCGAGGGCCTGTTGAGAGGTAAAAGTAAAGGATTCGCTGCATTTTCAGCTCAAACACTACAGAGCACATTAACGACTCTGTGAGATGAGTTCCACGGGATACACTTCAGAAACAAATATGCAGCTTAAGTTGTATTAGTAGATAAATAGACAAACATGCCTGCATTATCTGATATTTAGGGGGTAAGTTATATCTACAGTGGTGTGAATTTTTTAGTTTCTGCAGGTTTGTCACATTTAAATGTTTCAGATCATCAAACAAATTTCAATACTAGTCAAAGGCAACGCAAAATGCAGTTATTAAATTAAAGTTTTTATTATTAAAAGGGTGAAAAAAAATCCAAACCCTATGTGAAAAAAATGTTAAAACATAAAACGTTAAAACATAACTTACCTGTAGTTTATTACTCCGGAGTTTAATTTCTCTAACCACACACAGGCCTTTACTTTACTGCCACAAATGTATCTATTTTTTAAAAGTCTCAAATTGTGAATTTGTTTGCTTGTGTTTAAATGATGGAGAATGCATTAAAAATTAAGTATAAGAAAAGCAACGTTTCTACAGGCAACTCTTCATCAGGCAAAAGGCTAACATGACATAACATGACCAAATCATCTGCATCACGTTGGCATCATTGTATGGAATATACAGTTAATTGTATCTTAAATTACATATAATGATGTCAGCATGATGAAATCAATTTGGTGCCTATATACACCTTGCCCATTGACTTGTTGGCTGTATTCTTTATGAAGAAGTCTAAATAAAGTCTTTTGGGAGTTAAACTTTTTTTTTTATTCAATATGTTTGAAATTTCCAGTCAAAATGAAATATTCATATATATACATTTTCATTTCAAGGAAAATGCAAACAGAAATGTTACACTGTAAGATTTTACAAATCAATCCTCAAATGCAGTAAAAAAAAAAGTAAAACACGCTCGGTATATGTCCCAGAGGGGTCTCGGCTAGATTGAGCACGCTAGGCCTGCTAGCAGCTAGCTCCCCTGCGTCTTTTGGGGCAGCAGGGCAATTAGCAGGAAGCAGATGATCACTGCGCCCTCGCCACTGTGGCGCCACTGGTCCCCTATGGGGCAACTGGGCAGGTGCACATTTGTCTGGAATAATGGGGTGTACAGACAAAATGCACACAAGCAACCAAAAAAAACACAACTGAAACACACACACACACACACATCAATGATGATGATGATGTCAGCGTTAGGCCCCTGTGGTGTGTGTAAGCCAGTGGGAGTGGGAGGAGAGAGGGAGTGGGCCTGTGTGTTTGAGACGAGAGAGAAGAGACCGTCCACCTATAATTGTGTGATGCAGCATTTCCCAGAGTGCAACATTATACTCCCATCACATTATCTGTGCGCTTACAAGTGTACATGCAACTGGACCAGATAGACAGACTGGCGCCAGACTTAAGTCATAATAATAATAATAATATTCCAAGGGACCACACACACACACACACACACAAACACACACTCTTCCTAACCAGCCATGACTGACCGGGCTTGATCAAAGTCTTTCTCCTGTCCGTCTTTCTTTTAGTCCTTATCTTTCTTTCTGTCTTTTTTCCCTTATTTTACGGTATCTGTAAAATAATTTATTGTAAGCAAATGCAAATTGAAATTTGAAATTCAATTTCGTTGGAATGTTGAATTTCAATGTAGGTTACGTTTTTATGCCAATTTCAATATCCATGTTTCTTATTGCTGTGGCCGCACTGTTAGATCATATAGGTACAGCACATGATCCACTAAATAATATTATCACTGTATATATGACTAATAATGTGAGTGGATGAGAGAAAGAATACCCTCTGATCTCACTGTATCTGTTCCAGTAACATCGGGACAAGTGATCTCAGATCAGGCTTTGTGTGTGTATGTGTGTGTGTGTGTGTGTGTGTGTGTGTGTGTGTGTGTGTGTGAAATAAGGTCATACAGGCTGATGAGATCATTCTCTCTGGAAATTTACTCAGTGGAAGGCAATGCCACACACATGACACATTCTGAAATCACTTTTTATTAAATTCCACATAGAGATGAGCTCACCTCCTATTGATCAGATGACTTGCTGTTGTGGAAGAAGAACGGCCTGGATAACGCACTGTCTAGGAAAATAGAAAATGAATACTCCTCGAGTCACAATTGATTCGCTGATTTGGCAATATAGGTTAATTTAGGCTAAAGTCAACAGATCAAAAGGATTATGTCACGTTATCATGATATTCTATTTTTTTATGATAAAATAGGTTCATTTTAATATTGTTTGTGCAATCTTAATATATGATCTGACATAAACGTGTGTATGTTCATTTGTGTGGCAACAGGTAGTGAAGTTAAAGAAAACAAGGTATTGAAGCACAAATATATTCGACATACAGAATAACAACTGCATTTTTCCAATTTAGCCCAGGTGTTGTTCCCTTCTATCTCCCCCATGATCCTGTAACTCTGCTCTTGAAAATCAAATCAGTTTGCTTGACGTTGATATATTTGCATCAGACTGTGAAAAGCGCTTTATCCACATCTTCTTTCTGTACCAGTGCTACTGATATCATTACTGGTGTAGGGTTGTTACTGGTGTAATGTGTTTTCAAACTAGTTCTTGAACCACGTCTGGGGATCTACTGAATTCGCTGCATCGCAACTGCGAATCTCCAAACATACACTGGAGATATTAAATCAATGTTCATGAAACTAGAACGACCAGTTATTTTCTTCATCGCTTTATTTACATAGTGTCAGAAATGATGAGAGATGTTGATTGACGTTTAAGCTGTAAACAGCACAAATTTGATCGTTTAGTTTCAAAACTGAGTAGAACCTTGAAGTGCTGCCAAAATCACTACTATTACTGATCGGCACGTTTTCGGTCGACGGCCTGATTGACCGATCGACGCGTGACTTCCACGCTTCCCTCGTAGATCAGCAAACAAACCCCAGGTTATGTCTGTCGCAAGATCAGTGGAATTGTTCTCGTGCAAAATCTCTATCTGTCCCTCCCTCCCCCTCCCTGCTGCCTCTACGTCCCTCTCTCCCTCACCATCTTCCCTGAGGGCCCTGCTGGCCTTGGCACAAAGATGCCAGCCTGTCTGCCTGCATTTCCCTTGGCACGACGGTGGCAGCTGGGGGCCTGGCTGCCCTGTCTGCTTCCATACTCCCCGGTATATCACATGCACGCACGCACATCAACACACAAACAAAGACACGCATACACACGGAGCGTTCACAGCTTGCAGTCAGACTGGTGTCACCATGTGTATGCCAGGGGTAGCAGCACCCACAGGAGGGGAGGGCTGCAGGAAGGGAGGGAGGAGAAGGGACAGGGTGGGGTGGAAAGTATGGGGGGCGGGTGGGGGTGGGCACATGGGCTCTCAGACAGCCAGATGCTGCCAATTAACTTCTCCGGCCGCCACGGGGCTGTACGGGGAGAGTCTGGCACCTGTACCATCCAACTCCCCCACAAATACACACATGCTGTTCTCTCTCTCTCTCTCACACACACACACACTTACATTCTAATGGCTGATGGGAGCAGAGGCATTGTGTGTGGAGCCTGCGTTTGAGGGCCACGCCTCAGAGCTTGGGAAACAAACACACACCTGCGTTACTGTAACCGACGAACTCGTCTGACCTTTGTCTAAGAAATCTCTTCTCACCTTGATTCTCAACAGGTGGACTCAGACTCGGGTCAGTTGCATGTTATGTACTGACACATGTCTGCAAACACAAAGACAGCTGTGCAGGAGTGACTGCGACCTCCTCCGTGTGAATATGACCCCTCCATTCAGCCCTAATTTACATGTAAACACACGCATATTATTGCTGTCAAAACCGCGTTAAAGAAAATGCACGTTAGTCTTTTCGAGGCTCCAGCAGACTCAGGTTGCCGAGTAAAGATCCTGGACTGATGACATCTATCGGTACCAGCCAAGTTGTTTGGAAGGAGGCTGAATAAAGCTCCAAACTCAGGTTCCTCTCTGTGTCTTTATGCATGAACCAGAATCATTCTGGTTCTTCATTTATATTTGCTGGACTATTGTCCAGCAAGTATTTATTGTTGTTAATTATCATTTATATGAGCGCGTAAATGTTTGCCTTCTAAGCTGTTTTTGAAATTCACCTGCTCTTTAGAGTCCTGGGTTTTGTTATTATTTCTGTAGGTGCAGATAAGAAATCTGCCTTTCAAGAAACTGACACTTGATGGATTTATTGAAAATCCTTAGTCCACAGTAAAAAAATCGCCACGCGCATCGTAAACTCTCCCTTAAGGCAGTCACATTTTCAATTGGCAGATACGCCTGACCACACCCGGGAACACTCCCTCTACGTGCGACTTTGGGCACCGCAGATATCATTTATATCTGCAGGATGAAGCCGCTGGGTGTGAAGTTGAGAAAAAAAAAATGTTCAGGAAGGATTTGAGGAACACAAGACAAAAAGTTCAAGGTATTGCCTTGGCCTCCGAATTCCCCAGATCTCAATCCGATCGAGCATCTGTGGGAAGTGCTGGAAAAAACAAGTCTGATCCATGGAGGCAAACCCACCTTGCAAACGTGCAGGACCTAAAGGATCTGCTGCTAACATCTTGTGCCAGATAATGGAGGACACCTTCAGAGGTCTTGTGGAGTTCATGCCTCAGCAGATCAGAGCCGTTTGGCAGCACGAGGGGGGAGCTACACAATATTAGCCAGGTGGTTTTAATGCTGTGTGTATATATATATATATATGGGGAGAGAGAGAGAGTGAGAGAGTGTGTGTTTGTGTGTGTGTGTGTGTGTGTGCTGTCAGGCTGTGTTGGTGATTATACTAGACAGAAGGAATTACAGGCTATTACAGAAGAGAGCCTGTGGCTGCAGCAGCCAGAGCTGCACTGCCCTTAAAGGCTTATGGTTCTCAAAAAGCCAGCCTATTATTCCAACCGCACCACACAGCTGCCTGCGGAATGTCAAAGATATAAATACAGAAAACAAGCATGAATCCAGACTGTGATATAGTGATATAGTACTTGTATTTTATAGTTTCATTTGAAAACAATGTAGTACCCGTTTTGGGGAAAAAAAAAAAAAAAAACGCAAACCAGGCATGGCCTTGTAGCCCCACAGGAAAGGAGAATGCCATTCAGGCTGGACAAATTATTAGTTGATATGTTGTACATCCCATAAACATCCAGACAAAACAAAATAAGCACCTTAAATGATAAAGCTGAAATATTCAGTGTTTTTATTATTACCAACAAATCACAGAGCAAAACCAGCAATAAATTGATGGCGCTACCATGTACTGTCCGTTTATCTAAAGCCCGGAAGCGTATTTTTCGGTGGCACACGGATCCATTGTTGTCCAAAACTTACAGGCCGACATATTCCTTCATTACACTGAACATGGGCACTAAAGTTTATATTAATGCAACCCCACATACACCTTCCTGCTGTAAACACTCACAGAGTTCAGAGCTGCTTATTAAATTATTTAGTTCTTTTAATAAGTATAGTAAACTGTATATGTTTTTGACCTTTTTTACTAAGAGGACGAGGTAAAAAAGTCGAATAGCATCGAAAGAGAGACTAATACCTTGTTTAGGGCTTTTTTCACCAAATTCAAGGACTTTAAAGGCCAATTTCCTAAGTTTTCCAGTACCATTAAAGCAGAAATTCGGTGTGAATCCATCCATAGCCCTGGTGTTCAAGGTCGCGACATTCGATACAACCTAAGGTGAATATCGAACCAGCAGCTATCACTAACTGAATAGGGCATAGAAATGAAAACACAGCACATGATTATGTCAAACAACATGGATTAATTCACACTGTATTTCTCCTTGGAAAATGCCAAATACATGCACCTTCAAATTGTCAATTGCACTCGCTTATTTACAAAAGTGTTCCATATTAGCAGAAGGATAATAATTAAAGGAATATATATTTTGTGTCTGTTCCACAATAGATCAGTCACCTTTCATTAAGCAGGTCTTGCTTTATAACTATGCCTATGATAATGACTGTGTTCCCATTTTAATGCAATTAACCAAAAAAGACAAAACAAATATCTCTTTTTGCTTTAACTGAGGTAGCCAGGCAAGTTAAGTAAGACAATCAAAATAATAGAGCAAAAAATACATGCAACATATTATTTCCCTTCATTTAATAATTAGCCCGTTGAGTCAGACATATGGTAGGCCTGACACTTTCAAGCATTTCCACGCATCAAACCTAGAAAACACAACAATAAAATCCAAGCATTTTTAAGGATTTAAAGCACCTGTACGAACGATACTTTATGGTTTAGTCAGGTCTTTATTTAGGACTATAGCCAACAATTACCTTTTAAATCCAATCCATCAAGTTCTTGCATTAGTTTACCAAAACATTAAACTATTGAAAAAACTCTATTGATAAGTTAATAGTATGTCGAACAGTTTTAAAAACTCAGATTTTCTGCAGCAAAGTCTGCTTGTCTTGTTTGATTTTAATGAAGACATGAGTACTTGTTGCCTTTATATCTGTGACACAGATATTGTAGCTCTGCGATGCTCAATCATTACATTTAATCTCGAGGGAACAGGAAATGTGATCATTGAATGAGCAACATATCAGCCTAACTGACGTGGCTCCAGAGCGTCTGTGCACTCAGAAAATCTTTCTTTTCACAAAGTTAATTCTATCGAATTCAATATCTGGCCTGGATGCACACGCGTGAACAAAATGCGACTCTTGGAACACGAAAGTGAAGAAAGAACATCAGGCTGCAGTTGGGAAGAGGATGGATGTGTAGCATAGCGCGAGATATTAGTCAATACGAGGCTCTGACAGAAGATGAGAAATATATTCATCAATAGTCGATTTTGCGCAAACTACGATTTCAATCTGCAACTTTGTATTTATCACTACAGCAATCGTTCATTTAGTTAAATATATATAAGTGATGTTACCAAACAACAAATTAAAAAAATAATAATGGTCTCATCGCATACAATATACTCACGCCCACGGAGGTACACAAACACACACACACACATATACACACGGCCCTGCCCATCAGATGAGCCTGTTCCCTCGCTGTTCTGAGTGACAGATGACTTGTCAGAGAACTAAACGGGAGAATATTTTACTGCAGATTGAAAGAGGAGGAAAAGGAGAGATGGGGAATAGAGAAAAAAGAGAGAAATTGCTCCATTACACCAGAGAGGTAAATCATTCGATGTGCTGAAGATCACAGAATGGCATTTACATTTACACACGTGTTCAGGCGGGCACATGTATGAACATGATTAACAAGATCTCTGTCTTTGCTCTCTCTCTGATTCACACATAAGATTAAGTACGCACACACACACACACACACACACACACACACACACACACACACACACAGATCATCAGAATCCAGCCATGAGAAAAGTTGAGAGGCTGGATCAATGTTGGGCTCTGGTGATTAGCCTTAATTGAGGAAAAAGAGCTATGGGAACAAAGAAACATTATGACCTTTTCCCTGTCTGCACACACGGCGCGCTAATAAGACACTTTCACATAATATCACACTGACCAGAATCGTTTAACTATACCAAAAGCACCTTCTCATAGGAACAGTATGCAAATAGATGGCACAGAGAGAAAAACAAACCCTGCAGATAATTGACTAGCCTTGCCATGTTTTTGTGCGTGAATGGCAATTTCCACTCTCCTGTCGAGTGCATGCTGATTATTCTATCAGACAAAAAGAGGTCAGCCTGCGATGAAAAGATTGGCAGCGGTTCATGTCCATGTGCGGTGGAATGGCCTGTCTCTCTTTCTGTCTCTCAGGCTCTTTTATTTTTTTCTTCCCCTCTTCCTCCATCCCCTCTCTCTCTCTCTCTCTCCCTCCGTCTCTCTGTGCGTGTCAGTTTCTGACTGAGTCAAATACCACTTGTCAGGAGAGCGCTGTTTGGACTGACATGAGATAAGAACAGACCAACTAGACAGTTATATGTTATTCCTCACTTCTGTTCGACTGGGGAAGACTGATGTACAAGTACTGTGATGTACCAGTAATGTGTGGACCCGAGGCAACACTAACACTGAGGCCTGTAGGCCGGAATGACACGACTATGACTATAATTATATACATTCAATAAATACACATTCTTTATGCAGTTAGGTACAATATTTCACTAATAAGACATTTATGATCAAAGTTATTAGCATCCATGTATTAGATTTCGACAGATCCAGCTGTGTAAGAATACAAGACAACACCAAAATTATCATTTGTTTCTGATTTTACTACTTATAGGCATCTGTTTGGGCAAATTGAGCATTTTTGTTTGAGTCTATAAACTACTGACAACATTTCCCCCAAATTCCAAATAAAAATATTATCATTTAGAGCATTTATTTGCGGAAAATAACACAGAGATACAATGTTTTCAGCCCTCAAATAATGCATCAATATCAATATTTTATCAATATCAATAACCCTTATTTGTAATCACAGCTTTCATGCATCTTGGCATGCTCTCCACAAGTCTTTACCATTGTTCTTGAGTGATTTTATCTAAGCATAATTTATTTATTTATTTATCTTTAAGCATAATGAGGTGTGCATGTGTTGGAATTGAACAGACGTTGGAATGGAATGGCTGGAATTCATGTAGAGATGCTAATTTCAGAAAAAATTAGTGAATAAATATATTATATATATATATAAATATAAATATATATTATAAATTAATGAAAAAAAATGCTGTGGACTCTTATTTTTTTTTTCCAGGGCTGTACATCAGCCAGTATTATCTTATTACACTGGAGCATTGGAAAGTTGTTTTTTTCCCCAACAGTTAAATGCTGCAATTAGGGTGTAAACAAATCGATTAAGATTGTTCATTGAACAAAATTATACAATTGGCCTTTATATATTCATATTCAATTCCCGAGTGCCAATATCGGCCTCAAAAATCCAGATTAGTATCTGTAAGAGTTAGTCAATGATTAGGTGCGTGCGTTAAACGCTTTCGGGGGCGAGGGAACCAGCCGACATGAAGCCGAGGCGACACGCCTTCCTCGTTAGCCTATCGTCTTGCTGCTGTTGTTTTTTTTTTTTAAATGATGTTTCTTCCCTGCTTCCTGTGCGTTCATGTGCTGTTATGCGTACCCCCTCCCCCGCCAACCGCGTCCCAGTCTCCCTGCAGATTCACCAGCTTCATCATTCATCAGCTTCATCAGCCTATCAGTCTCAGTAGAGTCATCAGCCACCTCCACTAGTGTCCGGACTCCACAGGAAGGATTTATCTCGCCGCTGCACGGTGTAGACTGTAGACTTTGAGCACCAGCAACTTTCGTGAAAAGACTTTTTTTTTTTTTTTTATTCCTATAATAAACAATTATCTTTATTTCACTTGTCTTTCCTGGTTGAAATATGTGTGTTGACCACTTGTTTCACCTGTGGGCGTAAGCGTCCAATTAAAAAAACAAGTATTATTCTCGTTTTATGTCGCTTTATTTTAGCTTATCTCTTAGAGTGAAACATATTTTACTCTAAATCTTGTAATGAAGGAGCATTACAGTGATACCTAACTTAAAATGAATGTGGGAGGTGGGTAAAGCGGGTGATCAGTGACCCCTTGGACCCCCTACTTTTGACGCCCTTGCTGACGGAGCTGCTTCTGCCGCTGTGCTGCTGACCTGCTGCTTTCAATACGTGGCCGGTGTAGACAAGGAGTTGCGCAGAGCTCTGCACTCCCTGCATGTTTGTAGCAGAAATAGAGGAGGTAAAAAGAAGAGAGGGTGAAAAGTAGTAGTGCCCGCCTTTCATTTCCTGTCAAGGGCAAAAGAGCAGAAAAACTCAAAACTGCAAACCAACTGCAATGTAGTATTGTGTGTGTGATATTTTTTTTTTTTTTTTACAGAGTCAGATAATTGTGTATTGGCCAAACTGGAGAAGAAGGGAAAATAAATATATATATATATATATATATATATATATATATATATATATATATATATATATATATATATATATATTGAATATTAACATATTTCAAGCAAAAAATGAGTTGTTTAGTAAAATA
Source organism: Lepturacanthus savala (assembly GCA_030544235.1). Taxonomy (NCBI): domain Eukaryota; kingdom Metazoa; phylum Chordata; class Actinopteri; order Scombriformes; family Trichiuridae; genus Lepturacanthus; species Lepturacanthus savala. Next base: position 18,325,042 of record CM060481.1, read on the forward strand.
ATGGCTTAATACTAGCCACGTGTGTGTGTGTGTGTGTGTGTGTGTGTGTGTGTGTGTGTGTGTGTGTGTGTGTGTGTGTGTGTGTGTTAGTGAGCAGGTAAAATATCTTGATGTTGGTACAATTTGAGTAGAATTATCTTATTCAACTGGCAAATAATTTGGGTCATATTATTTTTGTTTTAAGAACAAGACAAGAATAACATTTTCTTAAAAAAAAGATTAAATTGATTGTCTAAAATAAAAAAGAAATGAAATAGGCTAAATTATCTGCCAGTGGAAGGAGATAATTTTACTCAATATTGGACCAATTGTACCAAAAACGAGATATTTTTACATGATAAGATTGTAGTTTTTGCAGTGTGTGTGTGTGTGTGTGTGTGTGTGTGTGTGTAACGGCATCGCACAAAAGGGACAAAACAGAAGAGTGAGACTAAGAAGGAGGGAAAGAAACCTGTAGTGATGTTTCAGGGACAAAGAGGCACCAAACCAGGTTGAGTCTGGTCAGAATTATATCCTTTTTTTTCCCTATCCATCTGATATCTCCCCTTTCCCTGATCCTTGCTCATGTTGTTCTGCTGTAGGTCATTCCCAGACCTGTAGGACCTGTTGCAGGTCAAGCAAGGCGAGTTTATTGGGTGTATTATGTATAAAACATTTAAAGCTTTAAGCACAAAGGTCGGGTACCTTCTAGAACAGCCCTCTCCACTGCAAGAGGGAGGAGTCTGAGGAGAACCTTTCTATTTAATGGAGGTGTAAACAAGGAAAAAAAAAAAAACTCACCACACCAAGCTGTCTGGAAAATTATCCTCATCATAATAATAATCATAATAGTAATAATGATTTTAAATCAGTAAAAAAAACTGCGCTTAGGTGTATCTGAACTGGGACATGAAACTAACCAAAAGATTAGTTCAATGCTCTTTTTAATAAAAAAAAAAAAAAAAAACTATAGAAGGCAGTGGCCCATTTGAAAAATTGCACGAGGATAGAGGCTGAACTGATACCCTTTTTTTTTTTAAAGATAAGATTCTCCAGAAATTGCTTCCTGATTTAATCAGATGATCGCTTCTGAGAAATAGAAAGGGTTAATGTGAATATAAATCCCTCTGCACACATGTGCACGCACACACACACACACTCTCACACACACACACACACACACACACCGATTATCACCAAAGGTACCTACGCCTGCTTGTAGCTGCTCCCACAGGGAAACTAGCTGTACAGCTTCTCCACTCTCATTTTTCATTGTCTGCTTATGATGCCCCATGTGTGCATGCTGACTTTCATTTAACCCCTCATAACACACACACACGCACACACACACACGCACAAACACACACTTACTCACTCACACGCACGTATGACGCCGTCCCCTCCTTCTCGCCTGCCTCTCTTTCTCCCTCACACTAAAACACACAAACATGTGCTTCTCTCAGCCGCTGTGTTTCATTGCAGTGGCTAAACAGAAGCTAAATGGGTGTGTCCCTCACATGCTGCAGTCAAGCAGTGAGGCGACTGTGACTTTTTTACACCCGCTGCTCTTTCCCTCATCAGACACTGCTCCAAGACAGAAGAGAACTAAAGTAATATCACACCCAGTTTTAGAGTCAACACAACGTGTGAAAACAAGATTAGAAATAGTCACTACAGAGCATTCGATTCTTTTTCTTTTTTTTTTTCCCTTTTGCAAAGGTGAAACTAATGTTTTTGCTATGTCAAAGGCAGTGCAGGGTCACCTGCAGAAAAGCACCCAAGAGGCTGTTAGGTTGTGTCTTCAAGGACACCACAGCGAAGTGAACACCTGACAACGTAAGCGGGGCCTCACACCTGAACAAAAGTACCATTTTAAGCTACTTGTATTTCACTTGAATATTAACATATTTATTTATTTCATATTTCCATGTGATGCTACTTTGTATTCCCTCACATTTCTGCTCTGATATATTCATCTGACAGCTATAGTTACTGTTTTATTATTTGCCGTATAATGAATATACCTTAATATTATAATATCTATATTCTATTAAATTGTCACTTCTCCTTTTTTAAATTTTCGATGCGCTTCGTGTGAACGGTGCCAAATTATGTTGCAGCACGTTTACTATTAATCTATCCAGAGTATCGCAAATTGCCTCTCTGTCGATAAACTGAAACATTAAAATGTCCTCACACTTAAAAACAAGCAGTATATAATACTTAATATAATAATAAAACATGGTACATTTTGCTGATCATATTTCTCTTCTTTTACTTAAGGGTTTTTTTCCAGGACTTTTACACGCTATTGAGTATTTTGCTTGATGACAGTATTTCTACTCGTCAAAGCTCTTCAGGCGTACGTCATCCATTACTGCTCGTTTAGTAGTTGGAACTGGTTGCTGTTGCCATTTGAAATGTGCCTGTTCAGAACAGCTATTTCTCAGTATATAGGCAGAACAGTGCCTGTTCTCTAGCCTCAAAAACAGAATATCAGTGGAATAGGTTCAAAGTGTGTCTGAGACATCCTGTACTATGTCTTGAACGTGAATAGTAGAGCTTTATTCGGAACTTTTTCAATGATCTCTACGGTAGTTCTACGAATGTAATCCCCCTCCAACTACAATATAGGTTGCAATAGAAGAGAATCTTCCCTGAGCTGAGGCTTCCTGATTCTACAGCGGTTTCTTACCTAAAACCTGCCCTGTTGAAAGTTTAATACCGTAAATTATATAATATAGGCCGGGGCCTTTATTTACCCAAGCGCATCGAGGCCCAGGCCTTTATTGGAACCAGGCCAAAATTAGAGACAGGCCTCTATTTCTGTTTGAGAAAAACAAAATACCAATAGAATGAAGAAAAGGGAGAATTTGCGTCTATTTGAACCTTAAAATACTAGGATAATTGATTGAAAAAGCAAATAAAGTAGCAAATTTAACTGAGAGATAGTGATAATAATATAATTCTGCTATAATAATATAAAAACCAGGAGTGAATTCACCATATGAGCATAAAGAAATAATCCCAGATGCGAGGCAACAATAGTTGTTGGGAATTTAAACAACCAGGCTTAGAGTTACCGACCAGAGTTATCGAACTGAGCTGAATGTATCCCGCACGCTGAAAGTTAAATAAAGTTTGTATCCCAGCAAGTGAAAACAGTAGCAAAGAGTATGATGTACGTTTAATAATGAAGTAACAGACTTTAACACAGGCCACCGAAACCATGGCTTGATATTTTAAGTGCTCTGGTGTCTTTCTAATGAGCTCAACAGTCTCATCTGTATATTTTTGCATTCAATTAGACATTTAAAAACATTGGATTTAATAATAGCCAGAGCCTGTATTAGAAATGAGCTTTTATTTACCCCGCCAACAGCAATACAATATTGCTAATATTTAATATGCCATGTCTCCAAATTGTACCAAATTCAACACTGCACTTGCTCGGGTCCTCATCAATACACCTGCCAAGTGTGAAGGTGATCGGAAGAACAGTTCCTCAAGTAACACAAATGCATAAACACACACATGTACAGAGATCTAAGTCCATGAACAGGAGTGTACTGATCTGAATGTAAAACTGCAACAGTGCATCCCACCACACTTTCAGCTTTTGCTCTTTTTTTGTTGTTGTTGTAAACTGGCAGACGGAAAAGACGCGGAGGCAAAGTCAATGCAGAGCGATGAATTGTTTACACCCTCCGGTGTGGGCGGGACTTAATTGCGCTCTGTCTCTATAAGTCAGTGTTGTTGTTGACTGCTTTTGGACAACCTCAGCCTAATTGAACATCACTTTTCGTTTGTTTCACATTGCTTTTGATCATCTCGGCTGTTGTTATGAACTTTCTGTGCTGAACAAGTTAATCGTGTGTTGTTTTGTAGTTGCCAAATGACCTTCTGAGGAGAAACAGTAACATTAGTTGTAATTATAGGAAACCTTTGACTGCTTGATCTAGTTTTCCACAACAAGAAATGATGCCCATTAATTTTTCAAATGAAGAGCATTTCAGCTTTTTTTTTTTTAGAGTTTTCCACAGAGGAGAAGCTTCCTCTAGTCTTATTACGCTGTTTAGTGATCTTTTAACATCACTATGCAAGAGTTGAGGATAATAAACATAAACGTTGGCATTTACTAAGCTGTCAACTTCGGAACATGTTCATTGAAAAGTGGAATTAGTGTGCTAACTGTAAGTTTACAGAAAAACTAACGAGATATCGGTTATTTATTTAATGGTACCTAGACGCTAAGAAGTTACACATCTTTGTTCACCTTGCGGGTTGAGATGGGTAACAAGGTGCAATAAACCTGGAAGAATTATCAATATATTCCGCATCATTGTGACAAACGCCATTTTCCTCGTGCTCGTACGGATATTTGAAGCCGCGGGACACGCTCCGATGATTGATCAAGTTTGTATTGTGTGCCAGTGGCAAAATGTGCACTATGCTGCCCTTTCCCTGTCGTCACAGAAGGAATGCGTTAACATGTAGTATGTGTGTTTGTAGTATGTGTGTCTGTGTGTCCGCATGTGCGTATTGATTGATGCCTTCCAGGGCAGAAGCGTGATTGAAACACCTCCTCACCATAAAGCTGTCGTGCGCGTGATGGAGTCGCAGGGTCATTTTATGCATCACACCTGTCCCCCTTCCTCCCCACACTGACACCCAATCAAATAGGAAAATGGGCATATTTGTTTTCCTGGCCTTGAGAGGGCTTGTGTGGAGGGTTGTATTTTTGTGTGTGTGTGTGTGAGTGTGTGTGTATGCTCGGTTGCAGGTGGGACATATAAAGAGAGAAAGACAGGGAGATTTAGAGAGAGACAGACGCACAGCAAGCTAGCAGACCTGATAAACACAGAGCAGAGATGGTGGATAAATCAGAACAAAATATAGTATTTCTTGGACTAATCAACTGTTTTACATCATACAAATCCTCCTAAAAGCACACTCACACACACTCTCACACACACACAAATTCAATGAGTGCAATTTGAAGTACTGAATTAAAAATTAGGTAAGACCTGAAATTTTTATGGATGGAATGTTTACCAGTAGATAAAATTAGCCACAACTCAACCAGATACAACGCTATAAAAGCTGCTTTCATGTTAATGTGACACTAATAAATAATATTTATACATATGTAATATATGTACATACAGTGGAACACGCTAATTTTTGAGAATTTGTAGCTCGTACTTTTATTGAATGCGATTTTTGAATGCAAAACGTATAGCCTTTCTGTAAGATAACCCAAAGTAATAGTGATTTTAGATGGTGTTGTTTCTACTTTGCATTAAGGATTTTACAGGATTTTCAGGACGCAATTTCTTTATTCTACTTATTGTCAACAAATCTCACGCCGAGGCAAAATAAAAATGAATTCATCCTACTAATATGTGGATTTAAAGTATCTTATTCCACTGTGCGTAGACCTCTGTTGTTGTCAAAAATAACTGTTGAAACAAATCATTGAGCTGTACCTTTGCACAAGGTGACACGTTCCTTCTCCCAGGAGATTACGCTAACTCTAGTTTGTTTACACACGGCTGCAAAAAAATAAAATAAAATAAAATAAAATAATGAATGCGATCACGTTTTCAGTCTCCGGAGCGTAGTTCATTGCTGCTGCATGTGCAGGAACACGCTTCTGTTTACAGTGCTTCACTAGCTTATTGTGCTACATTTCACAGTTATAGTTATATAATTGGATTAATCTCAGGCTGAATTTTATTTCCAATTTCTATGCAAATTTCAAAATGACTTCTGAATCACAATACATTTCTATGACGATGACCTGCGCACCGGTAATATTTTGGGGTTTGTGTTGATACTGTTATGGAAACAAAACAAAGAATTTAGAGCACAAAGGTAACAAATGAAACTAAGTGGTGCTTGTACGGGGTAGCTTACGGTTATGAATGTGCGGAACTGTGTGAACGTGATCAAAGCATGAGGAGTGAAACTTTGCTGAATAAATAAAGGTAAAAAAAGAAAAAGAAAATCAGAATCAAAGCCCCAACACGACGTAGAGCAACTTAAACGAAAACCTGAATAAATGAGTAGAGGAGCTTAATGAATGCAGATGCTTTCACACAGGTGCACTGCATGGCACAATTAAGCAATTAACATCCAATCATGCTCTGTTGCATATATAAAAATGCTGAGACAGTGCTGAACTCGGTTGATTCACATTGTGTATCAAGATGGAAAGAGGAAAAGATCCAAGTGATTTTGAAAGTGGATTTACAAAGAAGCTCAATAGAAATGGTGATTAAAGTTAGATCTACTAGTGCAGCGCCCGTAGGAAGTATGTATTCCTATAGAAAAGTGGAAGCTTAAGTAGATTTTTTTTATGTTTGGCCAAATGAGGGTTGTGCTGCACTGTTACATAGTCTTAATCAACAAATTGTACATTGGGTAAGACATGGACATACATTGAGAGAAAGAGAGACGTGCAAAAATACGTATTGGTACAAAAAGGCTACAATTTATATTGAATATGCGGATGTCAATGGTTTTGGCTTTGATAGGCCAATTAAAACTGGATTTATGATAGATTTCTTACTTTTTTCTTTGTTCCTGTATGGTGTAACAATGTGGGCATGTTACTGTTATATATGTTTATAAATAAATGAGTTTAGGCCCACATTATGTTCTATGAGGTGAAAGTGCTGGGATTCCCTGAGGATCTAGCCAAGCACCCCCATCTACATCCCAACCTGGTTTACGCATCCCCTATTTTCCACACCTTCCAAAAAACGCAACTACATTTCTTAAGGCGGCATGTTTAATTCTGCTCAACCAGAACACGTCATCTAATGATCACATTAACAAAAGAGCGTCTGAATTAAATTGAAATGTAACAAAGTTTTAAAATAATGCACCACAGTAAAATTTGGCTTAGCAGCAGGAAGTATGTTGGGGGGCGCAGGGTATTTAAACCACAGCAACACTAGTCTGATGACACAGGACGGGACATTATGGGATATTATGTTATGGCTGTTGTTTGGTTGATGTTTTGAATGAATGATCATTCATTTAGACGGACGAGAGTTGGTTTCCTTGGATAGATTCACTTCCTTTGTCCAGGTGTGAAAGCTCATAGAACAAACAAACCAACTCTGGTCCACTTGAAAATAGGGGGTCTCGGTTCGTTTGGCATCTCCGCCTCAGCTGAGAGAATACAGTCCTCACTGTTGAGCTGAACATCGGGAGTTTTTTTATGATATATCAGCTCTGCTTTATATAAAAAACTCAACATCTCACCAGCGTGGAGTCTCTGCTTCAACCACATCTCCGCAAATCTGCAGAAATGTGAGCGCGACTCCAGTGAATCAACTCGACTGCCGTGTGTCGCCTGATGCAGGAATAACGACGCACCAAAAAAAAAAAAGTTGTAAATCAGCATGTCATATAATACGATATTGAATATCCATTTAATATGACAATTAAAACATTTATTTAGATGTCTTTATTGTGTCGGAAAATCCCATTTTGAAAAAACTTTTAAAAAAATACACTCCAGACCGCCATCACATTTTTTAGCTTGCGCACCCCCGAGTGGCCGCACTTTGGGAATCCCTGCTATAAACTATATCCAAAAGATGAAGTTGATCCGATAAAGAGTCAGATAGATATACGAGCGACTCCTCCTCAGGTGACTGATCTGCCCGCATCAGCAAGAACAGTCTGTTGACAATTACATAGAGGGGATGTTATAGTGGGGCTGCGGTGCAAAATCTTCTCGGTACAATAAAAGATGAATGCACATTTGAGTTCGGCGATGCAAAAACGTAGATATTGGTCTACAGAGACGTGTAAAAAAAAAAGTAATATGGTCGGATGAGTCATCCTTCACCATATTCCCGACGAGTGGGCGAGTGTGGCGTACACCGAGAACTTAACGCTTGACCCCTGCAGTGAGGGAATGCAGTGGCTCTGTTGTGCTGTCGCGTTTTTGCCTGCGTGGTCTGGGTCACAAAGTTGTTCCGAGTGATCATCTTTATCCTATCATGAAACAGTGCTATCCTGGTCTCCTTTATCCATATGGCACCAGGGGTCACTGGATGGTTTGATGAGTATGAACGCGATGTGAACATATGCCTTGGCTTTCACATTTATCAGATCTCTACGCCACGGCCCGTTTCTTAACCTAACCAGACTTTCACCGTAGTGAAGTCATATCATAAAACGTATTAATCATTCAACAGTGATTCATAATGATGTCATCCTACTGATTACTTACCAACAGGGGAGTGAGATCAGAAGATGCATCTACATGTATTTTTGGACCAACATAAGTTAGAAAAAAACCCTTAGTTATTGTCTTTTGTAACTTATGTATATCCACATATATGCATGTATAAGGCAGAGAGGCATTGGCATTGACTTGACAGAATTTGGTTGGGACTTGACAACAATTAGTTGCACAGAGCATGAGACAGCACAAAATTGGGGAAATCTGAACCATCCTTTAATAGTCATTTCTGTTCTCCTCACTCTGGCAGGTAATTTGACTGCTTATATGATATTCCACTGTACAAAAAAAAAAAAAAAAAAAGCAAACCTGTGTGCCGAGAAACATTTGACAAACCAGTCATAGATCTAAAAATAGCTGAGAAAGACTCTAAAATAATGACCCTGGCTGGCTGCCTTAGTGTCTAAGGCTGGCAAGACAAACGACATTCATTCCCACTCGGTGCCTTTAATCAGCTTGTGATAATTAACGCCACACTCCATTGGCCAAACAAATATCTTTGTCAAGGTGCTCGTTGCTGTACACGTTTTTCTCCTGTTCTCATAGACATGATAACAAGCAGCCTTTAATTGCCTTAATTTTGCGCCGTAGTAGCATTATAGACTTTACCCTGTGCTTTTGGAGGCTCTTGTCGCACTCCGTTCCCTCCCTTCTCCCTCCCTCATTCCCAACAAGTACATAAAATATTTCATCATGTCGGGGCTGGTGGGCAGTGGTAGTGGCAGCAGACTTTAATAAAGTGAACGACCTTGTGGGAATGCAGAGAGGATAGATTAAGTTTGCCTTCCCTACTGGCAGAAGAAGCCACCTCTGTGGGGTTTCTTATCTGGAGCTTTACTTAATTACCTGCTTTAATTCCGACATTCTCTAAAATGACCCCTCGCCACGATGAGACAAGCTGTTTTAATTAAACAAATGAATATGTCGCTTATCGGGTGGGATCAGAGCTCTCGTTTGTCACGGCAACAGTTAAGGATGCTGCTGATCATCACGTTATCTGGGACTTGGCCCGGGTTTCACCGCACACAGAGGAAGGAGCAGACGATGCTATCTAGTTACTGTATGTGGTGCTACTGTAGAGACGTGGACGATAACAAACAGGCCCATTAGATACAGAAGACACGTCCGTTTAGTCACGTTTTAATCTGATGAGCTTTATAATGTAGCTGTGTGTGCCTTATTATGACACTAAAAGCAAAAAGGTTTATAGCCCCAGGCAGGGAACTTTGAGGGAGGAGAGGGGTTGTTAGAAATAAACATGAGGGAGGGGGGGGAAAGGTACAAAAACCAAAAGAAAACCAAAAATAGTCTACCGGCCGTTCCCAAAGTCCCTGACATGGGCCAGCTTGTTTATGGTAGTTATATAACAATATTTTAGAGTGTGCAGAGGGTTCCTGTGCAGCGCTGCTTGACCAAATTTAATGGGAGAAGTGTCAGAGAAGCCATTATACCAGCAGGGGCACGCACAGCCCTATTACATATGGCTGCTGGCTGCTAATGTGTATTAGCAGGAGACAGAGGAAGCAAGGTGAAGATAAGTGATTTTGCAGTAGCTGGCTAAGTAGGACAAAGGAGGGAGGGAGTGTGTTAGGAAAGGTGTGACAGAGAAAGGAGATCAGGACGAAAACAATCGTGAGTTACTTGTTGCTGCGTGGAGGTTGAGACGTGCACGCTTAAAGCTGAATGTTAGGTTGTAAGGACACCGCTGACACTTTCAGGCCAATAGCAGAGTCCCTGTGCTTGCCAATAGTCATATGTAATATCGGAATTGTTTTAAGCATCAAAATAAAGGGATGGTTTACATTTAAGTGTTTTTTAAGTGAGGTAAATAAAAAAAAGGCCCTAATCCCAATCTTTTGGGATCAATTCAAGTGCACACACTATATTTAGAAAAAAAATGAGACCCTAGATTTTCTCAAATGTAGAATTTGGGTATTAATGGAAGCAAATTATTTTAAAATTGAATTTCTAGGACTGATTGTTTTTACATTTATATAATGCATCTGCATTTATAGCCTCTGAATTTCAATCCCCAAACTTCTGAGTTGAAAAAAAAAATCTGATTTAACCCTTGGATACCATGCATAAGCGATCAATGTACCTCAAATCACTCCTATACACTCCATTGGTCATGTGATAGCCATTCTTGAAAGTAGAGGAAGGCGGTCTAATCTAATCTAACAGCTAATCTGGCTCGTTTAACTTCAATTTTTAGGATCTGAATTGGGTCAAGTTTGAGCAACATGAATGCATATTGTTTGAATTGTTGATTCCAAATTTGAATTTTGAAGTGAGAGCCAAAAAAAAATTCAGTGCTAGAAATTCAATGACTACAAAAAAAAATAAATGGTGGAACGGATTTGCTCTGTAATACACTGCGGATCAGCTGTTTGGGTCAGAAAGTGCTGGTAATACAGCACTTAGCATGCACGGGAATATAAATGTTCTAAGTGGATCAAATATGTTTTGCTGCTGGTCACATTCACAGCTTCTTCGAGCTAGGAGCATGCTGGCCCAAATCTACTGCAGGTAATGAAATGACTATGGATAAGTACCTCATACAACCCTCTAAGGCCCCCTGTAAATGCATGTTCAATATAGTCAGCTCTGCAGTTAAAATAAAAAAAAAAAGCAATCTAAATGTTCTAAATCAAAACAGCAAGCACTAAAACAAGGTGACAGCCAGTATTTTCTTTTGTTTAATAATTTAGTGAGGATTGAAGGCTGCTTTTGGCAAGAAAGTGTGAGTTTGCTGTGTTTGTGCCTGTCAGCAGCAAAATTCCAAACAGTATTTTTTTTTTTTCTCGAAGAGAGGGGGCACCTTGCCAAGCCAAGTGAAGAGAAAAATATAGAGCTTGGTGCCTTACTGCCAAACACATTAGCTCTCGTTCTTTATTTAAGCCTTTGTCAAACTATTTGGAGTACTTCACTCACACAACCATTGTTTTCAAGGGCTCATTGGCCAAATTTTCGCCACTCGACACCGGAGCTGTAAGAGTGTGCTGGATTAAAGGAGTGAGGAGGGTCCTCAGCTTGGTCTTTGACAGCCCCCTTGAACTCTGTGGGCCCGGTGATAAAGTGGCTTGATGAGTGGGCAATCTCTGTCTGCCAGCTGCTGGTCTGGCCAGGGGAGCTGGGAAGGTGCCAGAGTGAGTGAAGACCCGCTCCTTACAAACAAAAACACACGCGCGCACGGCCACTTAAATACGAATGTATGTCACCGCACCTGCATACACGCAAAAACGTATATAGTTGAGTTATACTTTCTTTCTTTTTTTAAAATCAGCATCTCAGATCAGAGCAGCGGGCGAGCTGGGGATGTGACATCACACGTTCTTTAACGTTTATGGGGGATTATGCCTTTTTGCGGATTTCAATATTAAAAATTTAAATCCCACGCCTCAAAGTCGTGGTGCAGAGGGTACCCCGACCTACTCACTGAATGCATAAAAAAAAACAAAAAAACATTTTTATTCATTTATATATTCATTCGCTTTTACAGTCAGCTGAACAGGACGCTTCACCGGTTCCCTATGCCTTCGCTCTATAGACTCTCAATCTCTGTCTCCATCTCTATCGCTGCTACTAGCCTACCACTGCGCCTGAGAATGATTGCTCCTTGTCAATATTTACATCAAGAAATATTTTAAAAATATTTCCAGCAGGGGAAATCTTTTAAAGAACTGTATTAGTAAAATAATATTTTTAAATCACCTTTCTTGTATTAATATTGCTTTTATTATTGATTTTGTCCCTCTAAAATATCATATGGTTTAGATATGCATTTAATCATTACATTCTGCCATATATAAGGCCTCGTTTAATAATAATAATTTATGCAAAGGTTAAGGTCGGAGCTTTTAAAATATGCTCATATGGTGCATTTCTCCCACTATAATTAGCCAATATCATATTACAGTCCTCAAGAAATACAAAACCTTCACATCCCGGAAAAAAAAGAGAAAAAAAAAAAGACACACTGCTCTTTGAGAGACTGTTTCATGACCAGGAGGTAAGATTTATGAGCGACAACAACAACAGCAGGAATCTGACTCTTTGCCCCATGCATATTCAGATGTCATCAACTTGTGGATCTTAACTAGATTACAGGTTCGCGCGTTGACATTCGTGGCTTTCAGAGTGAGCAGAGAGCTTTCTAGCTGATTGCGCCGACATGTCAGCTGATAATTCAGGAAGTAGAGTACGCGCGAGCAGATTGGACGGCATTGTTCGCTAAATGACAAGATCTGTCTTCCTCGCCGCCTCCTTAATTATCTTCCTCAGTTATAATTACACGTGTGAAGGTCCAGAGGACAATCACTGTTGTGTTGTATTGTCTGCTAGCTGAAGTCAGACGAGATAGGCAGGAGACGCCGCGGAGGCCGACGACGGCTGTTAATGAAGGTTGCCGCCTGCTGTTTCGCCATCACAAGCGTTCATTACGGGAATAACGCGAAATGTGCATTAACCATTCTTCTGTGTCTGATTAATAGTACTAGTGTATACATCTGCCGCTGCTCTAATATACGCCCGAAAATGACACAACCGCTTTGTAAACGCTGTAAAAAATATAGTTTACTGTCTTAAATGCGGCAGAGTTGTGCTTTGGTTGACGGTAATCGTTCCTCAAAATCCACAATATTACCACGCATAAACAGCTGACAGTTAGGACACACTGGAGGCTTTCATTAAGAATAGTGATGATTGAGAACAGTGAGTGACCTGGGGGTCCTTAAGCAGCCTTGTAATTCTCTCTTAATGAAGCCGATGAATAAATGATTTGAGGCGCTCTGCATGAGGAGTCTGATCCCCCGTCAGCACGTCTCAGTGGGGTTAGCGGGAACCTCGGGGGAGACGTGCTTCTTGCTCCTTCATGATCCTTTAACCCCCACTTTTTTTTTCCAGTTTTTGCAGCTATTCCTTCTCCTCCATTCGTCTTTCTCACCTTACACCCTTCTACCCCGCCCCCCCCCCCCTCTCCATCTCCGCCTCCTCTCTCTTCCCCCACTGTCTGTGATCCTAATCTCATCTAAAAAAAAAAAAAAAAAAAATCTTTTCCTGGACTGTGGGAGTTGGCAGATAGTGAAGGCCACCGTCAGCCTCATGACTGACTCATCCCGTGATAAACAACTGGTGGGTGTTGGCATGCTGGCAGCCCTCCAGTTTCAAACACGCTCGTTTTGACAGGTCATTTTTTTTTTTCCCCTTTTTCGGTGATGCTGATTGTTATTTTCCCTGTTATTGTTTTTCTTCTCTGTGACTTCATATGGGGGGGGGGGGGGGGGGGGGGGGTAAAAGTGTAACTCTCAGAGATCAGGCAATCTTACTCTCTGGGCCAGAAAACAAAGATGACAGTAATAAAAAGGAGAGCCAATTGCTTTTTCATTTCATTTCCACTGGGAAATCAGGCTGGGGGAGGAATAAAGGAGCTATAATAATAAAATAGAAGGGGAAAAAAAAAAGGGCCTATAGCATTCCATTCCCATAAGCAAACCACAAGCAGTAGCCACAGTGGACAGTACATTGCTCAGGGTCATGCACATTATTGGGGAAGGTATAGGTTCTCGGGTTATAGGGAAGGCTGGAGGTTGTGAAACGAGCGGCAGGTGCTGTGGTGAAAAGACTTCAGCTCAGGAGCAGGTTTTTACAGAGAAAAGACCGCGACTATGGTTTAAATATAATAAATAATCAGACTTTAGGTAGATGTCTAAAATTCATCTGCATAAAGCATGTGGAACCACTCAGGTGATCACAAGTGCCATGAAACACGACACACACAGATCTGACGATGTGGTCTGAAGACATTAAAGCTTCCCCCGCATTCAGCAGTTTTGGAAAACGAGAACCTATCAGTTGAATTTTTCTTAGTGTCATGGCGGTGGCGAATGGGGGAAAAACAATAAAAAAAAGCCTCCTTCTGGGATTTACTTGTAGGCCAGGCACAAAAACTCAAAGGTGCATTATTAGGGTCTGAAACGTCTCTCAAAAGCTGATTTCAGGATAATTCTACTTAACCAGAGTGTATTTTAACAGTGCATCATTCTATGCGGTGGCATCATTATATTGCTCATTACAATGGCACATAGTGCAGCTATCTCCGCATGAACATCTGAGTTAATGGGCCACAATAAAGACACCACTGTCTTCATTTTATGGCTCAGTTTTCTAATGGCCTACTTGGCTTTTTTTTTGCCAGTTCTCTCAAAGGAGCCATCCAGATCTCTTTAAGACCTACGGTATTCTCAGCACACTCTTTCCTTCTGGTCCCCGTTTCCCTCCATCCATTCTTCCACTCTTCTTCATTCAGACGCCCCCCCTCCTCCTCCTCCCACCGCTCCTGACAGCTACAGGCAGCCTGCAGTAGCCCAGGGCCCTTCCAGTGCCTGTAGTTTCATTAGCGGGCCCCAGATGCTTAGCTGCTTACAAAATTATGAAGGGCCAAAGCCAAGCGCCTCCAGATGGGACCCATCTATATTCAGATGAGCTGTTTCCTCACATTCAGAGCAATCCCACCCTGATGTCCTACAGTGTCGTCAACAAACATGCTGACGAACACAAACACAGGCGAGCACTAACAGATGCACGCATTCACAGAGGAGGGACGTGTGCGCATGTCCTGCTGCACACGCCGTGCACACATTCAGGGCCACCCAGGCAAAAATAAAAAAACACACACACACGCGTGCTGCTAGGCTGGGTGGCATTGCTCTCTCTCTCTATAGGAAAACAGTACTTTAGTTGGTGCACTGCAGTCTGAGCTGTCAGCTTAAGCTTTTATCTTGTATTGTTCTGTGGGCAGTGACGCAGGGGATTTTTAAATGGCCATTTCACGATTGGACTACAAGACTGACGATGCCACTGCGGGCTCTCTCAGACGGTGGTAAGCATTCGTGGCATGTGAAAACATCTCCGAGACATATCCACACGCAGGACACTCCCAGGAACGCAAAGGTCACAGATAAACACGAAACTAAAACACAAGACGTTTTGTGGATGTCCCTTGTTATTAGGGCAGTCTATTTCATGAGAAGCATGAATGTTTTTTTTTACTGCTTAAAGTTATCTGTATTTTTGTTTGAGTCGTATAAACTACTGACATTTTCCCCGAATTCCCAAAGAATATTATCGTTTAGTGCATTTATTATATTTATTTGCAGAAATGTTTACACTTAAGAAGAGTTCAGAAATTAATATTTGGTCCAATAACCCTTATTTTCATGCCAAGACGCTTTCACACGTCTCGGCATGCTCTCCACAAGTCTTTACCATTGTTCTTGGGTGGCTTTATTCCACTCCTGGTACCTTTTAAAGCTGAATGAGGTGTGCATGTGTTGGAATTCAACAGATGCTGGAACGGAATGGCTGGAATACATGGAGAGATGCTGATTTCAGAAAAAAATGAAGTGGTCTCTTATTTTTTTCCAGAGCTATATATATATATAAATCACCTTATAGAGTTCTCAAGGTGATAGCAGTCTGACTCCACACATTAATTCCTCTTCAGGAGTAGAGGCCTTTATTACAATCTTTCCACACTTAACAGAACATAAATTAGCTTAGATAAAAACATGACATTAACAATATGATAAAGGTCTTTCACACAATAACATCAACATGTGCTTCTGATGTTGTGGCCTTGTATATATATATATATATATATATCGATGAGGCTAATGGTGGGATGGAGGGGGTAAATAAATCACTCCAATTTCAACTTGTCAACTTTCTACATTTCCCTTTCTCTTTTTTCCTCTTTATCTTTTCCTCTTGTAACTTACACTCCGCTGCAATAATTAAATCACAGTCGTGAGTTTTGAGACAGTCCAATCCCCCGAACTTCACACTCCATTTCACCACTCACATCTCTGACACCCCGACGCATTCGAGCAGCGCGGCGAGGAGACCCATTTCAATACAATCATACAAGCAACACATCCATGACAGTGTCTTGACACACATACACACACACACGCTAATGCAGAAAACAAAAATTTAATACCAAAAAGTATCGTTGAGAACTAATGGAGATCGTGTGTCTGAGTCTCCCCACGTTCACCTGACAGAAATAGCTAACGTACTGTATGAATGAGAGGAAGTTGTAGAGAGGTGAACGCAATTAGGGGACGAGGAGGATTTCTTCGAGGATCTATTTTCAAAAGAGGGAGGAAAACAGATTGTGGGCCTGCCAGCCACTGATATTGGCCATGCTGAAGCATCTGTGAAGCTGGATCCCGCTGCACACTACTGTTGACTTAGCAGACCCATCTGAATTTATTGCAGCCGTTGCCACACACACGCACACACACACACACACACACACGCACAGACACACAGGCTCCTGTGTTAGGCAGAATGCAGATATCAACCAGTCCTACAGAGTGTCCTAATATGTCCCGTAAACACCTGACAGCATGGCTTCATGGAATTGCTGAGATAGCCATAATCCTTTAGTTGGAGTCAGGTGGGTCAACTCGCCATCATGCTGAGCACACCCAATAAGCTTCGAGCAGCCTATACCCAGGCATCAGCACCAAAAAAAAAAAAAAAAACCTCCACAGTATTCTGCACAGCATGCAGCCTCACCTGCTATCTGCAATGTAAATGTAATAAATACTTCAGCACAATCTGTTTCCAGAATTTGTCACATTTTGCAAAGTTCACAAGATCAGGCTGCTGGAACAAAGAGGGGTGAAGGTGAGGTTCCCAGGCCCCTAAAACACTAAAAGCAGCCGCTGACTTACAGTACAGTAATCAGGGGACTGTTGGCTGCAGAAAAAGTGCAACGCCTCACCTAGTTCATTATAAGATGACACAACCAATTTGTACCTCTGCCTGCTGCAATCTACCAAATCTCCCCTGACAAAAGCATTTAGATTAGAGCACTTTCAGGGAGGGCTGCGCTGACATGCGTACCCAGCCTGTAAAAGGGGAAATGAAATGCCTTTTTAATTCTCCTCCAGGCAAACATAAAACTGTCCAGGTAAGTCATTTGTGGGTTGAATGGAGAGCCAGAAGCAAGTCACCTCTCTGTCGCAACATCCCTCGCTCTCTCCGACTGCCCCACCACCACCACCACATACACCCCCCCAGTTTATTCTCTGCAGGAAACCGTGCACAAACACGCATCACACATTGCGATGCGCCCGTACACCCAAATTCTCACACGCTCATCCTTATCCTCATCTCGGAGATTATTAATCTATTTGTTACATTTGTCCCATTATTTCTCCCACATAATCCTCTTTTTACTTCCTCTGGCAGCATGCTAATGAGTTTCTGTGAACAAGGAAGCCGCACGTGCTGTTGATTGTTCTGATTGGCGCCTCTCTCTCATTTTCTCTGCCTCACTCCCTTTGCATCATTATCTCTCTCTCTCTCTCTCTCTCTCTCTCTCTCTCTCTCTCTCTCTCCAGTTAGTCCTACACAGAAGAATAAAGACTCCCAGATGGAATAGAAAAGTGGAAATGGAGAGAGGTGCCATTTCATCTAATAAATAGAGCTTTGTGATCGCTTTCCTCACTTTCTTTAAAGTCAACTGGAGTATGGCGGAAAAGGAAGTAATTGCTCCGGAACATGAAAACTATGCTGATGATGTTTCTCTGGCCAATATCTTCACTTCCTCTTCTTTTTTTTGTCAATCTAAAGGCATGCTTTATGGAATGGGAATGCCATTTATTATTTTAAAGTTGGATTGTTACTCCATCATTCCATCAATCCTCATTTTTTTCTACCAAAAGAAATTCGATTTCTTGTTGTGAGCCATAATCTAAAGAGTTTTTTTTTCCAGGATTTTGTTTAGTGTTTACCACTTTTACAGATACACATTATGTATCCTCTCTCTCTTCTACATATGCACTCAGATTCACACATCACTCCATCTCTGAGGTTGAACCTGTGACAGTTAATTAGGTGTTTGGTGTGTGTGTGTGAGTGTCTATCACTTGCTCCATCGCTTGGTTTTTATTAAAAGATTTTGTCCATCTCCCTTATTGCGCAGACGGATGTTGACGGAGAGGGAACATCATATATAACATTTTTTTAATCTAAGACTCGTATATGAAACCCATAGACTGTTGAATGATTGCTACAGCTCCCACTACAAAATGGAATTGAGTTCGAGGAAACAACACAGAACGTCTTCTCTTTTTTAAATTAAACACAGATGCAGCAAAGCAGAGAAAGAGGCCACGAGCACTGGATATATGTAATAAAAAGTATGTTCCAGTAACACGTCCCAGTAAAGCTGTAAAATTAAAAAAGCGTAGCTGCGAAAGGCAGTAATGCTGTCCGATCTCTTGGGGAAGACACTGTGCGTGTCTATTTCTTTCTGTTAGCCTTAAATCTAACGACTATGACCACAGGGAGGTGTGCGAAGAGAGAAATGGGTGAGAGAGACCACTCTAGGCACCACATATCCACATGAGATGGTTGCAATTTAAGTCAACAACTACATAGGGAATTCATTCATTTCAATACATTGTGTTTTAATACTAAACAGGTGAATCAAACATTGTATTATGCCACAGAGACGCCTAATGTGGCAAATAATCACATTCTAAAGACGTCATATAGTTGTGATTTGTCTTACTGCAGTGTTATCTATGGGGCATCGTATAAAGGAAGCCAGTGCAGTCTTGTCTACATTTCCTCTGTGTATACTCATGTGTGTGTGTGTGTGTGTGTGTGGTTGAAGTGAAGGCTGGGACGGGTCTCAAAAAGCAAAATGGGGGTCACTTGATGTTTTTTACGAAGCGAGTCTGTTTGGAAATGAATCGTTAGTCTCGGTTTTATTGCTCAAATTATCCGAGCTAGTCCTTGTCCTGTTTGCCCTTAATTAACAAGCGTTCAATTCCCCTATTAATTAGCACAAGCTATTAGCTATTTTACATCACTCTTCATTTGTCAACAATTAAAAGGTCTATTATTAAAAGGCATGCCACATGGTTAATTGTGCAAGTGGCTCGGCAGCAGGGGAGGAGTGGGAAGGGGAGGGTGCAGACTCGCTGGATGGGAGGAGGAGTCAGAGAGGTCTGCCCAAGTTCTAACACAACATTCGCAGTGTGGCAGCCCTCAGTCCTCTGCCTGACACCCTGTCCTCAAGAGAGAGGCCATCGCTCTCACCACCGTTACACACTCGCTGCGTTTGGACCCAGGTGGCTCAGGTCAGCGGTACAGTTAGATGATGAGGGGTACAGGCGGGTGCCCATCATGCTCAGAGAGGCTAGAATTCAGCAGGAGGATATGATGTAACTTAGTTATCGGTTGTTTATAAAGCAGCTATAATCAGTATTTTAATATTAGAAGTAGCTCGCATGATGATGATGATAACGAAGAAATCTATCAATCTATAAAACACAACGAGCAAACATATTGTACCATCACTGGAGCGATAACTGCTGGAAATGGGCCTCTATACACCCATACATGTAGATATTGCACCAAAACCAGACATTTGCAGCTAGAATAGTCATTCACCACATTAGCAATGTATAGAGTGTTATTTCTGATTAGAAGTTATCTTCAAAAGTTTGGGGTCACCCAGTGATTTGCTTTCAAAAATAAGGAAATTTCTATAGTAATTTGTAGCAGTGTGAATAGCAGTGATTAAAAATGTGAGTAAAGTAAAAGTTTTTAAAAATTAGTAAAAAAGTCATAAAAAATTTGACACATTTTTCTTCACATTTTGAATTAGGATATAAAAGTGCAATGTTCCCAATGCATCGAAATTATACATCGAGAATTATTATAAGGACTTTGGCTTTACTCACATTTTTAAACACACTGCTATTATATTGAACGCAGCTATATATATATATATATATATATATATATATATATATATAGACAAAGTTGGAGCAAAGCTGGTGAAAATGGGGGCTCATAAAGCCATCCAAGAACCAAATGTTTGCTCAGTTAAAAATTCAGTTATTGCAAGTTTTATAGTGGAGCTGAAGGTACAAATTAATGCATATATAAATGTGGGAGTATATGTGGGAGTATTACAGTAGCTATATTATTAAAGGTCCCGTTTCATGCTTTTTTTTTCCTGGGCTTTATTTGAAATTTTGACAGCCTCGACGTGATAGATTTGTGGTCTGACGTAAAAAAAAAAATGTGCCATTCCGAAAGGCACAGGTCGTATTTAGCCCGTCTCATTAATATTCATGAGCCTCTCTTCTGATTGGCTGTCTGTTTCCGAGCGACAGATGGCTGAGGCCGACCGGGGTAACAACTCACCGGCCCTGAAAGTGACACAGGCAAAATAAAATGTAAAGACGTCAGGTAAGGCTGCCCGGTATGAGATTGTTGAGCGAAGCTAACATGAATAGATTTGTAAATGTGTAAAAAAAAATAATAATAATAATAAAAAAAAGAATCTCTAGATCTAGATCTGAATCCGGATTTGTAAGTGACTCACAGACCACACTGGCAGGCTGATGAACTTCCTCTGCCACAGACCAGCAACCAACGCAGCACGGCATGATGCCGCCTCAAAAATTACTGCACTGTTCCCCGCCGCTTTAAAAAGAAGACATAGGAGCACCTACATTTCCATGCATTTCCATCTAATGAGTCTCTCGTTGCTCTTTCAGCATTGTTAACAGTGCTACCTGACGACCTGTTCTGTTTTCCAAGTTTCTTAAGAGTGAGTATATACGAAATTCAACATTCGTTCTAAATGTAATGATGTTTCGAAGATTTGTAGCCACAATTTCTCATTTTTATTGTCAATAATCCTCCAGTTAGTAGCAATCACTCTTTTTGCACTCATAAGTTGAACAGGCACAATCTTTTTCTTCTATCATCCATATAATTGAAAATGCATAAATTAGGGTCTAAGGGGATGTTCTTTTTAATGATTGCAGATAGAATTAATACAAGTTTCCTCCATGTTTTGTGGTGAGCATGATATTCGGTGTGTTTTCTGACAGATTGATGTCTATGTATCAGGATCTATGTTCTATGTATATCTATGTACTTGTATGCATTCTCCACGAAATCGTGCAAGTTGTGATCCGATCAGTATCTACAGCCAGAGGTATTTACTTGTCAGATCAAATTTGCTTTCCAATTGCTCGGAGGACAGAATAACACCTTCTGTAAAGAGATCCATCAGCATCCATCCGCATTCTTCCTTTTCTAATAATTTTCCTTTCACCATAAGAGTATTTTGTCACTTCACGAGAACGTCTAATTGTAATACTACAATTTCACTTTTATCTGAAGCAACACATCTGAGAGTCAATACAACAAAAGCAAAGGGGCCAGACAGGAGAGAATAATGTGAGTAACCACCTTTAAGTTTGAGTCTGATAGAACCCACATGCCAAAAGACAGAATGTACAGAACACACAGAAGGAACCAGTCAAGTGCAGAAGTGTTTTTACAAAGACTGGAGATTCAGGTTTTTCTCAGGTAAAAAGAGAAGGAATGTGTGGATTGAATGGGGGTTGCTCACTTTGTTCCACTGCCGGGGAACTACAGAGGGGAAGAATCTAGCTAGTGACGAAAGGCCCTGTTGTGGTTATAGTAGCAGGCATGTCTCATCGGCAGAACACAGTGAATGGGATGGAATGTAGATCTGAACAAGGGAGTTCAGGTAGAGGGGAGATGTCTTAGTTGCTGTTTTGTGAACGTGTCATGGCTGCTGGGTTGTGGGTATCTTTTTTAAAGGGACAGTTCAACATTTCTGAAAATTCACCCATCGTCATGATTGTTTTGGCTCTTTTGTTGTTTCCAGACCAACGGGGCAGAGCCGTGAGTTACTCAGCTACTACTACTTGGCTAATGATGTTTTTTTGTTTCCCGCATCAAACTCAGAGTGACACAGCATGCGCAGCTTACGCAGTGCCGGTGATGCCCTACTTGTTTTGTTGAAAGAAGTATCCGAGAGGTCTGGAGTGTGAAGTACAGCTTTACATTTACCAAGAAAACAGTTCCATCTCTTAACATTCGGTTATTATCTCGTAATGTGGTAAATGTGCAGGTCTCAACTCATCCACCACAGCGTTTGGAAGTTGCTGGTTTTTGCTGAGTTTGATGAGGGGAACCAAAAAATACCATTAGCCGCCTAGTAGTAGCTTAGCAGCTTGCGGCTCTGCTCCGCCGGTCTGGAAACAGCTTGTATGGACAAAAAAACAAAATGGTAAAGCACCTATTGTTATGACTATGGGAATTTCTAAAAATGTTGAACTATCCCTTTAGGTATTTTGCATTAAAGCATATCGATATTAGAGATATTTTCGGTTTGAGGGTGGACATCATTCTTTCAATGTCATGGATTCTGTATTTTGATTATGAGCCCATTTTAAAGGGTAGCTTGAAAGTCATGAACTAGTTTTGGAAGACCCAATCCATTTTTACTCCGATCAAGAAATAACATAGTAATACTATTCTTGCTCTTTGACCATTCCGAGAAAAGACAAACCAAACTGAGTGGGAGAGCATTTTTAATATAGATAAGACGTGGGAGGACTTTAATTTATTAGTATCTATTTTACCCTAGAGAGAGTGGAAAGTATTTCCCTCTCTCCAAATCAGTAGTATTTCTCATATGTCTCATATCTTATTCATATTTATTGAAATGTTGTTTCATATAAGAGTCTGACATATAATTCTGTTTGTTGCTAACATTATTACAATGGATGTGCATGATCCCATCTTTATTTTATTTGCCAGTTTCTGTAAACAGATGTAGCTTGTGTGATGTAACATTAGAATCTGCAGGGAACCGATGTTATTATCAAAAAGTCTGTATGTTAGTGAGAGCAGTCTGCATTTTTAACTATATTTAGAGTTTGCAACCTGCCCTAGACTAATCCTCACTGGCTGCATGCTGGGACAGTCACAGTCAGTGAACACGAATGACTGATATTAGGAAAACCGACGGTTAAAGTAAATATTTTTCTTTGATGGTGATAAGTACAACTTGCACCAGTGTACGCCTCCTGCAGAGTTACTTTTGATTTAATTCTTGTATTGAATTTAGGGCTTGAAACCTTCAGTGAAATGATCAGTGAAGCTTGTTTCTGTGTTTTATTTAGAAGTTAGTGGGTAATTAAAAGCCACATTGTGTTTGTCTACCGTCATCTGATCACTGTAATGAATGGAGTCCTTCATCTGCCACAGGGAGCGCAACCAGCATCCGACATCAGAAGGTAAAACGATGTTCTGACACAGATTTGCAGAAGTGATGACTAGCAATCTGTTATAAGCAACCTGTAGAATGCTTATCTACAAGTTATCATGGTGAAAAATTCACGATTGTTGGCATACAATAATTTATTAATACGCTATAAAACCTGTTTATTATGATTATGCACACCGATTCTGGCACATTCCTGTATATATTCACACATTTCAACACACAGATTCTTTTTACACATTTACGAATCTGATTATGCAAACACAAAGAAGTAAAGGCAGTGGAACTAACAGAAAGCACACTGGTGGGAACAGGGAAGAGGACAAGAAGACAAACAGGCGCGGAGTGAGACTCCAGGAGAACCAACCGTAAAGACAGAGGAAGGTGAGCACAGAGAGACGCACGGAGCAGTTGGTATCCGTTCTCTCTCCCTTGCATCACCTCTCGTCACCCCTCGCCCTCTGCCGGGGCTTAACAAGTGGCGAGGGAAGCAGGCAGGCCAGAGCTGCGCTGATTGACAGGACAATTATTGCTAACACGCACACCGATGGAGAGGCAGACTTCTCCAAATAGAATGTCACTGTGCTGTTGCATCACACGCTTACAGGAAGACTTTTTGTGGAAAAGCAAAATTGCCCTGACTGACTGACTGATTGACTGACTGACCGTCTCTCTGACTGACTTGGAGCTGAGCACAGCTGCTTCAAGGTTGGCTGATTCTAACTTTTGAGGCAATGTTTGGCAACCCGTTCCCTCTGGCTGACTGTTCATCTGTTAGCTCTGTGTACAATAGCTGTTTTTATCCAAACAGCTACTGACTGATGAAGAATCGGACAGTTAACGAAACGACACCGCACATAACGCACGTTATAATTCACACAGTTAATAAGCAATATGAGTTCCGCATTTGAACAAATCCATTTGAAACCGTGAAGCTAAAGTAACAATAACATTACATTAGAATAACATGCGTAGTATTTATTCTAGTTATTGTTTTTATTAATTGCTCTAAAGCACTATATAAATAAAGTTGAGTCGAGTGGAGACTCTTTTTCTACATCAGTCCACACAGGATTCTGAATGAAGCATTTGTCGGTTGATGCAGTCAGACTCATGCAGCATCCTGGCCATTACCCCACCTCATGGCATTCCAGCCTCCAACAGCTGCATTACACCATGCTCTCTGACTTTCTAATTAGCTTATCTCAGAAAATAAGGATGCTGGGCAATTCTTTGCTCTAGCAGTCTAACAACTAGCAGACCGCAGGGAGTGTGTTTGGCACCTAGTGTCACCGAGGGAGCCATTGTGTTCGACAGACTTGTGCGAGAAAATTCGGTTTGCTCTCATTCCTCCGTCTCACGAACGCTCTTCGCTCCCTCGCCCGTTGCCTTGATGTTTTTATTTTGAACTGCTACGTAGCTTCCCGCATCTTTTGATCGGCAAGGGTGGATTTTAATTTAAGCATTGGAAGAATTTATTCCTTCAGTTTCTTAATTATAACGCATCAGTTACATGGATGTTTATGAAACAAATAAGTCAATTACAAAGACGGCTGCTTTGCCAATATTAAGATGTGAAGCAACACGTGCTGTAACGCTTCGTTATTCATCAAAGATGTGACCTGTAGCTGCTAAAATACCAGACGACACGGTCGAATCTGCCCCGACGTCTCCTGTACCAAACAGTGGAGGCTAGAGGCATCGCGGAGTGAGGGGTGGGGGAGAAAAAGGGGACGCAGGACGGATTCTTCCACCTGTAGCAGTGAACGTCCTGCAGGACTGTAATCTTCTGGTTGTCTCTCACTGAGACGCCCGGCTTAGCCGAGCCAGCCGAGCCCTGCAGCCTCCAGCGCCAGATGATGCCGGGGCCCCAGGACACGAGGCACCTGCACGGGGAGATAAAGGCTTCAACTCCTGGGTTAATACTGACGATTCTTTTGATAAGTACAGGCGTCTGGGTGTCAGGGCGAGGGGTGGAAGAGCAATCTTTTTTTTTTTTTTTTTTCTCAAGCTCACACTTTTTTTTTTTCCTGGTCCTCCCCTCCTGTCCACCTGTCTTGGTAATCTCTCCTCCTTTTACTTTGTGTTTTCCTTCCTCCGCAGAGTCTCTCTCTCTCTCTCTCTCTCTCTCTCTCTCTCATTCTATCGTTCCGTCTCTCTCTGCGCTTCCTTTATCCTGTCGTGTGGGTTCGGATCAGACAGGCAAAGCTCTCCGCACTCTGCCTTTTATTTATTCCATATATGTAACTGTCAGAAAAAGAAGATTGCTACTTCAGGAGCTGTCTGTGCTTTGTTGTGCTCGGTGGAAAGTCAAATAGAGGAGCTTGCGGTAAAGCGTCTTGACCACTTTGCGGGGACGCAAACAATGTCAGCAGCGGTCTCGGAAGCCCCAGACGGCTGAAAACGGCTCCACAAGTGCATGCGACAAGATGGCTCTTAGACGGCACAGCGCTGAGAGCAGTGGTTAAAACAGTATTAGCCTGGGGAGGTAAATGGAGTCAGGCTCTGGCAGCATTACATCCTGCTGTGTCTATCACTTAAATACCTATTTATGAGAGCTAATTGAAGCATAAACATGAAGAGGGTTGTGTGATTATAGAATTAAGAAGAGCTTTGGGACTCAAATGACCCAACAACGCTGCTGTACATATTAACACCTCGACGTTCAAGATTATGTCTAACGAGATGTCAAAGCCAGAGAAAAAGCCAAGGAGGGATTTTTTTTTATTATTATTATTTTTTTTTTAATAACGCGGGACAATAAATACCTGGCACAAAATGTCACCTAAATTGCAACTGTTGAAATTGGTTTATACTTTGCTTTAGTGCGCTGTCTGCACAGTAAGTGCGATGACAGCATAACTACACTCATCTGAAAAGTAACATTGATTTTAAAAGCGGGCGCTCGACTTGGTTCGCCGTAAATAAAAGGCTGTCAGGGTGACGCGACGCTACTGGCCCCGACGGCGCCGTGGAAAAAGCCCCGCCCCCACCTCTCTCGCAACGGACAAAAGTCAGGATGCAAAAGTTCGGCCTTGGGCCCGAGCCGCGTTGCGTTGCGCCCGTATCGCAGACGGCAGTTCATCTCTCCTGTCCGCGCAGATGCGCACGTTGTCTCTTCCCATTAGCCTGCGGACGGCGTGTCAAGGTATGGGCGGCGCGGCGGACGGGCTAGCGGACGCAGACAGCTCAGGGTGGCAGATGCCTGGCGTTTCTGCGGATGCCCTCCATCAACCGATGACAGATGTCAGGGCTCCTCTTGGACGGCAAACACTTTATCACGCTACCCCGTTCTGCCTCCTCACCCCACCGGATCCACCAGCCTGCTTGGCAGACGCCGCGCCCCAAACCACCCCCACCCCCCCCCCACCCACCCAACCGCTCCACCGCACTGGCCCCATTCCCTCCCGCCACACGTGTTTGTTTTTTGTTTTGACTCGAACTATAAATCACAACTGATTTATTTGGGTACGTGTGTTTTATTGCAGCCCCCGATAGACGTAGCGTACGACTGCACTTCTCTGATAATGAAAGCTGTATATTTTAATTACACTGTACATGTAAGGTCCAATTAAGGGCAAGATTTGAAAACCAAAAACTCTCTGTGCAGCACATCGGTTTATGTTAAATTGTATGGTCCCTATCAAATAAAATTCAGACAGCTATTCATCCACACACTCACACGCACGCGTTTCTGTATCCAGCAGTCAACTGTTATTACATCAGACAGCCGTCATACTGGCAACCAATGGATCACATGCTAATGCGCCCAGACGCTTCCACTCTGAAAATCTAAAGTATCAGTCTTTAGGGTGGGTGTGTGTGTGTGTGTGTGTGTGTGTGTGTGTGTGTCCTGTTTGGTAGAGGGGAAAGTTTTTTATGAAAGTGCAGAATATTGAAGTGTAACTGTCAGCAATTCTTGTAACCAAAATGTGAACTTTTACGGGTGACGTTACGATATTATATCACGCTGTATGTACAGCAAAGCCTTTCGAAACGTTGGCCTTTGCCCACTTACCATTTTGGCCGGCTGGTGGACTTGACTACGGGAGACATGCCATCTCTGTACAGGCTCTTGGTCTTGGAGAAGTTGACGACATTGAAAATGACCCTCTGAAAGACAAAGGTTGAAGCCATTTAACATTTAAAAGCCGGCAGAGGTTTAGATTACAAACAGCGTGTCATGGCAATCCAGATTTGGAGAGGACTACAATCTGCTCTACATGGATGTAAAACTCAAAGTATAAAATCGAAGTTTTGCTGCTTTGGTTGGCTAATTCAAGTCCGAGCCTCAATGGGAAACAGTTTGCATCTGTTTCACAGCAATGAACAATAAGTCGGTTAATCCTGACATCTGAATTAACGGTGAGGTTAACGGTGTGAAGCGTGTGCACTCAATCTATAAACGAACCTTACAAGTAGCAGAAAAATATTATCATCACTAATATATTGAAAAATGCAGTTTTCTTAACATTCTTAACTTCAACATTAGTTTGTATTTAACATTATAGATAATCTAGCGTTCTCCCTTTAATAGCCTTTAATACCTTTAATACCAATTACTGCCTTGTATGTATGTATGTATTTATAAAACTGATTTTACCTCACACTGATGGACTTTTATGTCTTGTTTTGTTTTCATGTATTTGCTGTTCTGAGTTTTTTTTTTCTTTTTTCTTTTCCCGCCTACATGCCTGGGGACAACTGATGTAAATTAGCCGCTCGCTAACTCCGCTGCAATTACTTTTAATTGTGCGCTGTCCCTGCAAATATAAACAATCAATTATATTAAATTAAATACTTTGTTTGCTCATGAGAATGCTCCAAAGGGCACCTTTAATGCTTAATACACAATCTGACAAATAGACCTTATGCCGTTTACCCTCTCCATGCTTCTGAGATGCGCAGAGAGAGGTGGATGTTCCCGCCACCGCTGTGAATAACACCAAGTGTCAAGATTTGCGACACATTAACATTACAGTGAGGAGATAAGGGACGCTTTAATGTCCTGCACATGATCCCATGTTGCAGTAACAAAGTTCCTGATAAAAGGCAGCGGCTCTGAGGAGTGCCAGCCTCTAATCTGGGAGGACATTATGGTTCTCCCCGGAGGGATTCTGCTCGGCCTAAAACATTAAGCTTCGCCTGGGGCGCAGAAGGCAACCGTGGTGTCTGGCTTTCCACCCATTCTGGAGCAAGGACTGTCTTAAAAATATTGTGGAACAGTACTTCCTTCTTTCCCTTTTTTTTCCCCCCTTCCTTCCTCCCACCTACAGTATACAAGATAAGGATCAGGACTGGGAAAATGTGGAAGGAAAGAAATGAATAAATAGATTATTACTTTTTTTTTTTTTTTTTTTTTAAAGTCAAATGAATGGCGATACTGCGGCGAGGTAAATGAATCCTATTGATGGGGCATATCAAATTACCAACTAAGTCCAGGTGGTGGAAGTTAACTGGCTGCTACTGAAATCCTATTACAGTCGCCACCCTCCTTTTCTTTCTCCTCTTCCCCTCTCCCTCCCCCTCATCCATTTCTCCCCTTTTCTCCTGCCTAGCATCAGAGGAATGGGGATTGTGGATTGTGGCAGGCTGATTCAGACTTAGGTAAAATGACATCTAACTGATGTTGAGACTGGCAGCAGGCTCCTGTAGCAGGGAGATAAGACCATTGCTGCTGGCATTTCAATTACACTTTACTGCCCCGCACATCTGTTGCGAGAGCTACTTTTCAGCCTTTTCCCCTCAGGCAAATACAGCCTTACTCTGACTCCACTGGCTTCCTTTGACTGCACAGCCTCCTTCCCCATTCTTTATCCACAACAAATTCAGATTGTCTTCCTCCTTAGCTTCACTCTACCCACTGTTTGTAATCTATTTGTTCGGCCTGTTTAACTCAGAGGGAGCAAAGACTGGACAGATGACAGAGACGCAGGCGCGGGGAAGAAAAAGAAGGCTAAATGGCGGGCCAGAGTGATACATAAAGCACGGGTGGGAGACAGTCAAGCGGAGTGAAAGGTACTGTGCCTCGAAAAGGGACAGACGCATAGACAGAGATGATTTGTTGCTCTTGCTTTTTTTTTTTTTTTTTTTTTTTAAGATTATCTGATTTCATGTCACCAAAACGAACCCACCTGGACCGGTGGTTGCCGCAGCGACACGTCTGAAGTTGTGTTTAAGCAGTCAAAGTCCCGGAGCAATTTTGGTATTCATTTTTGCATGAAATTGCGCTTGAGTTTCCATCTGCTAAGACCACCTCTTATCACGAATGGAAGCACAAAGATAAATCTGTGGCTTTGGTTGGCAGAAGCATCTCCATATGATTACGATTCCCGAAAACTTTTTTTTTCCACGTATGAGGTTTTGCCTTTGACTTTGATTTACATAGTTAAGATTAAATGTAAACCAAAATACAACTTTTATTGCTATTATGTCAGTTTGTACAGTGTTGGGTTACTGGGTGGTTCTTACCAATAACATCATCCACAGAACTGCTTTTTCTCTCCCTTTCAGCGGATCGACTGCATATAGTCATTAGAAAGCAACAGGACTAATATGTACAGTCAATCCACAGTTTCATGAAACTCTCACTTTACACGTTCGAGGCAGACAGACACAGCTTTTCTCATATTTGCATTAATATGTGCACGCACAGTAAATGTCACTGAAAGTTAAACTACTTCCAATGGTTTTCACAAGCTTTTTTCAATTGACACATGTAGAAACATTGTGAACAGTTGTCCAACTGTGTGTGTGTGTGTGTGTGTGAGAGAGAGAGTGAGAGCATACATAAGACACTGAACTTGATTCTGATTCTGTGTGAAATAGAAACAGCCTGAAAACAGTGTAAACCTCCATCTTCCTCTCGCTCTAACGCACGTGTGAACACACACAATGTGACATCATGAGAATCAGTGTCATAGAGGGGGGGTAGGGCTGAGCAACATTTAAAAATGTAAAAAGCAATTATAAAATACAAAAAAAAATTTCATATTGATCAATATAGATAATTATTTATGATTTTCTTTTAAATATTTGGGGTGAATTTTATGCTTAATGACATACTTGTAATATGTAAAGAATATAAGGTGATATAGAATATTTCATATCGGTGTATAACAATGATTATTGATCATTTTTAATTATCTATATTTGCGACCAGGAAAAGAAAAAGCTGCATGTAACCACTTTACATTAAACCTGATTTAGCGTTTGTCTGTTAAACAACTGGCTGATTCATGTATTATCAAGAGAAGTATGATGTTTATGAACCAAGGAGGGGGCAGCATTGTTTTTTTTGTTTGTTTTTTTTAATGCAAACCTTGAGATTTGATTTGAACAATCAATATTATATTGCAGTTTTTTTCTTATTGTATTGATGATGTGGATATTGACGAAATATACATTAATATTGTTTTATTGCCCAGGCCTAGAAGGGGGTTTAGATTAGATTAGATTCAACTTTGCACATACAAGGACAAAGCAACGGAATGCAGACAGCATCTAACCAGAAGTGCTTCAGTAGTAATTTAAATGGTATGGTATGTTAAGCTATGGTATGTTATATACAGACTATATTATATAATATATACAGACAATACAGTAATGTTTTGGGGGTTTAGAAAAGAGAAAAGACTAAAGTCAGACAGAAAATACAGGGTTTTTGTAATGTTACAAATAAGACAGCAAACTACAATTCCCATTAGAATACCTGTTTTGGATTTGCTCATCTTTTATCTGTGATAATTGCAATAATTACAGTTGACCTGCTTGGCCTCCACAAGAGAGAGAGAGAGAATTGTGTGTGTGTGTGTGTGTGTGTGTGTGTGTGTTAGGGATGGGAATCGAGAACTGGTTCCTGTAGACAACCGGTTCCGTGTTTATCAATTCCATGGAATCGTTTGGCAGTTTATCCAATGATTCTCTTATCGATTCCAACCAACGTATGTCACGTAATTTACACAAGTTACGCGCGCTCGATTCCAGCGAGCACGACTAATTAGGTGATGACGTTACGCCGGTTTAGCACGTCGTAAACAACAATGGCGCCCGCCAGATTCAAACGCTCCAAAGTTTGGCTTCACTTTATGAAAACAGATGGCAACAAGGCGACTTGCAGTCATTGCAGAATGGACATAACATCGTCCGGGGGGGAACACGACAAATATGCACAAACATTTGGGCACACAACATGGAATTATATTCAAGGAGTGTCTTGTTTTTGATGCTTCGGAGTGATACATCTCAACCCGGCAGCAGCTGCAGTAGCCGAGCTATCACCTCTACGGTTACGAAAGGCAACTCTGGTAAGTAGCTATCCCACTGCCTATGTGCTTATTTGTAAAACACGCTATAACATTAGTGTCGATAAGATAAATAACTTATAAGATAAATTAGAATCAATAAGAGAATCTAATCGTTAAGCAGTATCGATAATGGAATCGGAAAAAATCGTATCATTTCCCATCCCTAGTGTGTGCGCGTACATGTACGCGTGTTCGCGTGTGCATGCGTCTGCACATGTGTGCTGCCCTGGAAGATTTAATTAGGCCGGGAGCAGTTAGAAGAGATTAACATCCATGCTGTCTGAGCTGTCATGTCGGCGGAGCGTGTCAAAGCCCTCCGCAGTCCCCGGCACTGCTGAATGGCAGACTGGAACAGGTGTCTCTGTGGTGTCATAACACACACGCGGACACACTAACTGCACAGGCACACTAAGCAGATGACAATAGGCATCCTTGAACACTGCGTCCGAGAAGGAAACAAACCCTTACGTTTCTGAAAGCGACGACATTCCAAATGACACGTCATGAACAGAACTATCCGCAAACTTGCATTAAGGAGGTTTGCATATTACACTACTTAAAACTCTTCGCTGGGGGAAAAAAACAAAAAAAAACAACCTCATAAGAACCTTAATGGTGCAATAAGTAAGAGTTTCACTCCCTCACACTAGCAAATCAGTATAATTTATCTGCAGGGACATAATTAAAGAGCTGATCTGAATCAATGGCTCAAGAGATACTTCCTTGCAAGATCAGAAAAACTAAAAATTATCTGTAAGAATAAAACATTGCTTAATAATAGCTGTTTTTTTTATGTTTTACACATAGCATACTGAGCCCAGGATTAGTGGGATGAGTGTGAGCTGCACATCAGGGCTAAAGGAAGCACAGAAGCCTCATGAAAAGTGTTTTAGGTGACGGTCTAAATGACAAATTTCCCAAGCTCTTTGTTAACCTTTAAATAGACTAGCAAGTCAGCCACGGGGCTTGGCACTAAAATAACCTTGCTGGTGCAGCTTCAGGGTAGGATTGTATTTAGGAGCTAACGCTGTCTTTTGATCTTCATCGATCCAGTGTGTGGCCAGATTGCGTTGCTTCCTGGAAGAAGCCAGGATAAATTATTAAAGAAACCCGTCTAAATGCGTAGACCAAGACCTCTGCAGAGACAATGAACACTTTGTCCTTTCTGTAGCAGATTTCCCTATGAATGAGCTGCGTAATAACATGCCAAGAAAGTGAAAGCAGTACGTTAACTATTAAACGCTTATAGGTTTGTTAATTGAAATTATTGATGCCTTTATATGTAATCAGTATTGTTTGACCAGATAAACTGAAACTGTTAGAAAGCCCATGTTTAACCTATGTTAATTTGTCCATTGAATTTGTATTTAGTTGTGTTGTACTTTTCGGTGAGTTCCTATTTTTCCTTATGTTCATGAACGCACCTCGCCTGTGTTTTACCGTGCAGTTTATAGCTCCGCAAAAGTAGTGGACAACGCATTTCCGTTCCTCCGTATCCTGCACCCCCGTAATTGTGCGTGAATGATAAGGGTGAGTTCCTCCACTTAATGTAACTTAACTTACTATTATGGATACAATATCATGTTAATTATTATTACTGTAATATGTTGACGTGAGTTATGTTACATTGCTAATGCTACAGGTGCTAATTAGCTACCCCACGCTGTTTAAGCTATGAGCCTCATGCTAGATGTTTACATAAGGAGTGCGTATTGTTAAATACAATGCTTATCTATTATTATATTATTGTGCATTGTGTAAATCTTGTACTGTTCTGATTTCTGTTTTATTTTATTAAAGGAACCACAATAAACCGGAATAAATATTGGACATCTGTCTCTGTCCTTTAACAGGGACACCCCATATACCTTACCGCTCCCTCCTGGAGCAAGCATTGTCTCCATTTTAGAAACTATATTCATAATTTAAAAAATAAGCAATGTGTGTGTGTGTGTGTCTTCAATGCAACATGAAATGGTTGTTTTTTTTTAGGGAGCTTTTCCTTATATGATTTAAGGGGCCAAGGACAGCAGATGTATTGCTGTATAGAATCTAAAGCTGCCTGAGGCAAATCGGTCATTCTGGGCTATTATTTTGGACAAATAAAATTGACTTGACTTGATAATAAAACGATCATATACATGATTAGGGCAGCTGGGTTGCCTACAGCGGCGGAAGCCTGTCCTATGTTAGTTTAGACAAGAATCCCTAGATCCATGTGCAAGATACTGAAAGTAAAAGTGCTCCAGGGTTAGTTTCCTACTCCTGTCCAGTAAAAAAAAAGTAGATATTTCCTTTCCTTTTAAAACCAGTAAATCAATAAAACATTATTAGTCAGTTGAGGCCGCATGTAGAGGTCTAAACAAAACAACGATAATGCAGCTGAGACAAGTCTTCCCATCAGGTATCAGGTGAGATTACCTGTGCTCATCACCGGGCTGCGGTTGACTGATTCACCTTGGCTCCGCTGTGATTTCCTCACAGTGTAGCATAACACAACCGAGCAGAGCAGATCTGTGAGCCCTGTCCATAGCCATCAGGCTACAGGCGGGCTGATAGCTGCTGGCAGCTCTGCCTGTTCCTCTCTTGTTGTCTTTGATCAGCCTGATCACTGACGCACTGCCGTGCCAGCGGCCCACAGTACTGGGGACTACCTGACACCGCCAGGAGCACAATACACACATCTAGAGTCCAACACGCGCTCGCACGTGGTAACAGAGGCAGGGTGGTTAAACAAAGCCTCGGTCTGACACATATTACAGTGATCCATAATTGTTTGGATCCGGTGTTCAATCAGGAAAACTAATCTTCTAATTTTGTGCTCAGGAATAACAAGGGTATCGCGCAAGATAATGTGTCAAGTTTCAGATCAAATGTTCATAATTGTTTAGACATTTACAATTTATGTAAAACTACGAAAAACAGATTTGAAATTTAAACAGAATACTTAGAAACAATATAATATAGACATGCACCTGAAGTGAGGTCATGGAGCGACATACGTGTGTAAAATAGCTGTCATCAATAAAACCTGGGTTAGGAAAACAGCAAAAAAAAGTTGCAGCTTTGACGATCTAAAGATTGCGTTGCCTGAAATCATTGAAATCTTGGTTTTCAATGAAATGGACGGATCATTTCTTGCCCAGCTGCAACTAACAGCTATTTTCATAATCAAGTATTGTACTGCTACTATTTTGCCAAAAATATCTTGCTACCTTGCTGGTTGCTTCAACATATTGTATTGACATATCAGTACCATTATGCCAGTAGGTTTATAATTATTTATATTTATTAGTTCTACTTTGTTGGCATGAAACAGTACAAGTTACATGATCAGAATTACAATGTTTTCCATTTAATTGGCAGGTGCCATTTAAAAATCTGTCAATGGCAGTTTTCACTTAAGTTAGCTAGCTAAAGCTACACATTAATTTGAAAACTATGGTTATATGAACTACAGTTTAGTATAACTTTGGTTTTATTTCCATAGATCAGGCCATTGACTATCAGTTTTGATATTACTGTACTCACCTGGGTAATTGCTGAAATCTTGAAACATGACATTCTGAAAAATATGTCCGAATGAGTGTCAGTCAATAAGACTTGTAAATAAACCACATTATTTAGAATATAAAATGGATGAAAATGATGATCTATCTATCTATAAAACAAGGAGCATCTGTGTCTGTGGCTCACTAATCTCTGCCTGTTTTTCCTTTTGGATATAGCTTGCACATGGTACGATAGCATGTATCCTTTTTTGTGGAATATTTTTGATAGATATTCAAAACCTCATGACTAACATTAAAATTTAAACTCCCATAGACTTACATATCACAGCGCTATCCTGTAGCACCGCTTTTTGTTACAGCGTAAAGCTCCATATCACAGCGTTCCTCCTCATGTTGCTTCCCAGCACTTTCATTACATTTCAAAGCTCTGTTATCCTGTTTCTTCCTGCGCTGATCTTGCAGTCAACGTAACGAAATTGTAACATCTCTTTAAAACCACACATACAGACGTTAGACAGTTTAGCTGCTACTTTATTCCTCGCCTTAACACAGGCTACATTGAGCTGTAGCTGTCTTACTCCAAGACGCGTTAATAGACCCTCAGGAAATCCCGGCGCTATCACCTAACAAAACACAATCTGGGCCTAAACTCATTTATTTATAGACACGTATAAAAGTAACATGCCCAGGTAAAGAAAAAAGTATGAAGGAGGGGGATTTATCATAAGTCCAGTTTTACTTGGCCTTTCAACACAATAATAATACAACAACTGTATTGATGACGCACAACTCTCCTTATTTCAAGGTATGTCCATGTCTTATCCAATGTACAATTTCATTTGGCCAAACATTTAAAAAAAAAGGACTTCAGCTTCCATTTTTCTACAGGAATACATACTTCCCACAGGCACTGCACTAGTTAATATGAAGTGCTACTGCTTGTTTATACTGACACTCATAGAAAAGCAAGGAGTCTTTTCAGGAGGTTTGAGGTGACTCCCATGCGTGGGTAACAGTACGATGGTGAAGGCCTGATCAAGCAGGGCAGCTCAGCTGTGGCTAAGCTCCTGTGAGGATATGGTGAGGATAACAGTATGACAGGGGAACGCTGAGGGACAGTCCGAGCCCTTATGGGAGAGGACGGAGTTCATGGTCTTGCATGTGTGTGTGTGTGTGTTGCATGTGTTGCATGTCAGAGAAACAGGGGGACAGGGATGAATCCTTCGGGGGCACATGGATGACCTTGAGTAAGTCTGCTATACATAACTTGACAGGCTGTTCACAAAAGGCACATGCTGACAATGTCAGAACAGTACAACTAAATGTCAGGAATGTCATTAACAGGAGTACCCCCCCACACACACACACACACACAACACAAATACACACTTTTCCTGCTCTCTCGCTTTCTTTTTTTTTTACCTTCCCACCTTTTTCTTTCAACGAGATGCTGCTGACAGTTTAGATCCCCCGATGACCAATGTCAACTCAAGGTGCTGACACATTGAAGAGGAGGACGGGACCCTTTAAACACATTACAGGTACACAAACACACAAACACACAAGGCTATACCCCGCCCCCTTCTGCTGCTCAGCCGACTCTCTCCAACACACACACACACACAAAGGTAAACTGACAAAACAGCACAGTAATATACCTACAGTAGCTGTGGTTTGTTTGTAGTCTGAGATGCCCCGTGGAAAAGTGAGCTAATATGCAGGGGAAGTTGTGAGATACCTAGCTATTGATCCTCGGGGCCACAAGTCCCAGCAGCAGCCTTTTAAATGTCAGCTTTTAATTTCCTTCTCCCTCCTTCACTGAAAAAGATTTATTCAAAGCAGTGCTGTTCCAGGAGATATCAGATAGCACGGTGACAGTCTTTTAAAGAGCTTTTGTTTGGTTTAGGCATTCATGGCTTTTTTTTTTTTGTATCAGACTCTTTTATTCAACCGGAGGAGGAGGAAGTTTCTGCATTGGGCACCGAGTTGAAAGGCAATCTCCCCCTTCCATTGTAAGGCGATGTACAACTGGAACTTCTTTAATTAGGGCTTCTCTGTCACTGAGTGACAGCAGCGGCCAATACCCTCCAGACACTGATGGAGGTCACACACAAGCACATAAACACACACACGCACCGAGTGGCGTGTGGATACACGCGCACGCGACCATACACACAAGTAGATAAACGCAGACACAAACACTGCAATTGTAAAACATTAACCTTTTAAATTATGAATGAATAATATACGGCTCGCACAATGAGCTAGCTGTGAAAGCCCAGTGATAAACATTAGTTCACCTCTACCAATGTCTGTTATTGCCTTCAGGTAATTACCGAGCCACATACTGCACATGCTACAGAAACACAGTGGCACTATAATAAGATCACACATTCATGTTGTGATTTGATAATGAGTGTCTTTGTAGTTGCAGTGTGTGTGTGTGTGTTCTTTTTGGAATCGGTATGTGAAGAATGCGTCATGGTGAGCTAGCCACAGATCATCAGATATATGGAGACTCATCTCTTGTTTAAGTGACAGGGTGTTTGGACAGCTCCCAGGCAAAAAGACCCTATGCTCTTTAAACATGCAGCCCCCCCCCCCCCCCCCCCTATCACCAACCTGCACCCTGCTTATCGTCCTCATGTGTCCCTTATAAATAACACTATCCACTTTTCTTATTCTCTCTTTTATTTGTCACTTAGTCAACTACAATAAAATAGAATAGTTAGTAACACCAGGAGGAAGGAGGATATCATTACAGCATCCTCAAATAGGCCTGATTTCAGTTGGTACAGATCAACCCCATCTCCAAAAAAAAAAAATGGACAGACATGGATAGCAGAACGAAAGGTTCCTAGTTTAAAGGTGATTTTTATCAACTTACGAATGTGAAATGGTATACATAACAAACGAAAGAAAAGCGTGTGCTCTTTTTTAATATTCATGGGCGAAAAGAAAAGAGGTTTGCGCTTTTCCCGAAGCCCGAACAGCGTGTTCTTGCTGTGCCACGCTACGACGGGGACAGAGCTAGTTCCAGCCAGTCCACCTCCACTCCCTCAGCAGCAGCACTGCCTCTGCCACGGGCACTCAGTGAGGGATGAGCAGAGAGGCTGCAACAGCCCAATGCCTCGTCCCTCCTCTCCCTCCCCCACCCCCCCCATCCACCACATTTGTCTTCTCACCTTCTTTTTTCCTCCCGTCTCTTACTTCTCCCCTTCTGCTTTAAACATGGAAGAGTTAATTTGCTCATTCTGCAGGCAGCATCGCTTTCTATTTATCTTTCTTCTTGTGTTTTTTCCCCTCCCTCTCCCTGCCTCGCTCAGGCAAGGCTGTGCTGTCAGGCCCCTTCCAGAGCAGTGGGGTTGTCAGGAGTGATGATGACTATCAACCTTCTGC
This sequence comes from Lepturacanthus savala, assembly GCA_030544235.1. Taxonomy (NCBI): domain Eukaryota; kingdom Metazoa; phylum Chordata; class Actinopteri; order Scombriformes; family Trichiuridae; genus Lepturacanthus; species Lepturacanthus savala. The sequence continues at coordinate 18,363,649 of CM060481.1, forward strand.
TGTCTTCCACTACGCTCCTGGGAGATTTACAGGCTCGCTGACTACCAGGCATGAAAACCAATCTCTCTTTCTCATTCTTCCCTCCCTTCCTCCCATCCGTGCTTGCCTCGCTCCTTCCATCTCACTCCCTCTATTTCAACATCTCCTCCGTTACCCAAAAAAAAAAAGAGAGGGGGGGAAAAAAAAGCTCATTATGGAGAGATGTGTGCAAAACAACATTGAAATTCGTGTGTGGACAGTGGGAAGCGATTGCTCCTCTTGAGGGTTATTGTGGATGTGTCAGAGGGGAATAGCGTCCTCAGAATGATACGCCTGGTCTTTGACAGCCTATCTTGCCCATCTTCATCTTCATCTCCTCATTGCTCCAGCTCCTTCACCGGCTTGCAACACATGAGCATCCGTCTACGTTTCTCAAGCTGCGGGTAATTATAGCACCGCAGAAAGGTGCTGGGCTAATTGCCGCCTCAAAATAGTAATTGCTTTATTATTGCGACCATTTTTGGTAATGATCGTTCAAAGGCATTATGTTAATGCAATTAAATGGTTTCATTATTATTTGTGCTTGTGCTTATTGATGGGATTTTGCAAAAGCCGGGCGACCGAATGCAGTTCTACTCGAAGGAGTCTTCGTTGCGACGAGGAGACAGCTCAAGAAAGAGGGGGAAACAGAGACACTGTGCTAAATAATTCTGTCACCTGCTTAGAGGTCACTGCCTGCGTTGTCCACATAATCCTCACCAACCAAAAAAGATGCAAATCATTAGTTCTATAATCCCTAAAATATCGTATTCGCATACTTTCAGCGGCATCAAAGACCACCACGGATGACACCAGACCAAGGTCAGGCAATAAACATGCCGCCATCCCCCTGATCAAAGACCCAAATCAACTAAGACGTCATATCCATGCATTACTAAATATCGCGTCTCAGATTTCATGAACATATAACCACTACCTTTCAGAACTGTCTGGGGAGGAAATCTGTATTTGCATTAATTTGCAAATCCAGCAAAGGAACCATGCTGGCTAGCGGAATAAATATGAGCTTTAATATGCACACAGTGCTGACACCACTCTTCAAAAGGAAGGTAATAGACGTAAATGACATGTAAATGTTATTTAGATTGCCATCTAATAGCATACAAAGCAGCACAGTGTCTCACCTTATCAAATATTTGAATTGGGAGAAGACGTGGCCCCACCTAGTTCCTGGGCCAGGTCTATTATTGATATCTGTGAGTGTGTCTCTTTGTATGTGTATGAGGTGTGCATGCGTGCATGTATGTGATCTCTAATGATCTCCGGTCCTGTCTGTCACACACTACATACTTTCTACAGTGTGTGAGGTAAACACATGTGCGATGCTTTCATTGACATTTGGTAGGCTCATTAAAATCCGATCACACCTCAGGAGGACAGCTTGAGGAGAATTCCTCTTCCCTGTGCTTAGACAAGATAGCGTGATGCTTAACTTTTTTTTTTTCCCCTTATATGAGCCTTGTTAGCTTTGTACCTATCAGGTCTTTACTCATGCTGAGCGACAAGGCTGGATTGACATCAGATATAGAAAAGGCAGAGAACACAGCTTCAGGTGAATCAGTCACTGGCTCGAGATGCCAGGCTGAACTTAAGGCTGCCTCCCTTGGAATATTAAACATACTTCTGTAGCCGGATTTACTTCTAATGTAAAACTTGATAGAACATGAAAAAAAAAAAAAACATCTCTACATGAATAGAGAGGATAAATTGGAAGTGTATGTAGCGTTGTAATAGGTAAAAGACCGGATTTTGCCACCAGCATTGTCGCGCCACGACTCCCGTAATATCAGGTGTCAGAGTAAACGCTGTTATTTTTGTTTTCTTGCACAATCTGCATTAATTAGAAAAAAAAAAAAAAAGCACCCCCCCACCCCCCCTTGATCAGGCGTAACACTGCTGCCAGGAGCCACAGGGCGAAAAATGAGTCATTTTGAAATGAATAATAGATTTATGTCTGCAGGGAGGGTGGAGGAATCACATAAGTGTATGTGAGTGTGTGCCTATGTTTGTCCGTGTCTGTGCCGACCCGTGTCGCTGCGTGAACCCCCGCGTCGACTCTATAAATATGACCTTGCTGGTCATCTCACTCGGCCGGCCGAGCCTACTCCTCCAGATGCCCCGTCTCCCTTCCTCAGTCATTTCAAAACCAGGCGTGAATATGCAGATGTGAGAGCGGGCCGGTGCAGCGGGAGGGGTGGAGCAATAAAATCATAAATAAACAGGAGCTTTGGGGGTTTTCCTGCCACAGTAACTGCTGCCATTTGACCTCGGGCGGTCTATGGAGGGCAGGCATGATAGATCTGCCCTTCTACGTCCTACAGCTGTTCACACATCAACAGCAGAAGTTCCAATTAAAACGTTGAAGTGGCGGCATCTTTATCGCTACTGACACTCCAGAGGCCCGTGTGTCACTTCAGGCCTGGATGAGCTGATGAAGGAGACTTGGTGAAGAGAGAGGAGGTAGGGAGGTTAATGAGAGTCCAGTACTACTGGCAGCCGATATTCTCGGTCTCTTCTCTCTGCACTGCTGCCACAGGCCTTCACTCTCTCTCTCACACACACACTGATATTGCACATTCAGACTAATTTGAAGGCTGGCTGAAAACTAGAGAGTAAACCAGAGGTCAAAAGGGGATGAACGCTGTACGCGTACTTGTTTGTGTTCTGTTTTCACAGCGTCTACATGACCGGGAAAAAGGATGGAGATTGAAGGACGCTGAGCCTCATCTCTGACAGCTGCGCTGTGTCAGCAGGAAGTGATGTCACGGGTCAGTGTTGAGAATCTGGTGGTGGGCCTACCGGGGCGCTAACCCCGGCAGCCCTGCCGGATGAGCCGAGAGTGCTGAGAAATTAAATTCCTTAAGAATGTTGTGAATGGTAAACACCCAGGAGAATATCAATCACTTTCTGCACACTCCGCCGCACACTATTTTAGAAGATAAACATGAGCTGATAGGGAACAAAGTACAAGTTGCCGGTTTTAGATCCAATCTGTTATAATTAGATGTGACGGGCACCGGATTGTAAATCACTCACAAACTCGCAGCACATGCATGTTTAGCAGGCTGCGGATTGTTGATAAAGGGAAGCTGTCATTCGAATGGTTTCATATTTGTTAACCTACGCAGGAGCTGTTTATTCTTACAAATGTACAGTCGACATTTTAAATTTGCCATCTACAGGAAAAAGGAAAGGAGGACTTGTTTTTACCCAGACCAGCCCAACGCAACCAGCAACACACATACACCAGCCCTTAATACCACTCCTTATAAGCAAAATGGATGAATACGCTAGGCCTTAGGGCTGAACCGAATGCTTCAAAGCTTCAAATGGTAATCAGACGGCATTTTAGAATTTCAAAATTCATATTTATATACTTCTTTCTTGTTTTTCTTTCAGGCGGATCACAGTCACTGGCTTGAGATGCCAGGCTGATCTTAAGCTCGCCTGCCTCAGAATATTATACATACTTGTATAGTTGGATTTACTGCTATTGTAAAACTTGATAGAACATGAAAAACATCCCTACATGAATATAAAAGATAAGATGGAACTCTGAGTCTGGGATAATGCTGAGGATATGTTGTAATGCACTCCTGCAATATCACATGTCAGAGTAAATGTTACTTTTGTGATTTTTGCACAATCTACATTAATTTAAACAATAAAAATGCGCTCACCCTTGGTCGGGCAGACCCTAATTTGAGAACCATTGCTTTTGTCACCAGCATGCCGCCACTTTGAGGACACCGTGATAGTCAGTCAGTGTTTTATGTTTTGAATGTCTATATTTGAACAGGCAGTATAATGTATTTCGGCACAGGAAATAAGTCAGACAATGCCAATTCGATCGCTTTAACCTTGAAACAAAGATCAGGTAACTGGCCCTACTCATTTTAATTTGGCGACAGGGATATATTGTATTTGAGGGAATTATTTTCCCTGGCCATTATGACCAGAGGGATTTAAATATGTCAGACTACAACATATTTTGACAGACCTTGTCAGAGAACTATGAGAGCGGTGTAAAAAAGAAAGCGTATAAAATAATCATTCATGGCAAAAAGTTTGAAATAATCATGATTGTGATTTAAAGTCATGTCGCCTGTTTCTTTCATTGCCTATAGGTGGTGCCTGTTGGATTGGAACTGCAGGTCTGCTGGGGGGGGGTTGTGAATGTGCAACTGGGATATAGCGGCTGTGTCTAGTGTCAACTGCTTCACGCCAATGACACTCCATGTCCTTGTTCCCGTTAGTATTACGAGATCATTTATGCCGAGACATTTTTACAACTTGCTGTGAGTAGAAGAGCACAAATCTAAAAGCTGACATGACCATCATCATGACAGGGGAACACAGAGGACGTTGATCCTAACAGATGCAGTTTAAATCCATAAATCTGAGCATAAGTTAGTGTGTGTACGTGTAGCAACAAAATCACCTTTTGTCAAAGACTTATTCCAAGAGGATGTTTTCTTGACCCTTCAAACACCCGTTGCGTGACTGCCCAATGACGACCGACTTGAAGTTTAGCGCTGGTCTAGCACGGCGTCGCCTGTGTGTACTTTTTAGTTGGCTCTCTGTGATTGAGAGGCTGTAAAAAAGCAATCTTCTCTACCTCCAGCTCATCAACATGCGCGGGTACACACACTTACAACCTCTCTTTCTCACATGCCTCCCTCCAAGAGAGACCTTTCAAACGTGGCATAGCATTTCATTTTAGCCACTTTCTGTCTGCCTGAAAACAGCTCATAGCCTGTTTCTTTGTCTGCGAATGAAGAAAAAGGATCAAAATGGGACAACGCCGCCGCTTCGCTACACCACGGACAAGCACAATGAGAAGATAAGGAAAGGAGAAGTAACAGGATGATGTCTCAGAGTCACCGAATGAACAATAGCTCGAGCCTTCTAATGGTTCCGGAGAATAGCACTGTGGCCATTTCTATAAGGGAATGCATCATCGCTCAAAGACACCGAGAGGGGGGGAAAAGAAAGACAAAGACAAAAAACACGTCAAATATCTATTGAATGCATGATGGAATTAATGCGTGGAGTAACCTTTGGAACATCACACGTAACAAAAAGTGATAGTTTTCCCTCAGTTGACTGATTACAGTCTGATAAGCATGGAAAACACCACACCCATTATCGATTGGCAGCAAAACAGATCAATAAAGCAGCACCAGCACCACCAGCACATATGGTAGATAGACTAACACAAATCTAAATAATAAAGCACACTGCATACTTTAAAGTATGTGTAAAAGAAAATCTGATATTTCTTTTATAACACACAATACATGCATTAAACATGTTAGTAAATAATGACCTGCCAATTTAGCACTGAAACTACCAGAAAAACGGATGCTTCAGTGGGGTCTCTAATAACCCCTGAGCACTACCATTGACCGAAAATGGCCCCATTCACCAGTAACAGAGGATTATAGTGAATCCCTGTCTAAATGAAAGTTTGTACGACTACCTGGTTACTGTAGGAACTCGCGACTTTTTTAGCAGAATAGTAATATTAACACGTAACTGCACAGTTAATCACAGGTAAAAGAATGAAAAAAAAAATCTGTGAATGTTGCACACATAAATCTCTTGCTGAGGATTATGAAACTAGGGAAGCAAACAAAGTTAATTGAATTGAACATATATTTATGAACGCTCTTGTTCCATGACATAGTGAGAATGATTATACTATGAGCAAAAAAAAAAACAAAAAAAAAAAACGATTTCACAGTGCTTTAAACACATAATTCAATAGGCAGTGGCTCTTATTTGATATTGGTATGAACAAATATTGAATTCCTTTATTCTCAAATAATTATTATTTGACAGAAAAACAATTCCAACAGCAGGGAGGTAAAATCACACATATATTCCGCAAAAAAAAACAAATGTGTTGTTATTGAATTCAACGTCACTAAATGAATGAATTATTTTAATTATCAAAAAAACGATCATACTCCATTTCTATATATCTGGATCCCCCACTGTGTATTTCAGATGCAGGAAGGGGAGCATGATCGTTTGTTTTTACTCCGAACCGAAAACCTTGAATGTCTTCAGAGGTGAATCTCACCCTCCGCACTATGTTCCCGTTTTCTGTTTTGTAATCAATCCCTGAAGTTTAAAGATTATAAACACAATCTTGTGACATATGACATTATCGGTATGAAATCTGAGCAGCCTAAAATATTCAGATAAATATTTTGTACAGACACAATTAAGCTGTGGCCAATACCCTCCAGACGCTGATGGAGGTCGTACACACAAGCACAAACACATGCACATTATGACACGTGGATGTACACGCACACAAAGAGATTTTTTATTTTTCCACTATGCTGAATTGTAAAGCCAATTTTGTAGTGACATAATGGTAGCAAAAGGACTAAAGGTTTCAGCAAAGACATGTAACATGACAAAAGTTTCATGGCTCGAAATAAATGCAGGTTTACAACAGAGATAATGGGGGTTTTGCTTGGATGAGCTTCGCAAAGCAGCTCCACCAAGGTGGCAAATTTTGGTTCGAGATTCAAGAGTAGGGTAAACAAGTTTAATGAACTATAATGGTCTAATAATAATGACTTTTCCTATTACATTAAAACCAAAACAAAAATCACTGCAAACCTTCATTGAGACACTAATTTACACCTTCCCTCATTGGGAGCTGTTCTGGAAATATCGCATTTATTGTACATTATCGTTCAAAACTGGATTCTTAATAATCCAAGACAAGAAAAAGACTCTTCAATCGAAAGATCGGGACTATCAATGTCCTAATCTTTAGCTTTAGCTTCAGCTCAGTGCAGTGCAACCGTGTAGAGCTTGGTTAAACATTTTCTGTCAGTTTCTGGACAATATGTTCCTGAGCCAAGATACTGCAGCGTTATTTAGAGAAAGTTGGCCGAACTGGCAACAGTAAATATGGCAGCAGACCTTAGGAACGGTCAACTGAATGACCCAGAGATATTGATATTATGTATATCAAGCAACCTAAAATTGAAGTATTTCAAGTATTACTGTAAAGTCAAACAGAACAGCGGGTGTTGGACTTTATCTTCTAGGGTCAGGGGCAAGTAGCAGTATTTCAGGTGAGGCTAAGGGGCTATACGGGACACTCAGTCAAGCTCTAAATCCCCAGGAATTGGTGTAAGTCATCCAGTCCAACTCTAAAGCTTTGGCAGGAATGGGATCCAGAGGGCCGAGGTCACAGGCTTCACCCCTGAGCCCCAGGAAGAAAAGGTGGTCTGAAAAGAGTGGTGCCGAAATGGACCTCGGCTTGATTAAATGGTCACTGAGTCGGAAAGCAGCATTGATGTGATCTGTGACCTCATACTGGCCTGGAAAAAAACTTTTTTTTAAAAAAAAAGAAATGATGAAATGAAAGCACCTTCAAAAGGAGCCTGAAGGGACTGCAGTGAAGCGAATGGACTAGTAGGAGGTGCAAGGTCCCCACTTAGCACAAACACTGAGGGAGGGGGAAATGGGTTTAAGAGAGCAGTGTGTGTGGGCTCAGACCTAATAACCACCTGCTCTGATCTAAGAGAAAGAGAGAGGAGGGAGTGTGTGAGAGAGACCAGTGCCAGCTGGGGCAGTGAGGATGTGTACTAGGTCTGTTCTTCCCAGGACGGCAAACCAGAAAAACAGCAACCTAAGAATCATGGGCAGCATTTCAGGCAGCTTTGATTCCACACCCTTTTCTCTGCCTCTTCTAAAAAAAAAAAAAAAAATGAGCGGAGGTTCTCAGGGTTTCTCAAGAGAAGGAACATATCTGAAATTGAATTAAAGAGAACGGACCCTTGAGAGCCACTGCAAAACCCTCAGAGAAAAACAGGGAGGTCTTAAGTCAGCTTTTGCTGTGGTAGATTGGAAGGCTGTGGTGAGTACTTTATATGAAGTAAGGAAAAAGATATTTAGAGGAAGAAGAGTGAGAAGAGTGCACAGCCTGTTAGACATGAGGTTGTTCTCAAACAAATACTTGAGCTATTGTTTTCCAGGTGACAGCCATAAGGTTTTGTTTTTGCACAAAGGGATCTTTCCAAAATGCGAATTGCACATCCGGAGGCTATTGTTAACCATCTAAATTATGTCTCGCATCCATAAAATGCTCTATTTTTGTACACATTTGCAGTGCAATAGTACAATGTGAATAGCGATGAAACGCAGTCACGCTGGCCACATCATAATGCAGAAGCACATTTCACTTGTTGCACAATACTCATAACAATGCACAATTTTAGTACAAATACACCTGACGTGAAGTAAATGGACCAGCTGGCTTTGAAGTCAACAGGAGATCACTTAGACTCTACACTGGATAAATAATGGACATAATTACTTTGGCTATCACCATCTTGTTTTCTGGAGCCAGGTATTTCTCTTCCTTGACCATACTTGGACAAGAGTGTGTTAATTATAGACCTTTACCTTTAAGTCTTAATAATTTAGTTGTGTCATGACTAGTGAGTTCATTTGTAGAGATCAGTACCCGGCTGTAAACACTTATGTTTCTCCCGGATTTCTGATGGATTGATGGATCAGCCTCTGGGGGCTTGCTCTAATATTTCTCCGCTTCCGGTGGAGCCAGCAGATATACAGTCCAAGACTTCCATTTCCGTTCATCAGCCGTTGTTTACTGTCCCACAAACTCCCATTAGTCCAAAGATAAAAGATAATAAAAAGCTACACAAACAGAAACTCCCATCAGACCTGTGATAACATTTGGCCAATGGTTCCTCCTCTGTGTAGCTCCCCAGACTCGTCGCTTGCTTGCAACTTTAGCAACCGCAGCCTGCTCAAACATGATTGGTCAATACTACATGCACTGCAAACGGCTCTAGAACTGTTTCTGGTTACAAAATAATTGTCTCTCGCCTACAAATTCTACATATTCACATGCATATCCGTTTATAGAAATTTTCATCAAATGGTTATGGGTCTGTTCTACACGATTTACAGTCGACCACTTAACAAGACTCGGTATGCTGCAGGATTTGTGGACTGTAAGTACTGCGACAAAGGTCATTTAGGTAATGTCTTGTCGAGGTCAAAAAAACTGTTTTTGCATCTGTGAATAGAAAATCTATGGAAGAGAACATGTTTTTTACAATTACAATATTCATCACGTTTAGCCTAAGTTATATACAGCAACCAAATATGATATAAAAATTTAATTGGATTATCATTTTTTTTTTTTTGCTGTGTTCTATCCGAGCAACTACATCTGCTCCTTACCTTCGTTTATCACCAACACAGAGACATGGAGGGGAGGTTTTCTCATTACCACAGTAACATTCATTTTCTAATCTCACAGCAGTAACAATCTCATTCCACAAATGTTGTTATGGAGCTTAACACAGTTCATATTTAAATTTCCGTAGAAAGAAGAACGCAGACACAGACCATAAAAATACAATTACACAACACAAAAGTACAGTATTTGCTGTTCACACAGGCTACACAAACCTGCTTTGTTTCTCTGCCCAGACATGACCTCAAAGCCCACTGCAGCAGTTACCATATACTGTAATAAGCTGTCTCACAGCTCAGTATACTAAAGTTATTAAGTATGCAGCTTGGACTTATCTAATTTGGCATTTGATACAGAATCATTTTAAATATTCATCAAGTTTTTTACTGACTCACAAAATATTCAGATTACTAGTACATTAAAATGTCTTTTCCATGAAATTATTAGAAACTGCAGTTTGTTTTGTTAAATCTCATTACCGCTCACTATTTGCATTATTGGTTGACAATGGATATGGGTACATTCTGGATGTTGAAAAAGTGATCTCTAAAATGATCACAAACTGCTCTTCCTGCTACTTTCTTTCCTATTCAAAGTTCTAGAGCAAATCCTAATCACTAGTCACTAATCACTAGATTTTCGGTCTCAAAATAATCAACTTGATTCAAAATAGTCTGGATTTGAGACTATTCAATCAAATGACACTCATGTCAATATTAATATATATATATATATATATATATATATATATATATATATATATATATATATATATATATATATATATATATATATATATAGCCAAAAATGCTGACGTACAAGTTTTACTTCCATTCCACTGAGATACCACAAGGATCAATGCTTGGTTCCCTTCTCTTCTCAAAATACACCAGCCCCCTTAGTCTGATTGTTCACTCACATTTTTTTTTTCCTTGATTCCTGATGGCAAACTTCTGATTGTCACAGTGCATACTCAAAACCCAATGAGAATTAGTGTGTAGTATAAAATTGGGACACAACTTCACATTGTTTTTTTTCTCACATACAATTTATATCAACTTGATTGTGATTGTTTCCTATTGGGAAAGAGTACAAACAACAGGACTGGTCAGTGATAACACCTATTCAAAGCCAAGTGAATTGTCTACCTGCATTGCTCTGCAGAGTCTAACGCTTTCCCGAAGCCACGGCATCCCAATTTCAGCCTGTGTAATCACACAGACAATTTACAACCATCCGACAGTGCAGAGGAGCGGGCCACTCTATAAAGCCTTGATTAAAACAAATTCAGAAAGTCAAGCAGCCATGCACCAACAAACCATAGCCCTCTGAGTGTAGAAAAAGCACAAAAAAAGAGATAAAAAAAAACAAGCTGATATGTCAGTGTTTTGTCTGTGAAGGATTATCCTGAGGAATGTTCGGCTCTCACAATAATCCATCCTTATCACATGTCACGTTCAAAGAGGTAGAAATTGGAATGGACTCTGGGATGGAGTTGGGTAAATGGAGAGCTTTATGACCAAGGAGTGGCGGGCAGGAGACAAAGTGAAACAAAGTGAACTTCAAGTGTCTCTCCCTGGCTGAGTGAGCTCTCTTCACAGAGCTTGTACCTCTGAGGATATTTACGCTGCTTTGTTGCAAATTAGGCTTCCTCTTTTGAGCTTTTATACACAGAAAAATATCAAAGTGATCACTAGAGGAATAGCAATTATTCCATGTTAGAAAATATGAGGCAAAAGACAATACTTTGTATGCAGTTTATTCTATTTGTCTATCTGAGACCTGTTACACATTGGAGAATGGAGCACCTGTTTTGCCAGCGTCAGAGGAGTTTTCAAGATCACCTCCAGCAAGGTTACTACAGAACCACACCCCCCCGCAGAGGATTGGGGCATCCACAATTCCTTACGGTCCTGAACTCCTGACCTCATCTGGGACATAACCACCATTTTCAATTATGTTTTGTGGCATGAATCACCAAACTAACCAAACTGCCAATCTGGACCATGTCGAGGCCGAAATTATGGTTTGGTAATGTGTGATGTCTACTGGCAAACATCTTTATAGGAAGGGCTGTCTATTTAAGGTCTGTAGATCAGTGTCTCATACACACTGTTATAAAACACTGATGTAAAAGTTTACCATTTTGGAAAATGCATTTCCTACCAAGACCGAGACAAGATTGATACCACTGCGTCTATGTGTCAAGTACACAGCCAGAGTCGGGGGGTGATTAAATTAGTTTAGCATAAAATATGTATTTGGTGTTTTGTTTTGAAATCAGTATACAAAAGGAAATGAAGGATGGCAATCTGTGGGTTTACATAGAGTCATGTGGTTTTCATCTTTATGGGTCTAGCTTCAAGCTCAACAAACATTAATGAAAGTGGTATAAATCTTCTCATCTAACTTTTGGCAAGAGAGCAAATATTTACCAAAATTATTGAAGTATTCATTTAAGAACTGTCACACTTACAAAGTGCTAATTAGATAAAGTATGCTAATGCTCTCACAAAAAAAAAAATCCAAGCTGGATCCTCATGGAGGGGCTAGAGAGTTTGGAATAGCAGAAGGGAATATGACGTTCCTGTGGAGAAGAGAAGGGAATGAAAGCAGAGGAGGAACGAGTGGGTGCAAGAAAAGAGGGAAGGTGACTTTCATGGAACAGCAGCGGGCTGACACAAGCAGTCCTAGGCTTAGAAAGGCCAAAGAAGTCTCATGCTAACAGCATCCACATACAACTCCTTTAGTAGCACTTTCTGTATGTCTCTCTGCCTGTTGGTCTGTCTGGAGCCTGTTCTGGGCCAGCTAGCAGCCAGATATCATTATCTCCTTGACTCAGGGCAGAGTAATCTGGCTGCCTGCTCCTGCTTTATTGAGTTGGATAAATATAATATGTGACTCAGAGCCATTATCTACTACAGAACAGCCCTATTTATCCAGCAGACAGAGGCCTTGGCGCATTCGAACTGGCCTCTCTCTCTTTGATGGAACTACACTCAAGTGATGGAAGCCTTTGAACAGCCATTCATGGGATTCTAACCAGTGGAGAAATTAACAAGATGAATTAAACATGTTATGTGGACCAATTGTAAAATGCAAATGCTGAAAAAAAGAATTGATGATATACTTTTAAAAAGAAATGATAGTGTAGTTGTTATTGAACAAATACGTAATAATAAGTAGTAGTAAATGTAAGTAGGGAGCCACTTTTAATGGAGACTGTCCTCCAAAAAAAAGCTATCATCTCAGCAAATGCCTAATAATGACATGTTAACTCTCAATTGATGAAGCCCTCTTCTTTGTCTGTTGGGAGTAAAGGAGAAAACTGTGACATTGTGACATTATGGGTCAACAAAAAATGAACTTTGCCATTGGAGATTGCTATTTATTTCCTATTTCCTACAGACGGTCAACAATTCATTTCTTGTGGTATCCTAACTTTAACTGAGCAGTTATTTTAAGACAAACCGTGATTTTTCTCTAACCCAGTTGTTTTTAAGCCCAACGAACATACAGACTACCAATCCAAAAAAAAAAAAATGAAGCTCATGTCTCACTGTGTTTAAAGTTAGATGTTTTTTTCCGAGCATATCTTTACTAAAGACAGCGGTCAGCCTCCCGTAATAACACCGAATGCTGCAGAGGATGCCGAAAAAGACGGAGACAGACAAAAGAGGGAGAGGTGAGGGAACTGCTATCCTCTCTTGTCTCAGTCTCTCTGAGGGGTTGACAGGTAGAGAAATAGATCATTGGTCCATGACAGCTCAGTATGACCCCACGCTATCATGCAGTATGCTGGAATGAGCTCCCTGATGCACGTCAGAGCCAGCCCATTCACGGACCAGCTACTTAACTGTAAATCCTCTGTTCTCTCCTGATAGATTCACATACGTTCTACCGCTGATGTCTATGTACTGTCCTTGACTGCTGTTAACGTTAATAAGAGGATATTGCATGAAGAGTTATTTCAGCAGCTTAATCACAGGAGGAGCACAGCATTTTGCGCAAAATATGTTTGTTGGCCTGGTGAAGGACTGGCCTCCCTTCTGCCCAATTTATGTTGGGATAGACTCCAGTCCACCAAACTGTGTCCCTGAACTGGGACTAAGCGGGTCAAGACAACGAATGAATGGAATGAATAATTGTTTTAAATGAAGATTGAGGGTATGGGGAGGAGATTGGAGTCCCGAGCCAGGCAGTATGCTGGTCTCAGCTGCCATGTAACTGCCAGATCAGTAAAACAGGGATTAACCACAGGCCGCAAACTCTCTTTCTCTTCTCCTCTGGTGTCTTCATTGTCCTTTATTCTCCTCTGTTCTCATCTCATATATTTTCTCCCATTTTTTTTTTGTCATTGTCTTTCTTCTTTTCTCCTCTGGTGTCTCCCCTCATCTTTTTCTCCTCTGTAATGCTCTTCACTCTGTCCTCCACCATTCCCGTCTCCTCATATCTCGCCTGTCCTCTCACAAAGTGACCCGGCCCTATACCTGAGACAAGTTTCTATATGTTCTGCTAAAGGTAATGCTATTATATAAAAATGAAAAAAAAAAAAAGAGGTGACGGTTAGTAAATTTTAAACTCTTAAGAGATGTATCTTTGCACAAATATAGTAGGCTCAGCGTACACATTTAAGATGAGTCTTTACAGTGCCTTTCGCCCATAAAATAACAGCTCGGCGAAGACTAAAGCTAATTGACTAGCATCATTATCCTGAATTTACAATTCTTAAGTTTCACCTAGCCAGAGGTAGAAGTCAAATGAAAGAGAGAAAGAGGAGGAGAATGTGGAGAAAAGACAGTGGCTCCTTTTTAAGTGTCCCCGCTGTCAATGCAATGCATTACTGGGATACAAAGCAAGCCATTACTGCTTAGCATTTGTTGAATCTTCGAGTGCCCAAATAGTGACAGGTCTATTTCTCTACCGTTAGTGAGAGAGGCAGGCAGAGCAGAGGACACCTAATTACCCAGTATTGTGAGACACAATAAAACTCATGATAAGCCTGGCGACAGAATAAGCTGTGTGTTGCATGTGTGTGTGTGTGCTCATGAATTCATATGCACTGCAGTTGCGTTGCAGATGTGTAGCCATGTCTGCATGTGTTGGATGCTGTTTTTGTGCGCGTGTGTCTGTTGTTTTTGTACATTTTTAACTGTGCGTGCTGCATTACCACTGTCTTAATCTGTCCAATGATAGAAGGGCTTGTCTCTGTGTCTCAGAGCCTGTATCCACACAGTTGCAGTGCCGACAGACAGTGGCAAGAGTGGACTTGATGACTAATGTGTTCACTGAAGAAAAATTAATGATTTTTTCTGGCCGGGGTTAATGGACATGTTAACACACAGAAATGATTTGTTTAAGAGGAAATGACCGCAATCTATATTTGGTCATCTCTGTCATACCATCCCAGAATTCAATACCAAATGAAAGGAACACACTCACACATACAGTACAGACACACAACTCATCTTCACACACTGCACTTACACACACACTCATTTAGTATCACCTCCCATCCACAGAAGATGTGTTTCTGAAATTTTGTGCAGTTTCATTGGCAGTAATTTTATGCATTTAATTTCACCTAATCCATAGATAACCTTTTTTGGGGGGGCTCAAACGAATATCATAAATACAGCACGTCATGTGAGCGTATATATACACAGACAGTCCAAGTCATTTGGAAAAGACTGTGAGAGTGGCAGCTGAGGTGGGGGGTTGGGGGGGGGGGTCATGAGGGAAAGGATAGGGGAGGACACCAAGAACGAAGCGGAAGATAGACCAATAAATTCTGTCTGTGGTGAAGTTCGCCATAAAACACATTGTGGTTTTATCCATTTGAGGGCATAGCTGTCTTGTCTGAAAATAATGCAGAATTAATTAGTGTAGCGCTGGGAAAAGAACATGACGACAGTCAGCCAACCGGCCTCATAAATCAAACAGTCTGAGGAAAAACAGAGCGCTAATGTCAGTATGGTTACGGAATACTCCCCAAGAAGGGGCTGAATCAATGTAGTGTAATTTGTAATTTACTTAGAGCAGAGACAGTGAGCGGTTAGAAATAAAGTAAAGATTGACAGTGTTTCTGAAGATCTATTTGTTAAGACTATGTAATTTCATCAGATACGAGATGAGTACTCCGCAACACCCTTCTATGCCATAACTCCAAGCATGGGAAATAGATTCAAAGTGCAGCAGCTTACCATGTTGCCACAGGGGGAGCTATTTGTGTTTCATTAGTGATTAGACACCTCTGTAATGTTCTATGAATGAGTGAGCGAGTGGGTGTGTATGTGCTAGTCTTCAACCAGAGATGTTAGCAATCATTACAGTATTTTTGGACACAATCAGACGATACAGAACATAATATTTTTTTGTATATATTGTCTGGATTCAAATCAAAATGTAACAACTACAACTTAGAAGGAGTTTCCAATGGGAGGGGAAAACGTGGACACCTTGATAATTGGGTTACACCAGTAGCTTGTAAGCTAATTGGGGAACATAATTGTACAATACAGGGAAAGGCATCAACAATCATGCCTTTAAAAGACACAGATGAAGTAATAATAAGTCTTTATAAAATATATAAGGGGGCTGATTGAAGAAACTGGACAGCCACCGCTACAGATCAAATGGCTCACTTGTCTCGGCTTCCCCATGAGCCATCCTGACAACCCAAACACACTCCTAACCTTATGTTTGTTTGTTGAGCCTGGTATCAGCCCGGCATGTCACGGCTGAGGATAGATGGAGACCAACTTCGATTCAGCGGGACCCCCCTCTCGGCAGAGCATCACGGCCTCTAGCTGACCCACTCACTGAAAGCGGCTCCTGGCCTCGACCCACATCACTCAAGCTCTGACAGAGTCTCATTCATTTTTTTTTTTTTTTTGCGACTCCCGCTGGAAACAAACCTTTCATCTGCCGGTTAGGTTAGGTCCACCCCCAACGAATCTCATCTCATCTTCTATACCTGCTTATTCCTCATTAGGGTCGCAGGGGTCTGCTGGAGTCTATCCCAGCGCATTACGGCGAGAGGCAGGGATACACCCCAGATGGTCACCAGCCAATCGTGGGGCACACACACCATTCACTCACACACTCACACCTATGGGCAATTTAGAGTCGCCAATTAACCTCAGCATGTTTTTGGACTGTGGGAGGAAGCCGGAGTACCCGGTGAAAACCCACGCAGACACGGGGAGAACATGCAAACTCCACACAGAAAGGTCTTGAAGGTCTTGAACCTGCGACCTTCTTGCTATGAGGCAACAGCGCTAACCCCTGGCCCACCGTGTCGCCCCCAACGAATCTAATCCAAAAAAAAAAAAAAAAACGTACACGCTTCCGTCAGATATGACCATAGCAGCAGAAATATAAAAATACTTCACAAGGTAGTTAATTGTTAATACAAATATGTGACAATTCAAAGAGATGAAATGATAAATAAATCCTGATTCTCTTTTAAACAGCAGAGGGCGATAACTACTGACTTTGGAGCATTTTCCAGTCGCAAGGCCATAAATTCCACCATTGAGGTGTTTGCTGTACAAACCAGACTGTATGTAATAGGTCTGTTTATGTTAGGTTCTGTTGATGGAAGAAGTTAAGAAACCAGGATAACAGAGGTTAATCGGCTGACTCACCTGGTGTAAGGATAAAGGGTAGATCCTGGCTATTGAGGAAATATAATGGGATGTGCATAACTGTAGCCCTGGAGACTGCTAAACAAAGGATCACACTGCTGGCAACCAGACTAATGAGACACACTAGACAAGCAGAAGCCAAATGGATAAGTGCCCTGTTCATCTAAAAACCATCCAAGGTGTACTTCCAGCGGCAGTCAAGTTACACACCAAGAGCAGGACCGCCAAAAAACAAAAAATGAACATTACTGAGGGAGCAAAAAGGAAATAGAGGTGTCACATAACCCCCAATGCTCAATGGATAATAGGACAGAGGTGATAACTTGCTGACAGGGTGAACGGGCAGCACAGTTTGCAGTGTCAACTCCATACTGACTGGAATCATCACTGTGTTAATGCACATATTAACCAACCACTCATATAAGGCTGGACAATACTTTTAGAAGTTTCATGCCAATTATGATCTTGGTACAAAATCACATAGACAATATATTTATGATATTTAGTGTGGTGTATATGTCTATATGGGGGTCCTTGCAATTCATGACAACAATTATCATTACCTCAAATCATTCATCTTCAATCTCCAGACAGAGCTTGCCCAGGTTTATAAATTCAGAGCTATTTCTAGATTATATAAGAATACTCAGGAAGCAGAGCAGACCACCCAACATTGCACCAGCCAGAAAAAGTTCATGAATGATCACTGCTCCTCAAAGAGAAAAATATAGTTTTAATCAGGTTATGGGAATGGTTTTGTGCAAGGAGGATTCACATTGTCATTCACACAGTACGTTAAAACAAATAAGGTTGAACATCACATCTCTGCACATTTGTTTTCTTGTGATGGTTGTCTTGTCCTCTGTGTTTGACTCCATCAAAATCTTCTTCCGTTCACACCTCTACACTGACTTATTGCCTGCTGTAATAAAGGTGCTAGTTACTGATGTTGACTGACAGACGACTAACACCAACCACCTCTGTGAATCTGTAGGTGTATGTGTGCGTGTGTGTGTTTGCGTGCGCGCACATGAGATGCCTAAGGGCACAAACAACAACCTAAGGTGCAGGTTGTGCTAGCCAGACATCTGTTGTTAGTGGTGAAAGGTAAGTGAGTTTGACAGAGCTGAGATTGAACAGGAGGCACTCTGCCAGCTAAGTGAAGACAGAAGCTTCATCCCCACCACCAAATACACAAACACACAAATATGCATACACACACACACATACACACACACTTGTATACACTCTTCATACACTCCTACAGTAGTGAGTAGCCAGGTCCCACTTAAGACAAGGCATGCCCCCATGTGGCAGGTTCTCAGGTTCGACAGCTGTCCACTCTCAGTGTTTGTGAACTGGAGGCTTCAACTTTGACATCACACTTGTGACAGAATATTAGACCACGATTGGCTTCAAAACCATTTTTTTGACATATCCCACTCATAGGACCGCCCCTTAATGTTGGATTGTCAATGAGCTCAGAGAAACTTTCCATTTTCAGCAGGAGAATGTGAAAACAACCTCTCAGTGAACTCCGCACATACTGTATTCTGCACAGTGAGGCTCAAACATTCAAGTGAGGGTAGAATAAAATTTTGAGTGAAAGGGTATTTTTAGTTAAAAATGTGTGTCTAAAGGAATTTGATAATTTATTTAAAAAAAAGTAAAACAAATCTTGCATGGACATTATTCAACGGACACATTATTACTTATTAACATCACATTACAT
This sequence comes from Lepturacanthus savala, assembly GCA_030544235.1. Classification (NCBI taxonomy): domain Eukaryota; kingdom Metazoa; phylum Chordata; class Actinopteri; order Scombriformes; family Trichiuridae; genus Lepturacanthus; species Lepturacanthus savala. Next base: position 18,382,331 of record CM060481.1, read on the forward strand.
TAAATAAAAACACCTACCCTTAACAGTTACATTTAATACGTGAACAGAGCTATATTTTACACTGCAGTGTTTCAGGGACATCTGAAACACTGCTACCTAATACAGTCAAGGATTTCAACTACTCTAAAAGCTGCATTGATGGATTCAAGGTTTTCCAGGTTCTACAGGATGTGTGGAACCTCTCTCCTGTGTGTGTGTGTGTGGTGTGTGAAACTATGCCTTCTAGCCTGTGCTTCAGGCAGGTCCACTGAGACCTTCCACCACAACTCACTGGCCTTAACATCAGTCACAGCAATAAACACCACAAATCGTCCTCTCATACACACAGCAGCAGCCAGAGGGAGGCTTACATATGCAAAGTAATTCACCCTGTACTGTACCTGCTCTGTTTAAAGATAAGCTATACATAGAAAATCTAGCGGCAAATGCTTTTCTCGCTTCCAAAGAACAATAGCTTTTCACTGATGCTATAGCCTCGACTAGCCAGATTCTTATTTGCTACTGTATAAACCGCACGTGCTGCTGGGGGAAGCTTGTCTAGATGGATGAAAATCACATGCTAAAATCGACAGCTTATCAGCTCAAATAACAACCGTTCTGATAGTGAATTCATTTTTCCCCACATTTGATACAGCGGCGAATACTAAGAGAAGGCTAGCCGCCTTGTAGAAGAAAGTGTATTGTGTGGAGCAGCCAGTGATGTGCTCCCTGCGTGGTGGCCACTGCTGCTATCTGCTGTGTGCCTGCAGCTACAGTGTGTTCCCTGTTTTATCACTCTCATCTAAATGAACCACACTCACAGCTGGAGAAAGGTGACCCGACTGCTAATCAACCACCAGATCCACAGTGCACTGTGTGCGTGTGTATTTGGATGGGTGGGTGGATAGGGGGTTTTGTCTGTGTGCCGGTGTGTGTATTTGTACTGCGGTTATCCAGTTATCCACTCAGGCAGATGCTTGTCTGTTCTGCTGCATGCGGGTCCTCACAATCTGTCTCTGAACTGATCTTAAAGATCCACTCTAAAAGGAGAGAAAATTCCACAGCTCACTTTTCTGCCAGTCCTCTACTCCCTTTTTTTTTTCCCCCCCTGCCTCTCTCCAGCTGAGTATTAAATTCAGCAACTGAGAAGGTGACCTGCGTGCTCTGCCATAAAGAGCAGGGGAGCGGAGGAGAGGGAGGTGGGGTGGGGGGGGGTGGGAGGGAGGGAGGGAGGGAGGGAAGGGGAGCCGAGCGGAGGCTGCTGGATCAGCAGAATCCGAGCGTTTAGAGACACACAGATGTGTATGTGTGCGCGCCCGTTTTTCTCGGTTTCTCTTACTCACGCACCCACCGACACACGAGCGCCGCACCCTCCTCCTCCTCGGCGGTGAGGCGTCTGGGGAGCCCAAGGGCGAGCGCTCGGCTGTCACCCACCCCCACCTCCTCCACCTCCTCCTCCTCCTCCTGCTCCCCCTCTCCCTCCCCATCCCTCCATCCGCCCCTTGTGTGAGCCACACCCCAGAGCCACCACACAGCAAGACACAGACCTGCTGCCAACTATCACACTACGGCACACACATACACGTGTACAGTACGCACAGGCACAAGAACACACACTCTCTGACACACACACACATACACCAACTCCATTTCACACAAAGCACTTTGATTCTAACACATAAATGTGCAAAAGCCCCTCAGTCTCTCTCTCTCTCTCTCTCTCTGCCTCCACTCTGTCAAATCTCTGCCTTCACACTAAACAGCTCCGTAGGGACTGGCAGGCAGGCAGGCAGAAAGGAAATAAATATGTTTCCTGACGACAGCACGGATTTTCTGACAGTACTCTGGCACTGGGCTGGGCTGCTGTGCTGTAAGTGGATGTTTGTTCAAACAATCTTCTGCTCAGGCTGTTCTCCGACTATCCAGGCTGGGGCTTTAATGTCTGTGCATCTTTAAGGCCTCTTTTTAACTCCAGTGAAGAGTCTTCTGGCTATGGGAGCACAGCTGATGAGCGGATTCATTACCATTATAAACATCTCCAGGCAGTACAGAGAATTATAGTACCGACGCATACATTAAGATGCAGATCTTTAAAACGCTGCGGAGCTTAAAGATAATGAATTATACTCCAAAATCATGGGGCTTCTGTAACACTTGTGTAATTCAGTCTCATGAACGCCTCAGAAATTAATCGCAGGGTTACTCTAGGAGGACTAAATAACACCGAAAGTCTTTGGAGTCAACCAAATGCCATTTTGCAGATTTGAATTTTTATAAATGTGGAGCAAAAAATTTGGCCATAGTCTGATCTGGCAAAGGTAATTCTGGCCCCGACATCTGTCTGGGCCCAAGAGCTACAATAAATGTTCCTATCAAATTCTAAACCTGGGGTTTTAAAAATGTTTGATTGGCTTAGGGATTTCAAACTCTCTGCTGCTTTCTACTATACACAATACTACATAGAATATCTGTGTGTGTGTCTACACATGCATATGGCGCGGGTGTACAGTATGCGTGGACTTTGATAGATGGTGGAATTAACGTCATGTGGACCATTACTTTTATGTCCACCATCAGGGAAAGTACATGGACTAATCTGCTGATGTTATATTTATCATGATTAGGAAACTGAGCTAAACCAACAACAAAAACATTAGCTATATAAAACATAAAGGGCCTTTTTTATGGGAAAAGTCTTTTCAAAATACTGCTCTAACTTAGTTTGCTGGTCGACATTGAAATCCGTGTGCAGTTCAAACAAGGAGAAGCTTATTCGTGTTATTAATTCTTGGTATTTTTTTAGGAAACTGGTCTTAGACGTTCTGCTGAAAATGGCTGTTTCTGCAGCAGCATCGCCTGCCCCTGCACGTCCAAGTAAATATGCCGAGATATCGGAATAATTCTTAAAATGTAAATACGCTCTCCATTAAGTGGGATGCGCTTCAATTGGCATGACAAAATAAAGCTTATTACGGTTAAAGCGAGAATATTGTAAATCAGTCGCTCGCATGCAAATTAATACGGCGCTTCGTAGACCTGCAGCCTTGAATTTGAGACGCTCCACACCTGATGCGTGGTGCCATTACGCACAGCTGTCCACTGAGTTTATTTCTGATTAAATTACATACAAATGGCACCGAGTCGCTACAAGATAAGGACATGCACCTCTACGCGCCAGACTGGCCAGTGACAAAAAAAAGTGGCGTCTCATGTTTTATTTTTTGAAATGCATCAGGGTGGGACCGCTGCTGTCACATCGATTACGAACGGGTTGGAAAAATGGACTGCATTTGCTTTCCGGGTTCTAGTTTTCGTCTTCTCAAAGTGCTTTACAGCGCACGCCAACATTCGTCCTGTCGTACACTTTACATCCCTGCACCGATAGATAGCACAATCATTGGGAGCAATATGTGGTTTAGTATCTTAAACCGAAGACGCAGCGACGTGTGGACTAAAGGAATCGCTGATCTTCTGATTAGTGGACAACCTGGTCTACCTCTAAGCCGACCTACCTTATACCTTATAGTCAATTATTGGTATCACAGCATGCTTGCCCACGCACTCTGTTAACCGTTCTAACTAGCCAGGAGGCGTTAGCCTATAACTAACCACCTCAGCCCGACTGGTGAAGCAGGCCGAAAAGAAAAAAAAAAAGAAATCCAAATCAATCTCCTTGTCTATCTCTATCAGCTCAGAGTCAGTTCTTTAATGTTTACTTTGTCTTGGCAGTGTGTTCCTGATGATGCAGGATAATGGAAATGAGCAGTTCCACTGAGTTTGCTTATTTCAAGAAACCTGGATGACTCAGTCAGCCTGAGATTGGCTGAAAGACGGAGAGACGCAAAGATGGAAAGAGGGGCGGGGATGGCAGATGGGTCACGGAACATTCGGGACAAGGTGGCCGCATCAAGGTTGGCGTGTGTAGGTGTGTGTGCGTGCGTGCGTATGTGTGTGGGTGTCGTACAGGAAGGAAGCCCAAACAGCCGGTGCAGTTCGCCCATCTAATCAGATCACTGAGAGTGAGAGAGAGAGAGAGAGAGAGGGAGTAAAAGAGACAAAGAGAGACAGAGCCCTCTGAGGAACAGATGTAATTTCAGAGCACCAAAAAAAAAAAACAGCCTAAAATGCTCCTGATCACATTAGCTGGCCATCACAAAATAGGATTTCTGCACTGCCACAGTGAATGCCCATTACAAATTACTTAGGCACTGCAGACCCGTAACTCAATAGGCAGGGAAGGGCGGGGAGGGCGAGGAGGGCGGGGAGGGCAAACAGAGGGGCAGAGATGGGGGATCGATACTTATCAGTAATAATTATATCCTTCCTCCCACTTCTCCCCCCCCCCCCCTCCTTTCCTCACCCTCCACCCTTAGTAAAGCACATATCTGACATTAATCATAGGAAGATTTCTCTGCTCGATAAGATAATTAACATTATGTGTGCTGTAGGAAGTCCTGATGATGTGAGGCAGTGGTCCAGCGCTGGAGGCTGCCAGGAATGTCCCAGGTTAATGCTAGCGCTGCGAAAGTGCTGAAAGCAGCACAAGCAGGTATAAAGTAGACTGCTTGACTCTTGAGTTACAGTAGCAGCCTATTGAATTGAAAAAAAAAAAGCCACGGACTGAAAAAAAAAACAACTAAACGATTCTTCCTCTGTTGTATGCTATCTATCAAAAGGCAAACAAAAACGCTGAGAAATTCATCATAGCAGTCTATTTGGACCGTAGAAATCAACATTATGTAAAGTGGCTGGAAGCACAGCGGGTAGACGGATGGACTGGAAAACAAATAAATCAACGGGAAGGGGGGGGTAGAAAAAAAAGAAAAAAAAAAACATTGTTTGTCCTTCATCCTTGTACCCTCTACCTTGTTCTCGATATTTTCATGGTAACTGTAGTTGTTTGTGACTAGCTTCGGGTTGCGAGTTCAGTCAATCAACCCCAATGTGCTCGGGTGCATGGGTCTGCACAAATAATTTGATTTTGGGGATATTAAAAGGATGTTGTGAGCCAAGATGAAGAAAAAGCTGCTGCAGGACTGAGGTACTAGCAGACCACAGGGGGTACTGAAAGACTACTGATGGAAAACTGGACTGTATACAAAAGGTAGTGAACAATAGTTTCTGCCCTGCTTTGAACATGATGCCAGTAGCCAGTTTATGGAGATATTTTGGGAAATAGTGACATCACTAGGTAAGAATACTAGAAAAGGGAATGTATAGTACGGTAGTTTACCGTTGTGTAAAAAGCTACAAAATCTTTAAACTGTACAACAACTGTTTATTAGTGGTGCCTCTACAAATACAACTAAACGAAACACTCCAAAAATATAATTTCAATTAAGAAAACTACTTTAATGACATTATAGACAGTATATTTATAGTCTAAGTTGTTTGGGGGGGGGTTAAATTAAACTCCCTGATGTTCCTGTTTGTCCTTACAAATCCAAGTAGTAGTTATTGTGTTTCCTCTTCCAGGAAATGACTGTAAACAGGTGAGGAGACCAGCTCTGAATATGTTTCCAGCAATAGAAGTGAAAGAGGAGGAAGGGAGACAATGCAAATGAGATGCTGAGTCTCACAAAGCAATACAAATAAAAAAAGTTGAAACAATAAATGCCACAAATGAGTATTTGCACTTCAAATTATATTTTATAATGAGATTTTCACCTGTATTTGTACATCTCATTAGTGTTTTGTTTATTTCATTTTCTCTCTTTTTTTTTATGAAAGAGAAAAACAAGGCCTTTAGGCTATAAATTAGCAACTTTCTCACATTTTTAAATAGATTTTTTTCTTTTAATTCATTAAGGAAAATCCCTCCAGAACTTTACAACTATACCCTACTTTAATGCATTCGCAGTGAGAAGAAAAACAAACGTGCTGTGTAACATTGAAATACCCTGAATAAGGTCAGGGGCTTTAAGAATTTAAAGAATCTTTAAAGAATTAAGAAGTTTAAGAATCTCAGTCGCTCAGTCTTCTGCTCTTTCTAATTACAGCTTAAGAAACATTGAAGTTTAAATTGTCTTATCAAGGAAAAGACCAAAATTCTATCTGACTTTTTGAAATGCTCTGTATGAAAAGTGTCATACATGGTTTGATGCTGAAACGTAGCAGCTGATTTCATTAGCTGAGACAACTTAAAGAAGCAGCCAGAGCCTCAGATGAAGCTGGGAAAAACTTTAAAAGGACTATTCATCTGAAGTCACACAAAAAATAATAAGGATTCCACCATTTTGTCACTGAGAGTAACAGTGAGAAGGTCGGCAGGCATGCAGGAAGCGGCGAGGCCAGGATAGGGCAGATACAGAGAAGGAGAAATAGCAGGACAAAGGGGGAATTTGTCAAGCTCTGGGCTGCATTTAAGCCTGAAAGCAGCCCCTTTTTTTTCCCCTCACCACTTGTGCTCGCACACGTGCGCACGCACACGGTCTGCGCCGCCTATCCTTGGCCGCACAACTGCAAAAAAAGTGAGCATCTCTGCAACATTAACACTGGACTTATTTGAGGTTAATTAGGAGAAGTGGTTTGGAACTAACTTCCTGGTGTTAAGCGCTCTGGAGCACCGAGTGTCTGCCGAATGGCCCCGGGGTTGGAATTTAAATCTCACTGAAGCCAAAACTGCCCCTCGGAGTTTTACAGAATTCCTTTTAATGACATGCGCGCGCACGGCTAGGGACGCGATACCGGAAGGTCACCGGTTCAAACGCTGAGACTGGCTGGGAAAAGCTCGCCGAGTGAGCAAATTAATAACGGCGCGCTCTCCTCTACACAACTGTGGTCAAGGTGCCCTTGAGCAAGGCTTTGTTTGAGCCATCTGAATGTGTGTAGGGATAATCTCAATGAGAGGAGAGAAGGAATGAGGAAACACGAGGCAAAAACAAAAAAAACACATTTCGAAATTTGATGTAAAATAAAGTTTATTTTTGAATGAGAGGAGAGGACATGACATATGAAGAAAATTGGGACAGGGTGGAGAAAATTACTTTGGGAAGTGTGGGCGAGGTAGATATAGAGAACGAGGAAAGACAATTAGAGGAGTAGCAGCATATTTTCGGGAGAGGAAGTTCTCCGGGGGTCCCTGAGTGGTTCAACTCCTCTCTTCTCAATAACCCCCCTAATGGCCGAGTGGTCAGATAAGCACCTAGCCGCCCCACAGGGCGTGCCGGACCAGGAAGGCCACCATTTTGACTGACAGCACGCAGACAGTCCGCCATTGATCTTCGAGTCAGATTTGGAACTTGGGCTCTCAAGGCTAAATGGCACTGACAGCCAAGCCATCCATTATATATGATCGCTCCCTGTGGAGGATTAGCCTTCACATGCTTCTTAAGATAAAAGGGAACATTGGCTAGGAGCACTTCTAATTGTCCTATTTGATGTGGACGGAGACAGACAATGAAGAAACAAACACCGCGGATAAAGCAACATTTATGACATTTAGAGGTCGCGACCTGTGTTGGTGCGAACACTAAGTAAAGACAAGCTCATGATAAATGAGCTCTTCAGCCATACCGCAGTCTGCACACACACATATTCTTGGACCTTTTCATACACACGTACGCGCCGCTTTCTCTCAACACATACGCCCGCACGGAGGGACTTGCAAGAGAAGGTGCATCCAATAGGTTCATTAGTCAGTGTGTTGTGTGGTAATAGCGTGGGACAGGTGATGGAGCAGGGTGTGATGATGCATCAACAACATCAGCCCTGGGTGGCGCCACCTGCAGAGGTAGCAGATGGCACACATGACTGGAGAGCAGCCCCACACACACACACACACTCGCACAAACACACACCGTCACGCTCGCACAAAACGCTACCCGCACAAACACATACGGCGACGGGCGCAAACACAAACACGTCGGCTCATGCAAAACCCGCAAAGTACGGAGCAAACACACTGAATAATAATACAAAATCATTCTAACAAATTGCAAAACGTGTTCCAGAATCTAGAAATAAAATTGCTGTCATTTAACAGTCTTCTTGTTCCCACTTCTGGCTTTCATAAAGAATCTCATGAGGTCTAAAAGTTATAGTTTAAATTGGCTCCCATATCATTTCACACACACACACACACGCACACACCATTAATGTCACTGTAAAACTGGTATAAGATATCAATAGTCTTGTTCAAATGCACTGCCGTGCATAGAGAGAGACATGATAGCACAATCCAATACGGTCTATGTTTTGCACAAAGAATGAACCGTAATTGCTGAAAATCTCAATCAATTCTCCCTGCCTGCCCCTCTTTCACCACTGCTGGCTAAACGCTATCGTTCAGCCATTCTTCCCCCCCCCCACCCAAAAACCAGTAATTTCGTGTAATCACCGGAGTGATCAGGAGAAGGCAACGCCGGTGCTCAGTCAAATATCAGCTATCTCAATTACGGCGGCGACGTTGCCTTTGGGAGCACGGGGAAAAGAGAGAGAATAAAAAGATAAAAAAAAAAAAAGGGTGTGCCCGGAGGGCTGGATGTGACATTTGGTTGGCTTAAATTAGCGTAATCACTCTGATGGGGAGCCAATCACGGCAATTGCTGTAACAATACGGCTGATTAATGCTGTGGGAAAAACTCATCTTCACAATCAACTTTTTTTTTCCCGAGAGCTACTATAATTTTTATTTTTAACGAAAAAAAAAAAAAAACGCACACAAACGCTTGGCCCTATGAGCTCCTACTCCGGGGTGGGGGTGGGAGTGGGGGGGGGGGGGGGGGGGGGGGGGGGGGGGTTAATCATATGATCCGGCGTCATAAACTGTCAGCCTGCCAAGCGGTTCACAAAAGTGAATGTAGGTCATTTAAACACTCATCTGTGTGCTGATTATACTGTATGGAGATAAAAGGAATTAATTAAAGTCAATGATACATTAAGTCCTCACACAAAACAGGTTTTGGCAACAACCAGGCACTGCTAATGCGATCCACATAACGATACCAAAAAAAAAAAAAAGATATATTGAATAAAAATAAGTAAATATTGCGATTATGAAGAATAATATTGGAGAAATGTCATACCAAAAAAAAACTAAAACAATCTCTCATATAAACATCAACAGCAGGAAAACCTACAGTATGACGGGTAATGAGAAGGGGTGACCTTTGAACCGCATATCATCGTAATGATATAATGACCTTCACGTTTCCGAGAGTCCGATCAAAGCCATGAGTAGCTCATCAGAAATGTATACTGCAGCGACTGGAGCTTAACCAGCCGCGGCAGCAGGGGAGCGGGAGAGAGGCTGTCAGCACTCGTGCAGAGCCGACCGCTTCATTTCTCCAGCACCTTCCCCTTTGTTGTAAATAAAACATTATTTCAGATGTTCAATTAAGATAAGTACCCTTAATTTAAGACCTCAGTCAATGTGCTGCCATTATTATTCAGCCCGCAGAGTGCCTGGGCCTCAGCTCCGGCTCCGGCCTAGCACACAATCACTCAGAGGCCTCGGCGAGCAGGGGGAAATCGCAGTCAATTTCTGGAGCACTCATTTGCTTAACAAGGGGGAAATCAGAAGGAGCGGAGGCAGACAGAGGGAGAGGGAGAGGGAGAGGAGTGGCTCTAAAAAAACAGTAAAGAAGAAGATATGTTGGAAGTAATATATGTAGATACGTCCAAAGTTCCCCCCGTGGACTGGAACTGCGAGCACTCCCCGCGTTCGCCAAAATCTGACACATAAACAACTTCCAGGGCAGTTATATATCAAGTCCTTGACAGTGTAAAAAAAAGCTTCTGAGCTCTCATCTGATTGTGAGAGGACTTTGTTTGTACTTCGTTACAGCGCTGATACAAGATTAGATAAACGATGTGTTATCTGCGCCCTGCATCTGTTTGACTCTGCAAAGTGCACTTTCCAATTCCACTGATGACCTTCACAGAGGACCGGTCGGCAGGCGCCACAAACCCAGGAGGAAGTAAAGCAAAAGACGAGCCTATAGGGAGAATGGATGCATAAAAGGCGATTATCGATGCGCGAAAACATCCGCCCGATGTGAAAAATACTTCCGGTCGAATCTGACCGTTTCAAAGTTTTTGTCTCTGAAACAAATGTGGTTAATTTGATCAGATTCATCTAAGATTCCACCGCATTGTCCACAAAGAGGATTTGAGCAGGCAAAATAAATTGTGTTAATTTACATATAATTTTGTGTGTTTTATTCAACTTTTGTACACTGTCGGTGTTCCCGGTTCAAGGTGACCGATCATTAGAAATGAATGGGGGGAGACCAGGAATTAATGTAAGAAATTGTACTCGGGTACATCTATATTTGATATTTGTCTACACAGTGAGGCTCTTGATTATATATTTGATGAGTCTGATGAACATTGTAACATTGCCGTTGTAACAGTAGAGTATGTTTCATCTGTTTATTTCTTATAGTCAGAAATAATCCAGGAAATGAGTTTTTCAGAACTCAAATTCAAATCAATGAGACATACAGGCCGTAGATAACAAACAGTAGCTCAAATCTTGCAATGCTCACAAGAAGTTATGTTTATAAAACATATAAGGTGTATATAGGTGATAATATATGTATTATTGCAGTTATTATGAGTCTTAACGGAACGGTCCAATTTGAATAACATGAAACGGACACAACATGAGGGTTAAAGGAGCGGTAACAAATATAAAAATGATTAAACTAACAATCATTCCACAGGGTTTCAGGAGTAATCCCTAAATATATAACTGGTGACAGGAAGAAACACTAAATAAGCAGAGCCAGGCCGCCGCCAACCGAAAGGTATACGTGATTTCACCGCTCTGTTACTGCGTTTCATTAAATAAATGCAGGAATAAGAGTGTCTGTTTCTCATTGAAATGCAGTATCCATCAGTTAATACCTCCCCTATGGCTAACAGTGAGCTCTTGTACCTCCGGAGGCTGAACAAAAGTGAATGCTCAGAGGGGCTGTAGTGGATCTAAGAGCCATGGTCACCGGAACCAAAGTGTCCTAAATATAGCTCTGCTCTGCTTCACTCCGCGTGGCTCTGCTCCATCATATTAGCCGAACCATCAGAGATGTAAGGGCTGGCGCTCTCCAATCCTCCCGCCACCGGGGCTGACACGCGGATGACCTTGAGCAGTAAATCTGCACAGCAGAAACGAGGAGTTGGGTTGCGTTTATTTCGGTTTTGGCTCTAAATACGGTAGTGTCACCGGATCTTGACTTTTTTTTTTCTTTCCATGATTATGATTAAGGTCGATTGGAAACGTTCTACACGCGGCTACATTCGCAGTTTATTCTGCTGGAGAGAGAGGCGTGGTGAAGCGGACGAGCAGCTGAGTGTAAATAAAGTTGTGTCGGTAACTTTTTGAGTATTTTGATCTATTTTCCTCGAATCGAGGCCAAAATCATGTAAAATTCCATGTCATAGTAATGGTATACAGCATATCAGGTTACAATAATTGCTCTGTAAATTGAAAATAATTGTAAAATATGTAATTCTTGGCTGCCTGGGGGGGGAGTCGATTACATCATTACATTGCAGGGGATCATGGGAAATGTTATGTTAATTATTAGCTTACCTTCCGTCTTTAATAACTCAAGATACAGACATGTAGATGATTTTTTTTGGACTGGAAGCCAGATTAGCTGCAGGTGTCTCCTTCCCTCAAAAGCGATGAACACAGGGGATATTGATAAGCAGTCATAGACCGTCCCTTCTTAGCGTAAATTAAAAAATGTGGTTATAAGGGGTGTGACGAGATCTCGTGTGACGAGGTTTGATTTGACGAGATTGCTCGTCGCGTTAAAATTCTATCTCGTTAGATTTATCCAGCAAGCAGCCAGAATGACAGAAAACACAGGTATTACTATTGACGACGCCCCCGCCGCTTTTAAATGGTTTGTTTGGCAGCATTTTGGGTTCCCTGCAGAAATGATAAATGGTAAGAGAGTGACTGGTAAGACACGGACAATATGCAGACACTGTATGCAAACAATGGCATACAGCGAATACGAGCACAATGCAGAGACATTTACAGCACTACCACAGCTCGGTACTCACATCAACAACTGCTGCTGACAGAGAAGAACTTTTTGTTTTGCACATATTGTTTACACTTGAAAAAAAGCACAAATGTATAATTTTTTTCTATATATTTGAACTTTTATAACATTTTATTTTAAGTTTCAATTTGTAGAGGAAGAAGTTCATTCAAAGTTAACGCTTACAGAGTTATAAAATCCATGTGCAACTCAGTTAAATAAAAGTCTGTTGTCCAGGCATTCATATAATTTGTAATTTAGTTTTCTTAAAATCTCGTGAACCCAATCTCGTGTCTCGTCTCGTGAGCTGAGTGTCTCGTCACACCCCTAGTGGTTATGATTTAGGGTGACACGGTGGCGCAGGGGTTAGCGCTGTTGCCTCACAGCAAGAAGGTCACATGTTTGCATGTCCCCTCCGTGTGTTTTCGCTGGGTTCTCTGGTCCAAAAAAACATACTGAGGTTAAAGTGTGTGAGTGAACGGTGTGGCTGGCGACCATCTCTCGCCTGTAATGCCCTGGGTTTGGCTCCAGCAGACCCCTGCGACCCTAATGAGGAATAAGCAGGTATAGAAAATGACTGACTGACTGATTGGGACACGTTATTTACCCTAGTTTGTCATTTTTTTTTTAGACGTTTTGATCCACATTTTAATCGGAAAAATTACATATTGTGGTCGTTAAGATAAGAAAACTATACTAAACATGACAGTGAACTATTTTCAATAAAAGCATTTAAAATAATAAAAAAAAGACAATATTGCCAGAAGGACAACGGAGGCAGAGGGGGAGAGCGGCCCACAGAACTTATGCCTCCTCCTTTCAGCTGGTGCTGCTCATTTTGAGTTTTGTTGACCTGGTTCCAGCTTGGGCTGAATCTAATAGCAGCCGGCGGGGCACCAGCGTCGTGGCTCTCTCTCCCCTTAAACAATTGTCCTGATGTAAGGAATCCACAGGGGAAGTTTGTGTGCGGCCGAAAGTAATGAGGGCGAATGGTGGACTGGGATTCTTAGCCTTCTACTGCTGTGTCAGATGTTTTTCTTCAGACACGTGAAAATAGGAACCATCAGAAACCTGCTCGTGATTTTCAAAGGTCAAATTCTAGAGAAATTTCACAATCAAAAGCACGATACCCCTAGTGAGTATGCGGAAATTGATTATGTTGTTATGCAAATCAGCAGCCGCAGTTACCGACATCTGGACAAATTAAAACGGGTAAGATTCGCGTTGAGCCGGGAAAACTTGCGAGGCCTATTTCTAGCCGGAGCTTCTCACCTTCCGTATCCCAGCCAGTGTTAATTAGCAACCTCATTAGCGAGAAGTCATGTGAGTGCACTTTGTGCATTTATCTTCCGCTACTTCTCGTTTCGTCGGGGAGGAAGACGAACAGAGTGGCGTTTAAATAAATGAAAACAATCTCCTAAATGTTTCAGAGAAAAAGGGAAAAGTAATTAACTCGGGCCACGCTTGCGAAATGCATCCGGGGGTTGTCCGAGCGGCTTTTTTTTTTTTTTTTTTTTAAACACGGGAGTGAAAGCCGCATCGGATATCAAACCGCAGCTCCTCTGTTTACGGCGCTTATAAACGGACGGCTTTCGAATTCTGGAGCAAAAACACAATAACAAGGGCGGATGTTAGCGTGAGCCAAAGATGTGAGAAGAGGAGAGACAAACAACGGGAAGCGAGAGACGGACAGAGACAGGAACAGAGAGGAGGAGGAGGAGGAGAGAGGAAGAGAGGGCATTGACAGTGATAGAAACTGCCCCGGCCTCTCCCCTGGTCTCCTGAGTGGCAGGGTCTGTGCCAGGCTGTCAGCCTGTCTGTCATCACCATTGCTTAGTATTCTCCTTAAGACCATCTGCCTGCTCATTATACACAAGCTCTTGTTCTGGACTGACATGTTTTCTTTACATCGCTGTTTTCATTGCAGCTCAAATGTCCCATTTTCCCCTCCGCGGAACGTCGGAGCGGTAAGCCTGCCCCGCGAGGCACACTTTGAGACAGAATAATATTTCATAAGAAACTTTCTTTCATCCCGGGCGATGCTGTAAAATGATACGGACAAAGAAAACAAATGGCCGCGATGTATTTTATCACTGTGACGAAAAAAAAAAACACACACACGCGCAAAAAAACCCCAAAAAAACAGCTGAGCTCTACCTGCTAGTCAGGGGCATTCTTCTCATATCTCAATTGCTTTCGCAACCAACTTTAATTTCCTCTAAAAGACGACATTATCAGAAGCCAAGGTTAAAGGAACGAGCCAATTTAATAACGATCTTAGCAGTGCTATCTACCGGCTGGAGGATGAAGCAGCCAGCCAAAACAAGATCAAGTAAAAGTGCTATTAGTACTGCAGTGTCAGTGTATTTGGTGAGGAACTAAGAGGGATGCACGGCCTATAGAAAACACAAGAAAACAACAGAAAACAGGCTATTACTGGTGAAAACATGAAGTTAGAACTGAAAGAAGATATATATATATATATATTTCTTTTGGGGAAATGAGAAAGAAAGCTTGAATAACAGCATAGTAGAGGTATGCAGGGTTTTTTTTTTCCCCAACATTTACACAAAGGGTCTCCAAAACCAAGATGTATGCAATATTTTTGAAGCCGCCCGTATCTACCTGGATTGTCCAACCCCATTATACAGAAGGCACCTTTCGCAATAAAGTAGCCTGAACCGAAAATACCCCCCCCCCCCCGTAATTGGGTGCGCACATTGTTTTCTGTAATAATACGCCGTTGGGCGGGAATATTCCCACAGAGCATGTGCTTTCATGTATCCTATTCCATGTTATCTGTCAACTTTTCAAAGCGAGGAGGGCTGTCAGTGGTGCGAGAGACCCCCGTGCTCACTGTGTCACTCTCATTATAAGCCTAAAAAACAAGACAGATATTCAATTTAGATAAGTCCCCAGACCATGCTTGCCTCGCCTACATGAGACAATGCTCTATTTCTCCCGACCATGCTCCACGGAACATGGATGCCGCATTGTCCCTCACTCCGACAAGGCTAAGCAGAGGAAATTTCCAATTATGGATCGAAAGGACAGTGAGGAGAAAAGCGATAGAGGGGAGTAAGAGTAAGAGTGAGAGAGAGAGAGAGAAAAAAAGAAAAGACCACAGCAAGAGGCATTAAAAGGAGCCTCTCCTTTTGTTTGGGCGGCCGTGTAGTTTATATATTTATCGAAACTCTGATAGAAAAGTTGATTCCCTCGTAGTTTCGGGCCACTCACGGCAGAAAAGGAATAGTGGGTGCGGAAGGAATGGTATCGACAGATAGAAAACAGAGAGGAGTGCATGGCAGGGTCCTGAATGCTTCCTCGACACCTCCTGCGGAGAAGGATTATAATTAGGCATGAAGAGAAACCCGGACTACTTGTGTGGAAGCGAATTTCACAATAGGCCAATTATTAGCATCCAAGCTAATGAAAAAACAATCACGCGTTCACGTCCTGAATGCTTATCATCTCTCAGATGCAGTATAACTGAAATTGAACATAATATTCATCATCTAAATCAGGCTATATATACGAACTGAAACCGTACGGTAAGCACAGGTATTGAACCGTGACAACGAACCGAACGGTTTGGGTTTTTTTCTGAACAGTGCCACATGCGCATTGTACCGGACTGCAGGGCGCACCTGATTAAAAGCAGCATGCTCAAATTTAAGAAAGAAAATCAATTTAGTAATTGCACAAGCCAGATTTTAAGCTGCAGGCGCAGCCTCCTTCAAATTCACGTCCATTTCTTAAATTTAAAAAAAAATTAAAACACTGTGTTATTCTTCTTAAGCTTTGTTCACATATTTACCCAGAAAGATATTACTGGTGAACACTTTTTTATTTAATCCGCTTAGTAACAAACAAATGAATTACATACAAAAAGAAACAAAGAGAGACAGACAGATATATAGCGAGAGTTAGAGAGAGATAGACAGAGAGAGAGACAGGGAGAGAAACAGCAACAGGTAGAGTAGACAGGTAGAGACATGAGAAACTAGCTAGCTAAATGCTAAAACTAACTAGCTAACCTTCCCGAGACGCGCCTTTATCCTGAGTTTGGTAAAGGAGCTGCGAGCGGAGCTGATGCTTCTCAAGGCGTCACAGCGCAGGAGGCCGCAGCAGCCGCAACCGTCACGTAGGAGGCAGCGCCATAAAAACACGCGCTGCAGACAAAATAAAACGCTGGTCACGTGTGACAAATGGCAGAAAGCAGTGTGTGGGAAGTGCACAGCGAGGGTGGAGAGCTTCTGCCCCACCTGGTCACCATAGGAACGTCCGCTGCAGGTGGAGCTGTCCGAGGTGCCGCGGCAACACACCACTATTTGATAGATTTTATTCCCTTCAAAGTTTATTGTTAGCTTATGTTATTTTTGAAACATATATATATATATATATATATATATATATATTTATTCTTGTTCATGTTTTCTTTTTCTTCTCACTGAATGATTTTCGTTCGACTGAATGTATCCGACCGCCAGCAAATCTATTCATAAAGACGAGGGAGTAGCGCATTTAGGCTCCGCCTACTAATAAAAAACTTTCTCT
Organism: Lepturacanthus savala; assembly: GCA_030544235.1. Lineage (NCBI taxonomy): Eukaryota > Metazoa > Chordata > Actinopteri > Scombriformes > Trichiuridae > Lepturacanthus > Lepturacanthus savala. Next base: position 18,398,866 of record CM060481.1, read on the forward strand.
TGGTTGATGTTTTGAATAAACTTCAGTGTTTAAAGTGTCGCGAAAAATTAGCAGCGTATAGTCTGGAATTTACGGTATACGTGCCTCTGGCATGCCCTCACGCAACCTTGTGTTTCCCTTACACCCGAAACAGGCGAGTGTGAGTCGTATTCTAAAAGAAACAAATGAGAACCGAACCGAAAACCGTGACCCTAAAACTGCAATACGAACCGAACCATGATTTTTGTGAACCGTGCCACCCCTAATATATATATATATATATATATATATATATATATATATATATATATATATATATATATATATATATATATATATATATATATATAGTACAGGCCAAAAGTTTGGACACACCTTCTCATTCATTGTGTTTTCTTTTTCATGACTATTTACATTGTAGATTCTCACTGAAGGCATCAAAACTATGAATGAACACATTATGTTAAGTTATGTGCTTAACAAAAAAAAGCTGAAATAACTGAAAACGTGTTTTATATTCCAGTTTCTTCAAAATAGCCACCCTTTGCTATGATTGACAAAGCAAGAAATTCCACTAATTAATCCTGATAAGGATTGAAAACCATTTCAGGTAACTACCTCTTGAAGCTCATTGAGAGAATGCTAAGAGTGTGCAAAGCAGTAATCAGAGCAAAAGGGTGGCTATTTTGAAGAAATTAGAATATAAAACATGTTATTTCATCTTCTTTTTACACTGTGTGTATGTGTATGTGTGTGTGTGTGTTTCCTGTCTTCATCATTGTGTTTTGTCTCCTCTAAAGGATGTAGCGATGTATATTATATAGAAATTGCATAAAAACTACTATAGCAACATCAGCCTTCTGGTTTAAAGGACATTCTGCAGCACCATAGATCATCTATCTGAATTTGTCTCCTCTGATAACAGCCTGCCCTCCAATCGTGCGAACACAAGACTCGCAAAACATATCCTTCCCAAAACAAGCTGTTCGGCTCGCTGTAATGAAAAGGGAGTCAACTGCCTTCAGGTGCCGCTGTGCTGATGCGTGTTGGCAGCCGCTGCCTTCGCCAGTGTAGAAAAACACAGAGAAATCTGCTCTGCTGTCCTGCCTCTCTCAACCATGGAGGACGGCGGAGGCTGACTGACAGGATTTGGAGCAGCGTCTGGGATCGGCAGCCAAGACCCGGACCACAGCAGCCTGCGTGTCTCTCTCTCTGCGAGCGAGAGAGGTGGCTCTTCACACTCCGCCGGGCCCAGATGAGCCACCGGGTCTGTCAGCACCAGATGCACCGACTAAACGTCCATGTGTGTGTAAACGCCCTTTAGAAGCGGTGCTTTTTTTTTTTTTTCCTTCCTCGAACTCGTTATGGTCTACGCCAGTGATTCTCAAAGCGGGGTCCGGGGACCACCCCGGGGGTCCTCGTGGAGGTGCCAGGGGGGTCCTAAGAAAAAAAGGAGAATAAGAGGACTGCCAAAATTTTAAAGAAATAAATACATTTTAGAAGTATTGGTTTACTATTTTTCATGTATTATGAATTTATTTAATTTCAAATTTTATTTTCTATATTATATATTGAGCTGAATATGAATGGGGTGAGTGAAAAAATACATACATTTAAAAATTTATAAATTAATTGGGAAATCAAAAAAATAATATAATAAAATAATACACAAGTGAATTAATTTTATGAATTAATTAAGTGGAAAATTACATACAATTTTATCAAATAGAAGAAATTATCTAAATTATAATATATATACTCGCTGTCATTATTTATTTATTTAATTGTCTATTTATTAGTTTAATTCTTGATCATGGCAGTTTCAGTCCTCCATAGTTTTGACCTTGGGTTTCTGACACTTTCTTTTATAACATATCTTAAAGCAAAACTCTTGAGATGGGGTCTGTGATCTAGTTTTTGGGAGTATACGGGTCCGTGATGTGAAAAGGTTTGAGAACCACTGGTCTAGACTACTTTCACCAGTGTACAACTGTGTGCTGTGATATATTCCCAATGCTTACTTGATGTAGTTTTAGGCCACGTAGCGCAGCATTATAGTCTAATCTCACCACATAAATTGAGGAGCCGTGTGGACAGGTGTTAGGAGCAGATCATATTACTCACTGACTCTTTGGGGTGCCTCAGAGCACTGAAACAGCCATGAATATTTCTTCAAGCTAATGGATTCGCCCGCATTAATATTCACCGAGTGAGCTGTGAGTTACAATGGGAAAGACCATCGCGATATTCATCGGGGGGGGGTGCTCGCCGTCCCCTGGTAGACAAGCTGAGGCCTGTGGACGGTTCAAAGGGCACGTCCGGGCCGGGGCTACGCCCGAGTATTAAAACTGTAGAGCGTCAGCATGCGCTAAGTGGCTTTTCCCCAACTGCTGTCATACACCTTGTGAATAGACCCTCATTATGCAGGGTTCATGTAGCCCACTGATAGAGGGGGAGTTTAGAATATAGGGCACCAAACCAATGTGGAGATTTCAGAGGCTCATGCAGGAGTCGTCATCAATATTCATGAAGGATTCCTGGGCTTCCCCACTGTATGGCAAAGCCTGTGTTAATATTCATAAGGTGAGGATCGTGATCTGCTGTGGGTATGGAGAGCAACGCAGGGAAGCCCTATAGTTAATAACCAATGACAGAGAGGGATACGCTGAGGTTTCAGGACCATGGACACCTCTATGTGGCTCAGAGCCTGATTTTAGGCCTTACAGGAATACAAGTCATAGAACAAGTATGTAGCTGGAGAACATGCTTTTGAGGAATGAGTAAAAAGAAAACGTAACTAATTATGGTTCAACCTAAAACATTCCCCTCTCCCACATAAAACCAATAAAGGAACTAAAACCTCAAACAACGATGTCCAATCGGTTGCTTTTTTTGCCATCAAGCCTCTTGCAGCATCCATTTGTCAAAACACTATTCCAGGTAAATCAATCTATATGCAAATAACATAAATAAGAAAACCAAAAAATGTCCCTTAGTCCCCAATTGTATCTTCAAATCAGTGGTGATTGCTGAATACGACTGACTGCAAGGGAAGCTCAGCTTCCCCTAGAATGTACAAAAAAAGAAATAAATAATTAATATGAACTATTTGGTTTACGTTTCATTGACTAAAAAACGTGCTCTAACACGTTCAACTTGAAGCTCAGCATCAGTTGAATGAGGAAGCAGAGAGGATAAACGCAGGGTTTTGCCCGATGTACACGGAACTCGGACATATAAAACGTTTTTTTATGAAGTTTTATTCCAGTGTTGTGAATTGAGTCTATGTGGAGACTTTATAAATCATCTTAGTGACTTGTTCTTTGTTAAAAATACTTTATTAGCATCTTTTTCCGGTGTTCAGAGACCCTGACTCACAGCAGCCGCAGCTAGCGAACGAGCTAACGAGCTAACAAGCTAACGTAGGCCCAAACTGAGCTTCCCCTACTTGAAAGACCAGCGACTGCTCCAAATTCTACACAACAAACAGGTGATATCAGATATGTTGGTATACATATCTCCACAAAGCTCTCAGAGCTAATGTCGCTCTTTACTTAAATAATAATTATGGATCTGACGGTAAACTGCTGACATGAACCCCAAAGACATTTAGAGAAAATATATAAAAACATGGTAGACGTAAGGAAACAAATATTCATAAGAAGAAAACAAGAGGAAAAACTTAACAATAAGTGGTTCTGAACACATAGTTATATAGATTTTGGGGGATAAATGATGGCTGGGAAAGTAGAATATGTGAGTATTTGTGTAAAGTTTTACTTTATTACTAATATTATGACTTTTTTTTTCCCTCACAGAAACAGAATCCAAATCATCTTTAATGGACAAGTACTTTTACGCATTCAGGGAATTTGACTTTCACTTCAGGTTATAATAATGTCCCAAAAACTACTTTGCTCTCAATGTGGCCCTAATGTGTCATCATATTTATGCACTCTGTGCCAGTAAAAGAAAAATGTTTAAATAAAAAAAAGACAGAATAGTTTGAGATTAAGTTAGATGTTAAAAAATTGCCTTTTAAAGCCAAGTCTAAAATGAGAGGCCGTCAATGTGCCAGTCACAGCGTTGCTACAGAGTAGGTAATGTTTCAGTGCCATTTAACTGTCTGCGGCCTGATCGGAGTTTTAAGGTGCAAGCTTCGTACTCACGGAGATTATAAAGAAGTACACATGAGAAAACAGAAAGAGAGAGAAAGAGAAAACAGCTTGAAACTAGACTCAATTTTTTCCATCCGTCGTTACTTTATTACAAATCCACCCACTGCAGTTCAGCAGGGCATGCAGTCAGGTCAAAGAGGAGGTTGTCATTTTGGATGTTAACTCCTAGTTTAGACTGAAGGAGCCTCATCAAAGATACAGCTATAATTTAGACGACATTTTCCAAGAATGAAGATTTAGAATTTCGCAAATGGGTCTCTAGTCTTACATGATCGGGAATTATCGCAGCAACCAAGAGCTTTTTCAATGTCATTGAAAGACATTGGTCTTGGAACGCTTCCATTAAGTCCCTTGGAAGTAATTTGATGATATTCTAAAGCTGCCTGAGCTAAAAGTAAAACATTTTGTCTGTGTTGTAGCACCCCGATAAATTGTATACTTCTGTGCCAGAAGACAGGACAAATTAGCAACATGTGCTTCAATAAACTGAGAGAAAATCCATTCTTAGCAGCACTTTTCACAACTAATAACTTCTGGTCTCTTTTACTCCATGTACGAAAAATGAAGTGATGCAACTTCTATCTTTCACAGAGTGGGGTATTGCTCTTTTCTTCAATCTACGGCGAGAGTACAGTGAAACCCTGAAACGCCGTGACAAATACCGACGAATAAACTTCATACCAATGTGATTACGGTGATCGCCGCGCATCTGAAACCAACAAATGTGCAGACATCCGGAGGGAGACCTTTTCCCTCCGTTTTTACAAGCTGGAAAATAAAAAAGCAGTTAAAAGTACAGCGGCAGCACAGTCTCAGCAGAGGGCAGATGTCCCAGCACATTGCAGAACACAGATAGCTTTATCAGGACATTAACAGAGCAGGGGTAGAAGCACACAAGCCAACAATATCAAGTCAACTAACAAGTGGGCCAACTGGCCAACAAGTCAGCCAGAAAAGCACAGACACAAACACGGACTGAGCCAATTGAGCCTGAAGTCTTGAGCAAACACTGGTACGACCTTAAAACTTGACCAGGGCCTTGACTGTCAGTCAAGCATCACAAAAAAACCCCAAAAAACACGGCAGATACAAACTATTGGTTGCGCTTGACCATCAAAGAAAACTGCTTTGATCGAAGAGTTAACGTATGAATATCTGACTAACCCTGGTTCTGATCTCAACTTGGTTATATTTCTGCAAAAAAAAAAAAAAAGACTATTTTCCGACTCGCTTCACTGGCTCTGTCCTCCCTTGCTTACATCCGCATACGCACTTAAAATGCTCCCATGCACGCTGTACATGCCAACAACCTCGCCACCCCGCCCCCTCACGTACAAACACTCGTATGTAAACACCCAGAGACAGGCTGCTCCCCTCTGAGTGAGTGCAGCAGAGCACAAGCTGCTTAATAACTGGCAATGATGGGCTGCTCGGTCCCAGTCGGAGACCAACCTGAAGCGCTCTGCCCAGGATGTCAACTCTACTCACATCAATTACCACTGACTGCTAGCTTGCCTGCACCGCAGCACTCGCTGACAACTAGATAGCATTCTCGCTATTGCGGGGCTACGGCGAGTTTGGATTTAGGTCCGGCCGCCTGTCGCAATGTCAAACTCCTGCTCCCGCAAGTGTCAAGTAGCCACTCAGCTTCAGAGGCTGCACTCCGCAGAGCTTGTTTATTGTGGGTAAGGTGTATGGGGGTCTGAGCTTTACAAAGAGAGACTGAACTTAGACAGGTGGTCTTACCAAGGAGATGAAATAATAGCTGACATTCCCAAAAATCAGCCATAAACCGAACCAGCCAGGGTCTCTATTCCTTGATTAGCCGACAAAGCTCCAACTACAGAAAAGGACGGGCGTCAATATCGGGTTTTTCCGCTTAAACTCTCAAGTTACATTTAGCTATCAGCAAAAAAATCTCCGAAACATCCGCGACACGCCAGACCGAGCAGCCAATAGCAGGGGAGCGTCACGCCGCATACACCGAAGGGCTTACCCGTTCACAAATACAATCAAAAGAAAGAAGTCGCAATTAATGCTAAAGCAAATAACTGTACATAGGTGGATAAGCCGGAGCTTAAGACAAAATCAAATGTTGGCAGCCAGCACCCATCAAGCGCCGTTACTAATTCTTCACCCACACGACGATCAGTCAGGCTACAATTAAAAAAAAAAAAAAAAACCCTCCAAGAGAAATTTGTTCCTGTAACAAAGTGTATCCAACTGTTGTCACACCCTGGATAGAAGAAAAAAAAAAAAGAAAAAAGAGCGTGGCAGGTTAAGCATAGTGAAAAAGTTACGGTGCCAGCAGCCGTTCATTTATTTACGCTACCTGATTGGTTTGGTAGCACTGGTTTCTCACCGAGCCAAGGCCTCATCAGGGTAAACCAATGGTGACATCTGTACTGGAGTTACATCCAGTAAGAATTACTGTTGATTTAGCAATATTTTGGTTTTTGATAATCAAGGTTTGGGGTTTTTGAATGTTAAATTACTGTCTGTGGCAGCCAGAGAGGATCCCAGCAGCAGCACATGCATTAGTAGCATATTTAAAATACTTTTTTTATTTTGAAAAGGAACAAAAAAAAAAAAATACAGTTGCTAAATTTATTTCAGAACTGCTGCATGTACATTCACAGATGTGTAAAGCTCAGCTTTGGACTTCAGCGATTCCGGGGAAAAAACGGAATTGAAACCATGCTGAGTGGATATTTCTTATTTCACTGTCTTCAGTGAACCAATTTTATTGTCGTTATTGCCAATTGTTTAAAGATGACTTTTACTTCCTGAACCGCGGCTGCCTAAAATTCAGTCTATAGCCCACAATGGATCACTGTAATGTTTGGCTGCGAAGAAATCGGTGAAATTAACGTTAGTTCAAATAGCTGAAGCAGACAGCTGTCAACAATCTAATTTAGAGAATGTCGGTTAACATTAGCACTAACATTATCTCCTCATTTACAGGAGGAATGTCATTATAACCACAGGTAGATACAACACTGCTTTCAAAAGTCAGTATTTTATTTGTAAAGATGTAGTTCTCTAATAATGTGGTTATTTTATAGTTATCTAGTAATGTTAATGACATTGAATATTAGGGCTGCAACTAATGACTGATAGTCGATTAAACTATGGATTATTGAAACAGTTAATCAATTAATTGTCCATAAAATGGTCTAAAATGTTGATCACTGTTTCCCAAAGCTAAAGATCCAACCTAAAATGTCTTATTTTTGTCCAGACCAATAGTCCACAACCCAAACATTATACGTTTAATGTTATAGAAAACTAAAGAAAATGGAAAATAAACTAATTTGAGAAGGTGGAACCAGAAAATTTGAACATTTCCTTCTTAAAAATGACTCCAATTGATTATCAAGATCGTTACCGATTAATATAATAGTCAATACAATAGGCAACTGATCGATTAATTGTTGCAGCTCTATTGAATATGGCCTCTTTATTCTGAAATGACTGTATTTTCACTCTCCGGTCATTGCCCATGTTTACATTGCTTCACTCAAAAAAAAAAAAAAAAGAGTTCTATTAGCTACTGCCGTATCTTATTACATCTGTCCAATGTAATGTGCGGTTTGGATAAATCCAGTTCCTCTACTATGAGCTTATGAAAGGGATTCCTGTGAGTGTGCAAACAATGATTAGAAACCTCTGGATTTGGTCCACGGGTTCTGCCGCTATTGTTCGTTCGGCCCCTCAATAAGACAGCCGAGTACAGTGGGGGATTTCCACAAGGTCCGTGTTGATCACATCTGGCCCTGCTCTGGCACGGGCCCTATATGATAGAGAGCAGGAGGGTCTCACATCCATCCACACTCTAATATACAAGACCTGCTCCTTTTGAAATTGACTGTGACCTCTGCCACACTTGCAATGGACTAGTGCTCTCCACTGTATGGGATTTCTGATCTCTCCTCACACGGTTCTATCTGCTCTCTTATCAGCCACTATTTTTCTACTGTGATATTAAAGTGTGCACAGTGACATTGGCGCACTTATGAACACTTACTTACACAGACGCACATGCACGCACATACAGATATATTTACACACACACACACACAACACTGATATGTGCACATTCCCTCCATACACTCACACTGTCATCACACATGAAGTAATGAACAAACGGGACACAAGCTTATTTTCTTTTTGCCATATTCCCAGTTAAATATTTTTAACTCGTATAGTCTAATTATATTAAAGTGGGTCCAAAATAGCTAGACCTGCAACAGCAATGCAGTCTGCCTTCTCGCACACACACAGGAAAACTGGTTTTGGTCGGAGAAACAGAAGGGAAGTACGGGCACTATGAAAAAGGAGGGTGGCGGCTGCCTGGGTTCAGTTTATATTCGCTTCCGCTTCTGTTGTGACATCATAACCGGCATCATTTCTAAACGTCTTGTGTACAGGCGGGTTTCAGCAACGCTGCAGAGGAGGCCAGATCACAGCAGAATGAGTGGGTGGTCTTGTTTTTACAGTTTGCAGGGAAACAAGAGAGCTAAATATTTACACACAAGCAATGAAAACATGTTTTTTGTTCATCACAATAGGTCCCCTTTAATACATGACTTCATTATACTTCCCACTGCAGGGCTACCTATGGCAGTTCATGCGGTTGTGTGCCTGTCTGTATGTGCTTTATAAGGCAAGAAAACGTTAGCGTCACACACTGGCGTTCACTCACGCATGAAAACACACATTCGGATTGTGATTAATTACAGCGAACACACAAACTCCAGCATGTGACACCTCACATTCGAGCATATGGATTCCTGCATCGGTGTCGTACTCCGCTCCAGCCGTCGGTGTTTTGGTGCGCCCGCCTAAATGCCAGACATTGCGTGTTTATGCGTTTTAGCTCGATGTCAATAGCTTTGTTGCTCGGGGTGTGGTTAACGCACAAAGTGTGCGTGTGTGTTTGTGAGTGTGTGCGGTAAGGGGGGGGGGGGGGTAATAAATCATGATCCGAACGGTGGACGTGGCTGGTATGAAACCTCAAGCTCCCGCTGTCACCTCGGGCAACTGCTGCCCTATACCCAGCCAACCACCGTCACATTTCACATGCGCTCTAATCAACAGGGGAAAGTGCAAATGGATTAATATAGTTAGACGGCTAATGCCACAGATTACAGCGCACGGCAGCCTGATATGAAATGTATGTGTTGCTCCAGGAACATGATTGGAAAAGCTGCCGATAGATTAAAACGAACTAATAAAAGCCAGGCAATGCTGTCAAGAGTTTACCGGCTGACGCTGGCCTTAAAATAAAACCAAACCAGACAGACACGGGTACAAGGAGGAAAAGCTTTCTTTAGCTGAGCATACCCTGCGTTAAAATGTTGAACAGCGATTAAATCGAAATCTATGGAAGTAGGTGTCATGACTGTCAAAGCTTGCCTTGGTACGGCTGCTTCCATGCCTGCCTTGTGCGTTTGAGTGACTCCTCTCTTCAAATGCAACAAGCAAACAATGAAAAGAGCACTCTGTTGTGTACCTGTTCTGCCTCTAGGAGACATGCAGATGCTTTGTGTAAAGAGCTGAGCAGATTAGCACTTCATTACCATGGTAGATTGTTTAACGAAGACACTCAGGGAACAGAGAGGCAGCTGGATTATGACCAAGACATGTTTTCCATTTAGACAGGATTATTACTTCAGACTGCACACCTCGCATTGGGGAATATGACTTAAAACTGAGGAAAAACACCAATCAGCCAATCACTATATATATATAACCCTAATTCCGTTGCCTTGTCGGGGCTGAAAAATCAGCTGAACAACTGAAAGTTTGGCATCTTCCACCAACATGAAAGGTAAAAATAAACAAAAAAACTCTTCTGTATTTTGAATTTCAGCGAATGAATTGAGTGGATCATTTCACAGGTAGAACACAAAAGGATTAGCCAGAATTAAAAATGACTAAAATCAACAAAATTTCACATTCTAACGAGTCACTATAGTATCCAGTCTGCCCTTAGTCCGACAGGAGAGTAAGAAGTAGTGCTGCCCACACCCTGAAATATCCCTGCAAGCTACCATAGAAAGGCACACACACACACACACGAATGTCCCCACTATGTACCAAAGACACACATGTGCACACTGCCCCCTATTTGTTTTGGATCAGGTGGCCAATTTTTACACGTTGTACCTTTAAAGAGCCAACAAATGGCTGCTTAATGTCACTACCATATTGAAGGGATCCAAATTGGCCGTGGCTAGAAGGACCGTGTGATTTGGATTGAATTCAGATGTGTATTATATTTGTTGAAAATAGAAGGATACCTCAAAAGAAACACTGCCTCAAAGGGGACAGCTCGCATTATGCTGTTTGTTAATTTTATGCTGTGCTGAAGTCAGAGGATGTGTTAAACTATCCAAAACTTTCGGTGAGTCGGTCATCAGACTGTTTGATTGCTGAGGCCGCTCCTCACGTTGTTCACGTTGTCAATTTGCATATATCAAATAAGGGCTTGAAAATGTTCAGATGTATTTAATAAGTTTCCTTTCCTTTTGTTAGCGGCCGCTCTCGCTGCCACTGTCCATCTTGCATTTTGCGACGCCCTGACAAATGTTAAAGGGGAGAGATCTCCGATTGTGCGATATAATCAATCTGAACTGGGCTCACAAATTAGGAGGAACTTTAAATCATGCAGAGAAATATATACACCTGAATATGTTTCAAAGCATGAGAAAGAGAACATCCAAACAAACAATATAACAAATAAACCTAGCTATATATATATATATATATATATATATATATATATATATATATATATATATATATATATATATATATATATATATATATATATATATAGTATACAATATGCCCTTGGAACGTCCTTATATTGTATTTATTCCTAAAGCAATTAAAGGTTGAAAAATGTTCATTTGAAGCTAAAACAGGAAAACATTCTGGGTCAACATCGCCTAGATTTTCCCTGCTATTATGCATTTACTTGTCCAGACCACTGCTACTCCGACAGATTGCTGTGCCTTTGTCTTGTAGTTTGGCTGAGCGCCCTACTGTGACAAGAACGCGTGAAGGAAAGAAATACATTAAGCAACAACATGCCTCTCTGAATGAACCATAAAGTTGCGTTATTGTATTCTGAGCAAAGGGAGGAAATAAGAATAGAGATGAGGTTCAAAGGCACTGACAGGAAATGAGTTCTGTTTGTCCTCTGTGGCACCAGGTACTTCATCAAACCTGTGTATTTGAAAGATATACTTTATATGTTACAGGGCTTCTGAGCCCTCAGGAAGCGCGTGTGCATAACTATGAGGGAGACAAGCTGACATGACAGCGAAAAGGCAAGTAATTATCCTCTTTCGCACTGGTGCCTCATCATGAACACAATAGATCAGACGCATCCAGACAGATGTATACACATGTGAACAGAAGCATGCATACAAATGTGCAAATACATGTGCATAGATTCATGTAGTCTGCATAGTACATGCAGTACGGACATACAGGCGTCAGTCAGATGCACATTTTAAAAAAAACATAACTTAACGCGCGGCATTCCCCATCGATGACGATCTCCACAGCGTTAGAAATCGTTCTAAACAATAAAAACCCAACACTTGCTCACCATGATGTTTTTTTTTTTCCCAGCAAAACCACAACATTCCACATATTACTTTTTTAAAAATGTATGTGCCTGTGAGCGTATGTGTCCGCGCGTGATACAGTATGTTTGATACTCTCTCTCCTTTCATCCTCTGTGTCTCAGGGGACCGAACGGGAGAGGGAGACTGCGGTGTTTAAAGTGGGCCGTCAGTCAGTCTGCCTGGAGTTTCCCATCCTGTAGGAATCTCATTATCAACAACCGCTGGCACATCAGAGACCAGGGAACGCGGGCGTGTTTTGCGCGCCTGTGGTGTGTATATAATGCGAATATGTGTATAACATAGAAAGTGACAAAAAGAAAGACAAAGAAGGGAAGACGAGAAAAGCGCACACGAGAGGCTATCGTTTTGCAGAATCCAAAGCGCCAGCGTCTCTGCGAGGAGCCATTTTTACTCCTTAATGAACGCCGCTGTGTCTCAAAGCTTCTAGAAGAACGTATAAACATACACGTAGTCGAGTATATCCAACCCGCTGCAAAACGTAGCGGGCGGTGGGCTGCGCATCCCCGGTCTTCTACTTTGTTACAAATGGTAATTGTCAAAGTCACGGTGGACCATCACACCTGAAACAATTAAATGTCAAACCAGGAAAAGGTATTTATCAGCGAATGGCCAGAAGGTATCCATGTGTGCAGTTACTGTTATTGGAAGAACAATAGGAATACTAAGAGGAAAAAAAAGGGTCGTGCAGTGATGCTAGTGGCCTCTCGGTATTTAATAATCCAAACATTGTACTCTGAATAATGAGCGTTCAACTGCTTTTTTTTTCAAATTTCAAAACACAATCTCAATGTTACAGTCAATATTGTGTGTGTTTGACAGAAAAATTAAGAATAATAAACTATAAGCATATTTTTGCTAAAATAGATATGCATTTACATGTAATCATCTTTCTTTCTCTCATTTTTCAATTCTTCCTTTCTTAATTTGATTATTAAACACTGGCTAACGCACAGCTAGCTATAGACCCATTGGAAAAGCTTGGGGACTGGTTAGTTCACCCAGTGCTGAAGCAGCGTCCCATGTAATGTTTCCCCTCTAACCATAAAGGGATTATTGGACTTTCAAGCAGATTAGACTGAGCTAGGTGTGTTTGCAGACACCACACGAATAGACCAGCAGCTCTAATCCCACTAAATACACACTCTCCCTGCCACATGACATAAGTGTAGCATGAACATTTTATTTACACAGTACTGCAAATTATTATTATACAGCAGTACTGTGTAAATACAATGGATCACATTTTTACACTAGTATTCCAAATGTCATAGAAGCTGGCAAAGTGAAGAGAAACGTCGTCTTGTTGGTGCACAAATTGAGACCATGATAATTAAAGTGCTCGAATGAATGCAAAATATCTTTTCTTCCCTTTGTTATTGTGTCTGAACAAGATTCTGCCACAATCACATTGGTTTAACTAATTTATAACAGTGAAAAAAATAAACGGCTAAAAGTTATTCGGTGCCAACCAGTCTTTTCCAAGCCCTGAAAATCAGTGCAGTTGGTGGATTTAAGTCTGGGAACAAAAGTCTGAGGTGTTGTTTTTTTTTCATCAATTTACTCTGGAAGTTGTTTTTTTTTTTAGACTGGATGAAGTACATGACTGTGATATGTTGACGATGGCTGTGGGTTGGATATAATTGGGAAAATTGACCCCCGTGTCTGTCCCCGTATGACCCCCGTACGACCACCATTAAACCACACATGCATCCATGCACGTACACGTTTACGCACAATGACGCCGACTACCAAAGGAGGCAATTCTGAGCAGTGTTAATCGAAAGGTTTAAAATAGTTAGACCTTTTGTTGTGTAAGTTAATGGTTTAAAACTCAGGTGGTAACATTGAAATGACCTTTTTCAGCCAAAATGAAGAAAGAGGAAATGGCCACCGGTGAAGGGTAGGCTGCAATGCCTCTGCCACCCCCCCCTGTACTTTCTAAAAAGGTAAAGACAGACAGCCGGCGCTTTCTTCCCAGTATCATAAACCCATTAGGTTGCTATCATGCCTGGAGCAGGCATGTGAGCATATGATATATAAATACATTTTCTTCTCTGAGGTACAGGTCTGCACAGATGGGGGAGCGTTTTGACGGAAGTCAGCTTATCAAGCCTGCCTTATCTCCCTCAGACAGTTTGTAAAGAGCAAACAAGCAAAAGAGAGTGAGTGAGAGAGAGAGAGAGAGAGAGAGAGAGAGGGACGGGCACAGAGAAACAGGAAGAGATAGAGAGAAAGTGAGGAACAGCCAGAGGTCAAAAAGCCACAGGACTGCCGGTCGTGTCGGATTCACAGCCCTGCGAGGGTCATGTTGTCACAAAGCACACAGCTGGGGGACTCACCTTCATCAGGAGAACCAAAGTTGACTTAAATGTTCTGTTTCTTCTTTTTGCCTGACCTCAAACTACACCTACACACTTGGTAGGTAAGGTGCTGAAACGCCTTTATTCATTGGTCATGTATTTTATGTATTTTAAAACACCAATAATCATGAAACCACAGTTTAAATTTCGTACATTTTACCAGCCGAGTTTCTCCGGTTGTAATTTGGTAGGTGACCATAATGGAAGTCATCTTTAACAGTTTCTCTCTTGCAAGTGTGTGCAGTTTCTTTTCCTTTTAACTTTCACAAGCTCATTACGCTGTCGCGCGACGATAAAGGTACAGGACCAGTGTAAAGTCAAAATTATAAAATCAAATGACCGCGATAGTAAGAATGACTTCCAAAATTGCTGACTCATGTCGTAGCCACGTCTGGTTCATTAAGCCGGGAAGGTGAGAGCTCGAGTTCGGGACTGGCACGCTGATCTCAATGAGCGGACCGCCAAAGGTCACTCGCATAAAGCCACCGCGGGAGCTCATCCAACGCTAATGAAAGCATGTGCTGCCACCGTCATTAAGAATAAACACCTAGCGCCCGCTATCTTGAAACGGAATCGCGAAAACGAGCTTCACACCGAAAGGAGCGGCATCATCGATTTATTGAATTTATAATGAACCCGCGGATATAATTAAATCATCATATAAAACATACATGTTCGGCAAGCGCCGGAGGATTGTTGTGAAATTATACAGGCATGGATATCAATCATTACAACGGAAGGGCACAGAGTGCTCTGTGAAGGTCTAGGTTAGATATCAACCAGCCTAAACTAATCATTATCACCTGTGACTCTGGACAAGGTTAGGGACTCAGTTCGGCAGGTAACTACTCACCTATGGCCTGATTTATTTTCCACGGGGCTGATTTATTTTGTGCTTATATCTGTAAAGAACCTTCCATCTGGCAGATCACAAAACCATCAACACTGTAATTAAAATGTAATTACCACCTCTCTCCTCATCCAGTTACACACTAATCCCCGAGAAGTCTTTCCATCTGTGCCGTACATACACGCTCTGGAGCGCGTGTGTGCGACGTGTGTGCGTGCGACGTGCGCGCGCCCAGGCGTTCCTTTCGCCTCAATCCGTCGGTGCGCTTTTTCCGGCTTTGCCGCCCCTGTCACCACTCCACGACAACACGACGCTGTCTTACAGCTTCCAAATCTGCTCTTCAACTCGGCTTACGGCGCCAAAGCCTATCTGTTTCTGCACAAATCACCTTCTCATCCCTTTGCGCGGTCTCCTCCTTCTCACCACGGTTCCTACAATGCTACACATCGAATTCAAAGCCCCTGTTGTGCCTGGAAAACGAGGGGAGAAACTGTCACTTGTGATTCTGGATTGTGAATTCTGTTACCCAGTAGAGGCGCGGTGTATGTTGAACACTCAAATGTCAACAAAGAAACGTGTACCGTGATCTGGAAACTGGCAGCAAATGGATTGGAAAAATTCTTAAGGCTTGTATACTCACTTTTTATTTTAAATAATTAGAATTTTGCTAAAAACTAAACGTTTTTTGTTTTTTTTTTGACAAATGAAAAACGGGTAGTGCAAAGAAACCAAGCCCGTGTAATTTATTTTTGAAGACCCACTTGTCTTGTAACCAATATTAGGTGACATGTGGTTCACCTTCGAACTTTATTTTATAATTTTCGTGCCAGTGATATAAAATATTAAAACTTTAGAGTACAGAGAGAAGGTCACATAACAGGAAATGACAAATCTTACAGAAATGGTGGAACAGGCTGTGCTTACGGTAGGGTATGTTAGAGTGTGTGTGTGTGTGTGTGTGTGTGTGTGTGTGTGTGTGTGTTGGGGGGGATGGGTATCGAGCTTTCCCTCTAGATATAAAACCTTAATTACTTCTGACTAAGCTGTAATTAAAATATATCACAGCAGCAGCCTTACCTGTGTGTGTTTGTGTGTGCTTCTCATACATCCGTGCGCATGTTGGTGCATGTGATTGTGTGTGTGTGTGTGCCCACTGCAATGGGACCTCAGTGAGTGCCACAGATAAATCACCTCAACACGCAGCTCGCCAGCACAGGGACATGGGGAGTGGGGGTGTAAGAAAGATTAGAGAGGGGTGCAGGGGAAAAAAAAAGAGAGAGATGTGGCAAAAAAAGAGTAAAAGAGAGAAATACTGAGAGCCAGATGGATAACAGGCTTTACATTTTCATTCAAGCTCTAATAAGAGGAAAAACCTATAAACGTACAGTGTGTGGAGACAAAGTGCACACAAAAGAATTCATGTTCATAGAACACCAGAAGTAAAATCCTTCAACACTGTTATGTAAAACAGAATCTTACCTCCTCACTTTGAAAAACTTAATATAGATTATCCTTTTTCATCTGGGACTTTTTTTTTCCTGCTAGACAAACTATTGAGGCTGAATGGAACGCTTTGAAGACTGTACACCTGGATGGAAGGGGGTTGTACTGTACCGAGGCATTTCGACCATTTCCTTGCTGTTTTGGCCACAGTGAGAGTCAGATGAAGCGGGCGCCATGCAGTCGTGAGCCATACTGCCGCCGCTGCTGCCCGAGTGCGTGAAGGCATTGAGGGAGGCGAGGGAGGAAGAGGTGGGATGACAAATAGTGGGCAGCTGAAGCCATTGGGTTTAAACACAATTGTTGTTGCAGAAAGAGGACATTATTGGAAATGGCTTTGCCACCGTGGGCGCCCCTGTTGAATAGCTTTTTCCCCTTCTCCCGGGCTAGCAATGATTCCCCTCCGCCCTTCCCCCTCCACACACATCCGCACACAAACACACACGCACGCATGCATCCGCACTTAAGTGGAGAGGGATCTGCAATAACCCGTGGGAATTAAGTAGGTGTCAACACGGACAGAGCTCAGTGAATCAAGGTGCAGCAGGTGATGTAGCTAAAGGGCGAGGCGCCGGTCACAATGCCGATGCGGCACAATGCGTATGCATAACTACAATGGCTGATCATAGCGAGGAAGTCTGTTAAAAGGCACCATAGTAATCACCCTTCAGCGTGCCCCAGCCCACCTTATCAGTGCATCCCCAATAACAAGACAGGCAGAGCTATTTGTTTCCCCGAGTCCATTCTGTGGCCGGCTCCGGGGACATGCTCCCCTCTGTTGCTGGTGAATGAGATAGCCTTTCACTGGGCTGTATAACCTTTACGAGCTTCCCTTTCGCAGACAAACACAATGTGCGCAATCAAATCTGACTCACTCGAATAAAAGACACTTCTGAATCGGGAGAATGTTTCTGGCGTTACGCGAGCATGATGCGCTCGTGGCGCCGGGTCTAGACGGAGCAGATGAATTTCCTCAATTACGTGAATAAAACCCAAATAATGAAACGTGTTGCTCTCGCGGGACACCTGCTCTGTTCGCTTTGATTCGACACGACACGCGCGGCTTTTATCTGAGTGAACGGCGCAGGAAGGAGGGGAAAGTGGCTTTGATTTTTGGGAGGGGGCAGACGTATTGATTTTTTCCCTTGACATTGGGCTCTCCTTGGTATTAGAGGTGCTTTTCCCTCTCGGCTCCGGTTACCTATGTGCGATGTAAGCTGGGCTTTTTATTTATTTATTTATTTATTTCTTATTCTTATCTGCAAAGATAAAATAATGGCGAGAAACCATCTGCTCCTATAATAAGAGAGCACCTCTAGTTTGCAATCAAGTTCTTATCGGTGCCCATGGAGAACGCTGCAGACCGTATTGGAATGTCAAACGGTCAATAGAACAACACAAGAAGCTATTTTCCTTTAAACAAAGACAGCTGAATGGTTGACTTTTGTCTCGCTAGATCTGTATCGTTAACAGGTTAATATCAGCTAGTGGAGCTTTTCAAACACAGAGAGAAACTGAACAAAAGTGGGGAAAAAATAGAGGAATATTGTTTGAGAAAAGGGGTTTGTGATTTTTCTTTTCTTTTTTTTTTTTTTGCAATGGCCGGCCAATTAATTACATCTTCACCATGAGCTTCAGCTTTTCTGGCTTCATCAATCAGAGTCGACTGCTTGTGGGGGTTTTTGTTAAACCGTTCCCCTTTGCGCTACTACCTCCGATAGGGTGGCGCTATCACAGGTGGGCTGCGCCCGCGAGGAAGGGGGATCTCCGCTCGGTCATCTGTTGGACCCATTTGTCAACGTGGCTGAGGCTGTACAGTATAAAAGAGGCTGTTTGTCATGGGCAGTGATGTGCTGTCATCGCGGAGCTTTATTATACCAAAGCCGAGTCACATGGAGCCTATAACCGTATATTTGCGTCTCGCTACCGTTAGTTTGACGTGCGCAGCTTACGTCTACACGTATTTCATAACAATCACGCGGATACAATCAAGCCGCAGCTACTTTTCCTCTGCGCGATTTTTTTTTTTCTCCCCCCCTAGCAGGTCTCCTGCTGCTCGGCAGTCTAAATCAAGACAGAGCTGTTGTCAACCATGTGGAGGGGACAGGGAGCGTGTTAGCTCCACCAGATTGAATTAAGCCGAATCCCCAAAGATCCGTCGTTCAGGCAGGATCCAGGTCAACGTTGAGATGACGAGTAGCGCCGTATTGATTTCTCCCAGTTCCCAATCATATTACTCTTCTTCTGCCGGCTAATTCAATTCCCTTACAGACAGTTCACAATTCAGTTCATAATTACAGCGATACCAAATTACAATGTATCTAACCAAAGAAATTGGATTAGGGGCTTCAAACTGCGCTGTTTGATTACATCAAATACCTATTGTTGGGCGGGTCATGACAAATTCGGGAGTGTCTGCTCGGAGGCGTAATGTGTCGAACCAGCCCGGTTGGGGTGGTAATGTAACTACAACTGTTCGAACAAATTAGATTGGTGTCATGAATAAATTAAGTGTCGTTCTCGCGGAAGAACATTTTTTTTTTTTTTGAGATTCCTGCACGCAAGTTTTCCAAACTCAATAGCTGTAATGAAAACCCCCTTAATAGACTTAGATTTGCCTTGCATGCTTCTTTTTTTTTTCCCCTGCCAACCTCAAGAGACAAGTATTATGTGTCATGTCGGTCCATTTCTGGCTTTCACCTGAAAGTCATGGTAAAGGGCACATGGCTCTGTACTGACAAGGAGCTCAGCCTACAGCATTGATTTGTTTACTAATAGCTGATGGAAACCCTAGAGTGCCTCTCCTCTTTACCGCCAGCCTTGGGGAGATGAATAATTAATGTCTTTTTAGCTCTTTTTAGCTGCGAAGGATTACTGAAAGTCCATTCAGTAATGTAATACAAACACTTATAAAAAAAACAACAACAAAAAAAAAAGCGTTTTCATACCCGCTACGATGCTAGTTCTGGAAATCAGCCTCTCTTCATTCTCATTGAGGGCTTTTGGAAAGCTGTCCAGCCTTCAGGGTTGCTATCAGGTAGTCCATGAAAGAGCTGTGCTACAAGTATAAAAATGGCGGGTGAAGAAAAAAACGTAAGCCAGTTGTATGAAACGTAATGCAAGCTAATAAAATTGGCGTTACATCTTTTACAGCGTTATTACCGGTTTAATAACAGCCAAATGCGCTTAATAACGTCTTCCAAACACCACTTTGCTTACACGCGCACTAAAAGACAGGCAACGGATGAGAGATAATTTAATCTTTAGATTAAACCAAAGAGCATAGACAAAGATCTTGCACAGAAAACAGAACACTTTAATCTTTCTTCCCCCAAGGCTAGAGAGAGAGAGAGGAAAAAGAGAGACAGACGGGGAGATTGAGAGATGGAGAAAGAGAGAGACTGAGAACAGACAGACTGATAGAGACGTTGATATAATTGAATGTGACTTATTCCCAGCACCCACCCGTACCCTATGTCCATCTGTAGACAGCCCTGGACCCACCAGCGAGCACCCACAACAACAGCCAACTCTCTACCCTCCTCTCACTTGCCACACACACACACACACACACGTGTGCAAACACACACACACACACAAAAGAGAACATCTGGAGTGTGCACCAGTGGACATAGCCGAGTGCCAACCTGCCTAATAGCCTATGGAGTCAATTATAAGAGGGGAGAAATGTTCTGGCTTAATCGCTAATGGTGCCATCTGGATAATGGCAGATTTCAGAGAGGAACTTTTGCTTCTTCCTCTTACCTGGTCATCTGGGGATGTCTCATCTGATCACCGGCCTGTTTTTGGAGCAATGGAGTAGAACCAAAGAAACTAAACAGTTTTTCATATTTTAATGAAGTTCCCTTTTTCAGAGCCCAATCGCCAGCGACGTCGCATCCCTCCGTGTGTATTTAAAAGGCACCGAATCGTCTGTATTCTAAAAAGCGAATGCCTTTTGGCCGGCAGCGGAGCTATGCGACTTGCACGTCCCGTTTTATCTAATGGACGTTTAACAAATGTTATCGTGCCGTTTGGTAAATAACTGTATGACCCGACGTTTTGTTGCAGTTTTTCAAGAAGATACGAGTTACGCACAGCTGTCCCTTTTTTTCCACGTTGGCGAGAAAGTTGTTTTTTTTCTCCCCCTTTTCGGTTAAAATTCTGAACTTTCTTACAACTGTCTGGCATTTTAACTTGACAAAAACTACTCTATTGCCGGCGGCACATTGCAGCCGTATCAATTTCCCCTCTACAGCAGGTGATATTTTAACAAATGTGCTTCAGCCACAGCCAGTAGAGCTGAGGGCCAGAGAGGTGCGGGGGTTATTTATCGGGACCTGGGAGAGGAATGATGGCGGGGGCAATGGGGAGGCAGGTAAGGGAGGCGTGCAGGCGGGAGATGAGAAGACACAGAGATTGTCCTGGAAACACAGGGGACTGGAGGGAGTACAGAGGCAGAGGGAGAACGAGGAGTGTGATGGTTGGGGAGCAGATAGATTGAAAAACACATTTACTTAGCGTCTGGCATAGCACTGCTCACAAATCCAGCTTGGCATGAAGGACAATTTGGAACCAAAACAGACGGCCCTCTAAATGAAGGACATTGAAAGGACTGAAATAGAAAATGAAAGCGAATTAACTAGCTCTGGAGGTGTAACTACAGTTTCGGTGAAACAAAATGGGAGATTTATCTCTTTTTAATATTTAGAATGCATACTGTATATAAGCCGCCACCGCGGCTGCCAGTGTGTGAAGCTAGTCGTGTTAATTTGGGCTTTATATTTCATATTGTGAAGGGTTTGTAATGTTTTGGATATTGAAAATGTGGGTATAAAAAGCATAAATTCAAACTCTCTGTATGTGTGGTTATGTGTGTGTGTGTGTGTAAACCTAGTAATAGGACAATAGGATGACATTCACATGGAAATGGTAATGTCTTTAGGTCTGTTGCTACCAAAAGAAGAAGCCAAAGAGTGTTATGCTCCTTCCACATTTAAAAGATCAACGCACCAGGATTAAGAAACACGAAATGCTTAAAGGGAAAGCGGTCGGACTCCTGAATGTTCTTTTTCTTTTTAAAAACACCCATATAGTACGAGGAGAGGAGATTCTCCGGGGAATTGGAAACCTAATGCGGCCAGATGGAGGCAGCACACCAGCTTACATATGTTGTGATGACTGCGATGATTTAGTATGGGAAATGACTGAACGAGCATGTTCGCAAGGAGGGGGGCCTTAAACACGCCACATTGCCTTTGTATCACACTGGCTTTTTTAATGGCTCGCACACCACAAACGAGGAGGCACAAAGTTAAAAGTGCGGCATAATTAGGCGTCAGAAAAACAATGCGGCGGCAACAAAATTTACTGAACTAAAATAAGACCATAAAACACGGCGGCGGCGCCCGACTCGGCCGACGCGTAACACATGCCGCCCGCCTTAATTGAAAGGCTGACGGCGGCAGGAGAGCTGTGACTGCGAGGTAAAAAACAAATGTGCGTTTGATTTGTTATTATTTGTTGGGGAAGGGGTTAAAGAAATAAGCGTGGGGGCTAACAGCACTCTGACAAATGGAGAACGGGGTATATGAACCATGAAATGAACACTCTGGCAATTGGAAGGCAGGAGGCTTTCAGCACCATGGTCAGCAACAAAGTGCCTGCAACAGCTCACTGCTTGAGCGATGGTATTCACAAGGCTAAAGAGAGTTGGGGAGAACAATGGAGGACGACGCGGGGAAATGCAAAAGATCGCGGGGGGAAGAGCGGACGGCGGGAGGGGGGGGGGAAGAAATTCAAACCAGATGAACGACACGGGGATAGGACGGTGTTTTGGAGATTAAAAAAAAAAAAAAGGGTTCAATTACGCATTTTTTCAATGGAGAAAAAAAGAGGGAGGACTAGTGAAACACGGTGACACAGAGAGCAAGATCAATAATATATTGGAACAAGGACACGTGTTGACTGGATGGTTTATTTCAAACAAGAATACAGAATAGAATAGAATAGAAAGATCTTTTTGCTCCAAGAGTGTGTAAAAGTAGCTGTCAACCTGTCTCCAGCTAAGGTGCGCAGGAGTTTATCAACATAGAGCAGAAGGCAGAGCTCAGATAAAGTTCGAAGGAGAAAATAACCTCCACCACCTGGCTCCCCATCGCTTGCGAATGTAGGTTTTTTTTTTTTTTTTTTCTCATTAATTGTTGTTCTGGTGCAGTATACAACCATTAAACAGTAAATAAGTCATTAACTATGCTGGCTGCCGGGGTGCCCCGGGCCAGGACCTGTATTTGTTGCAGAGAAATGGAAGTGGTGAGCCCTGCAGGCACAGAGGCCGAGGTTAATGCAGTTGGGTTGATGACGGACAGCCCTGACTCCGCAGCCCACATCCGCGTGTGCATCAGATACGGGAGGTGGGGGGGGGGGGGGGGGGAGAGGAATATGACATCCAGACAATAATTTGAACGCATAAATTACGATATCATCAAATATTGTTAAAAAATGGAATTTGGTAGCACGCGGGTTAGAATGTTAGCCTCTGTGGTTAATTCCGGTAAATCTACGTACAGCGCTGAATTCCATTAGTTTTTCTGTCCACTTTTAAACTTTAGATTGTCTCCCTACTTTTTTTTTTTTTTTTTTTGAAGCACATTAGAACGCTACAATCCCAAGGTCACAGGACTTTTATTCAGTTCCCTATATCGATGTCAAAAAAAAAAATTAAAAGCCACTGAACCTCGCCGCATACGCCGCACTCTGTTTAACATAATCAAACAATTCAATCTACCGACATCTTTCCGATATAAAAATTGGGTTATAATGAAATCATTACCACGATTACCATACTGCTTTGACAGAAAACCGCGTTGCGTCTGTTTATAATGGATATAAATTCACACCGTTATTACCAAATAGTGAGCGATTGGAAGTGAACGATGATGCATTAACGTGCAAGTGCTGATATAATCTAATTGTTTTTTGCGAAGCGTTTTACACGGTGATGAGGGGAGAACCCGTCTCATCTCGGGGAAACACGAGCGAATCCGGAAATGCTCCACAAAACAATGGAATTGAGGTATAAAACAACAGGAATGTTTTCATGGAAATCAATGGCTAAACACACCCAATTTCAGTGGGGGATAAACCAAACACCAAACCAATCACCCTTGGGGAGCAGTTTAAATGAACAGAGAGCCATTTAGGTTTTGCAGCTTCAGCAGGATAATGGCTGATTTGGGCTTGTTATTTGCAGTTATTTATTAAGGGTTATTTTTTCCTATTATCAGTAGCTCATTTGAATTTCCTCTTTATTTTAATGAAAGCATATTGTAAGCTGTCCTTGGTGCAAGAGGACCTAATGCGGCGAATACTAGGTAGCTCTTCAACATTTGGATGTGTGCTGGAAAATCAGTTTAAGCCAAACTGATCCGTTGTAGGGATTTTTTCTTCTGTCAAAATTAGTTTTCTGGTTATTCGAGGTGCCATAAAGATTCATTATGACGCGTTCAATGCCCGTCAGTAAGACTGGTATCCGTGTTCAATAAAACGCCATCATGATGTGTTCAAATGTAACAATAATATTGGAAAATGTAGCTTTTTGGTGAGAAACTTGAATCAATACAGTTGACGGATGGGAACTTTGTTTGTTTCCCAGCGACTTAAAATAGATATTAGAGATGAAATTGCAACCTTGTTTAACAAATGATAGAAAAGTACCGATAAGCATTGGTATCTGTGTCGGGAAAATCCTAATGATACCCGTCCATAGTTGTGTGTGTGTGTGTGTGTGTGTGTGGGTTGAGGAAAACAATCTTTAAAACCAACATGTTCTGGCTGGGAAAAAAAAGAATATGTTTTCTAAGTAGACAAAAAAGGCTAGATGCCAAAATGAAAACATCCCATCCTATCAGTCAGCATCAGTGAGTGATGGGGGCTGGTGTTATTCTAATAGGACTGTAATTAAAGCCTCCATCTCATCTCACTCTCACACTTGTATGCTCCCTCTCCCCCTCAAATACACACATATAAACAGACACACACATATGCAGCGGATGCACAAAAATGCTTTGTTCCTCCCACCCACCTCCAGTCCATCAAGGGGTGTGTGACGTTGCGTACGCGTGTGTGTGTGTGTGTGTGCGCGCAGGGGGTGGGGGTGGTGGGGGGGGTTATAAAATCATTCTTAATTACACATTTGTCACATGAAAAGCATTCTGCCTACTTTATATGAGCTCTAGCAGTCTGATTAATTCAGCGATCCTCACATTCCTACTGCTCATTATACACCAAACATCCACTCCTCTCTGTCGGTTTTATCTGTGTCTTCCCCCATTTCATTTTCTTCCCTCATTCCTTTGGTCCTCGACATTTCACGCTTTTCATTTGAGTGCAGAGATGTATGCTTGCCAGATCCAGTAGCCACAGACGTGAGCTCTTCCTCTGGGATTTTTCGGGGAGGGGGGTTTGACAGCATATATAGGCTGTCATTGTTCTGTGTTGGCTAATGATGATAGGACAATTAGAGTGGAGGGGAACACTCGGTTTCCTGTTATTTATGGACCACTCCAGCTATCGCCCTATATCCGTTGCATCAGGAAGAACAGTCAAATGCATCTTGTGAAATAATCTTTACACAAAAGCCTCAGCTTTATCGGTAAGTTTGATCCGATTGATTACTGAGGCTATTTTACTATCAAGACAGGAGTTTTTTAAAAACAACTCAGAATTGTGTAAATTCCAGGTACTTCGACAATACACACGCCATAGGATAATACTCTCCATGAGCACCGCAGTGTAAAAAACAAAACAAAAAAACACTCTTCTCACTTTTGTTGTGAAACAGTGTCCGTATGTTTGAGCTATTTCCATCTCTGATTCCTCTGTGAGCTTACAGGAAAGCACAGGTCCGCCGCATCCCCTGGAGATGCTAAATCTCAACATCAAAAAGACAAACAACATCTGTTTACTCTCAAACACTCGAGCAGGGCTACTGCCATGGTGGAGATATCACACATGCTGGCATGAACAAAGCGGCGAGGGGTCTCTACCGCACTCAGAGAGGATCCCTATAAACTTTACTGTGCTTAAGGTGTCTGGCCATCTTTGACAGGGATATCCCCCCTGTAGGAGTAAAAGAAAGAACTTCGCTTTCACCGGAGAAACTCGAAGCATTTAGGGCCCTGCTTTCATCAGTGAACATCAACCTCGCTTATCTTTTGTAAAGCAATTTTCATGTCTTGTTTATACCTACCCATTTCAAAGAATCAAAGAAGTCCTGCACTAGCTTTAAAGTAAAACAAATATTAAAAAGTTGCAGTTGAAAACAGGACAAATCTACCAAAACCAGACCTCTTCCATACACTGTATATGACTCCATAGTAACCCAATTCCCTCCTGTGCTCCCATTGTGATTACTAAGACCACTAGACGGCTTTATTACTTGAATATAAACACGTATTGTTTTGGTGCTTTTAGCGCAAAGGATTGATCCTGACGTTTTTCTTTGCAGGCGCATTAAAGATGCAACATTCATGCAACGCATTACCGTCATTCATCTTAATCAATGTCCTCTTAATCTGATTGCCAATATTTAGTATTTGATTTAATATATTAGTGCAATGACTTGAATGTGGAACTGGTTCAGCTTCCCATTCTTAGAGCAAACTCAGTCGGTTAATAGCGTTTAAATTAATAAAATGCATTTGCATAAGCTATATAATCATTTCAATGATAAACAATGTCAAAACGAATGGAATTCTAAAGTGATCTGAAAGTTTTGTGCTTGGGCGTGAACTAGTAGGTTTACCACCAGTGAGACATGAAGCATTCACAGCAGATGTGACCAAGGCATCACAGGAAAGGAAGTTCCCCCAGGGCCTCTGACATACACACGTACAGACACACACACAGAAAGATGCACGCACACACACACACACACACACACATCTGAGTCAACCAGCTTGAATAACCCCTGTTTTGTTCTATTGACATTCGGCTTCTGAATATATACCTGCAGGCACCAACGATGGACAGAACACACACACACACACACACACATTTGAGAGCAGTCTTGATTTATGGTGGTGCACAGTGCTGACACCACCTACCCCAGGTGCTGCTAGGAGATAGAGCTCTGCATGAGCTGCAACCCATCACACACACACCCATACTCTCTCTCTCACACACACACACACACACACACACACACACACACTACTCTAGCTCCAAGGCTAGCACATTATATCACACTATATGAGTGTATTAGTGACCGAGCATGTACGCACTTGCCACAACACTAGCTATAAATGCCTTTCCTCACAGCAGGTTCTTTGGGCCGGCATGCCACCAGCAGCTAGCCCCCCACCCAGTGTCACTGACAGCACATCGAGTAAATTAGCCCTACTGGCTTGACCTAACCACATGGGGTGTGAGCACAGTCTGAAAGTGTCTCCCTTCAAAAAAAAAAAAAAAAAAAAAAAATGCAACATAAAATCAGCAGCGAAACAAACCGTTGCTACAGCACTGCTTGTTTGGTGGCCTCCATGGAGCCATGTTTTCAGAAACCACAACAAGGCATGTGTTTCAAACAGAGAATACGTTATCATATTTATAATACATCTGCCATGTGTTTCGACAGAAAGGGTCACTGTTGCTCAAAATTGCAAAATAACGCATTCCATAAAGACACAAACAATACCATATTAATCCACAGTATCATAACTTTTTTTTTTTTTTATCTCCCTGGAATCACAGCGTGTTTTGCAATTCAGCATTTGAAGTCAAACAACAAGAAACTTGGAAAAGCCTAAAAAAAAACAGCAGTTCCATACTTGAACTGTCTTCTCTGAAGGAAGGAATACACATATAGTATCGCAAATATTTAGATTTCTGTTAACCTCCCCCATCGAGCGCTGCAGGGATGGTGTATTTGTGTAGGACAAACCAAACCTCCCTTAATAGAAGACCTATAGAATTTTTACTTGGGATTTTGCACAAGCTACACTTTTGGGTTATTACAGAAACTAAACTCTGTGGAAAACAGAAGTTTGTACTTGTGCATGTTTTGTTCAGCAAGATAATCTCCACAAATTAAACACCACTTTTATGATTGTGCAAATGCAATCACTAGAGGTAAAAAAAAGTTAGGTTTAAACAAATTACACCCCAGTCCCTTGACTGCAGCGTTTCCAGTGTGTTCGACGTGATGGCGTTAATGTCATGGACGGCCTCTATAGTCATATTTAGCCACATGTTGGCATCTGCCTGAAGATGTAAGATGTAGATGTAAATAAGCTTCAAAATTCAAGAGTGAGGTACTTATTATTACTATTTATACATACAACTATACATACAACAAAACATGAAAATAGCTTGATCTTGTTTTAACTACAGACCTAATTTCAGGCGTTTAAACCAAAATCCCATACAAAAAACCCATTGACTTTAAGATGAGGGAAGCAGAAGTGCTAAAATGCTAACTTATTTACACATTTCTTTAATATGTGGTTCTTCAATATGTTGCCTGTTTTCATTCTAAACTATTAAATAGTGCCACACTGTCACCACAGTGGCATACTGACATAGAAGGCATCCTTAATGTCTGTAATGAGACAGATTGTTCTGAAAGAAGAATGGTAACGGTATATATATAAATGCTTCTGAAGGGATAAAACCCTGGTATGTCAACAGCAGATGTTACTATATTCTTTAACTGTATTACTAGGATATATTTCAACGTTTACTCTAGACTATTTTAACAGCCAATATGGCAGTTAATATTCTAGAATTCCATGCATATAGAACAACTACCAGACATATCACACTTCAAACACCTTGCTGTTTCCTCTTACGCCTGGATTCCAAGCTGAGCAGCTCGCTGCTTGCTTGTTTATTCCGAGTTTATTCGTGTTGAATGCGTGGCGTGTCCGAACTGCACCAATCGGATGGATTTGAGGAAATGTGAAGGGCAGACAGGACAGGTTATAGTAGATGCCTGCTTGTCAAGACTAAGAAAACAGTCGATGACGGACTTCTGTCTTCTTTGAACGCTGTCCTGTGGAGGGGTCATCTGCATCATGTCGGCCCTCTTTTATCCACATCTATTGCAAATCAGGGAAGGAGGCAACACCTAATCCATATATTTCCACCCGGTGTATATTGTTCAAATGAGCGTTGACAGTCAAAGTCGATTTGAGGTGATGTTGTAGTGCTGTACAGACTGTACAAGCCCACTGGGATTTTTGATTTGTCTGGTCACAGGAACTTAGCTTGGCTTTTAGGGATTCGTGGCATATCTTTAGCGACAAATAACCTAAACTGTCCACACGCTCGGGGCTTGACATTACAGGATTTTTTTTTGCTCAACAACCTCTGTGGCTAGTAGTTTTCAAAAGTTACGAGTCACGGTTTTGTTGTCGGGAAATTCCGTTGGGGTGCGACAACCAAACAGTAGCTAGAAGTGATAGTGGTCTAGAAGATTATGAAAAGATCTAGCAAACGAAAAACTTTGTCTCTTTCAAATATTTATTAAAAAAACGCAGATAATACAAGAAGAAGTCTCTGCAGCAGAGAAAACATTCACTGAGTTAATTTAATCCCTGATTCAAAATGGATGAAGAGAGGCAGAGATGGACAGAGAGGGGTTTATAACCTCACGTGTGAATATGAGCTGTGTGTAGATGCAGCAGAAAAGGTCTGAGTGTGTGTGAGTGACCTGGCCATGCTCTCCTAGCTGCAGCGGCAGGCGGGTGGGCAGGACAGGGGGGGTTGGGGGGGGATATATCTTGCCCTCTCAAGGCCTGAATATACTCCCAATCAGACGCATACGCGGACAGCAGTAGTGGCTATAGGAAAAGCAATGCTCGCCGGGAATCAAGCTGACAGCAGTTTTCCTTGGATCGATCTGGAGCGCTGCTCCAATTTATGACAAAATAGTACAAGACACGGAATGCCACCCGCAAAAGTGGCGAGTAGGAGTGACTGTTGTACATGCCACTGCCAAATTCTACCCGCATTCGGCTGGGTGAGTGGCTGCTTATGTCGAATCCTGCACAAGCTGCACCGCTACGTTTGACAAGTTACTTACGTTGACTAGTTAAATATACTCTGGTTGACGGTCTCACCATCACACACACTCTCTCTAGCTCTCAACCGCACACTGGCTATGCACACAACCTCTGTACTGGACTATCCCTTAAAGGAGCTATGGTAACACATTATATTTCTAATAGTAATCACCTTAATATCATCGTAGGAAGAATCAATCGTAGCTCAACCCTTGAATCGTTTATATATATGATCCAATCACCAATTGGCATAAGCCTATAAGCCGGTAAAGCTTGTTAACCCCCTGCCTGTGCTTATGGAAGCAGGGCTAACCACGCATAGCCTTCTTTCTAACCCCAATACAAGGACAGCCCCAGCCCCTTAAACCTCCCTACTATAACTTTTATATGAGAAATAATGAATTTTATATCTCCGCCAAGCTACAGCCAGGAGAGAGACAATAGAACAGATATGGATGTTGTTGCAGAGAAGCTACAAATTCTAAAATGCTTCACACACATCTTCAAAAATCACCACATTTTCAAGGTGGGCATGCACAAATAGTGTCACCAAATGTGAATTCTCATCACAATCTTCCTCTCTGTTCCTTTATTAAAGCATGTTTTTGTAGAACCGTAAGGTTGACGTTTGACCCTAATAAAATGTTGTAATTAGCATATGAAATTGGAAGTTGTAGTTAAAACCCGTTCTGTTAAGTAGCAGCGACCTTGACCATTGACCACCGAATTCAAATCAGTTCATCCTTGACTCTAAGTGGACATTCGTAAAACAAACGTAGAGAAATTCCCTCCAGGTGTTCCCAAGACGGACATGAGGTCAGTGACGTTGACCAATGACCACCAAAATAATAGTGATTATTATTGTTATTACTGCATATAGCATAGCGTGGCCATCTGTCTACTCCATGCAAATTCCTGTGTAGCTGCCTCTTTCTGTTTTGGGCCCAGAATGCAATGCTGTGTTTGGATTTGCTGCAACAAACGTGCCTTAGAGGTTCAAAAGATTTTTATCAGTCCATGTAAAAAGAAGTGAAAAACAGGATTTCCTGGTCATGTGATGTGATTATTTTTTTTTTGTCCTTCAAAGTCAAATACATGATTTTTTACAACTAAACCGTAAATCATGGATTTTATATTATAGCTTTTTAGTAATATTGAGCCAAAGGAGATGTCATTTGGCAACGCTCTGCAATACACCTCAACCACCAATGTGTAGCAACCACCTGCGAAATCGAATCAGCATATTCTAGAGTCCGAGTGGACATTTGTGCCAATTATGTGCTTCCGAGAAACTGTGTTTAAGAGAGTGAGACAGCCGGATAACCCCCAAAACGATATGGCTCTTGGCTCGTATGGAGACATAAAAACATGGATGGCGCGATTAATTTGTGTACTATTAAACATCACAGGCTAAGGCTGCAGCAAGTGTAACGTTATACAGTAGAGTTGTACGTACTAATCTAGTCTGCTTGTTGATTTGATTACATGAACACTAATTAGAGCCAGCAGCATTGAAATCTAATCAGTTACACGATTTGGCCGAGCTCTAGACGGAGGGATGAAATCTTCAAGGCTGTGGCAGAATGGTCAGTTGTGGTTATTGCTGACTAAAAACAGCTATGGTGTATTTAAAGATCTGTGATGTGTGTGCAAAGAAGCGGGGATGGAAAGAAAGACCAAAATAAACTAAACCCCATAAGATCGTAGACGGTTATCTCAGATGTGAGACAGCTTGCAGAGTGACAAGGATCATAAATATAGTTAAATATGTGGTTTTCCACTTTAAATATCACCCCTCGCCCTACACACCCTTGTGTATATCATTATTAGGAATGACTGTTGTAACACTAAATAAAAGCTGGATTGCTCCATTGATGCAGAGTAAGTCGGGATAGATCTTAAAGCCTCTCGTCTGAATGGTAGAAACCGTGATGCTACCGCTGGCCCAAACCAGCCAATCACCACGCGCCGTTCAGAGAAAAGAGACATATATTCCCTACAGTTTGTTAAGAGGGAGTGCATCAATCACAGCCATAGGCAAAAATAACACATAAAACTAAATATTCAGTAAATGGTTTAGAAGCAAATTAAACTATTTATCAATGGCAAAACACCCGACGGAATTCCACTAGTTGGATGCGTTTCTTTCTCGGTACCATGGTATAATTGTTTTATGACAATATTTGCCATCGCTCATCTTATCTAATCTTGCTTTAAATTTGTTTTCTCCGCGTACGTTTTTTAGAACCTGGCTCGGGCCTAAAATATTTCCAGACACCGGCTATTACCAGACATTCCAGCCGGCGCTCTCAGCGACCGCCCCAAATTTTTGGACGGGCGGATAGAAAAGGCCGACAATGCAACATCGCAGGCGTTCTCATCAGATGGCGGCATATTAGAATAGTAGCTCGTCAGCATCCTCCCGAAACAATAAAACAGCAGTCGACAGACAGCTTAGCCCATCAGCACACTGTTAAATTACAGCCATCAGCACCCACACCCCCCCACTGGATCTAAACTCTCATCTCTAGCACCAGGAGAACAATCTGCAGAGTAATTAGCCTCTACCAACAGACAGTTACAGAGAGAGGGAGGACGTTTGGCTTGATTAAATTATTAAACCGCGCAAACAAAAAAACAAAAGCAGCATCAAACAGGCACTGCGGCTCTCCTTCAAAGCTCCTCGCTGTTCCCTAAATACAGAATACAGAGAACGTGTTCTCCCAAGCCACTAGTTGGCATAATTAGCTAAATGTGTGCGTACAAGTATGTGTTTTGTGTGTGTGTGTGTGTTTGTCTGCTGTGATTGGACCCATTCCTCCAACTGCTATCTAAAATAACCAAGTGGTTAACGACAACATGATGCCAAGGAGCACCCCCCCCCTCCCCACACACACACACATCTACACACATACACATTAAACAATACTCTAATTACAACATTTATAACTCCCTGTTGCCTCCTGCATCTCTCCCACCCCCCCAACCCACAAATCTGTGAATCTGGAATTGAATTTAGCCCAAGTTGAGGGCTGCGCTGGCATGAAAAGACTATTTGATTAGAACGGCAGTTGTTTCATTTGTGGTGCAGCAGATTGCAGAGCCTCTCTATCCGGTGTGCAATCTGTATTCATTACTGGGTGTAAAAGGATGATCCATGTCCTGACACCAGGCTCATCATTTCATGCAGATGCACAGCAGCTCCACAAGGCCCTTACCGAAAACCACAGCACCATGCCTCCTACTGAAACCTCAGCAATGCTTTTTTTTCCCCTCCCTGCTCACTACTTTCTGTCTTTCCTGCTTTTTTTTTTTCTTTTTTCCCCTCCTCCGATGACTTCTTGGCCTGTGACAGATGGGCGGCTGGTTGACAGTTAAGACATCTTTTTCCCCCCCCCAAAAAAAAAAGACGTTTTTTGAGTCATGTTTAATGAATCACAACATGTTTCAAATTGCAATTAATCAACATAAATCAGCGACGTGAATTAATGAACAATGACAATTGGGCAAAAAAAAAAAAAAAACGACTGTCACCTTTATGAAGAGTAACGGATCTCTTACACACAACAGCAGTATATAGCACCTCACTCCTTCAGTTCCCTTAGCATTTACTGCCTGCCTTTCTTTCTTTTTTTTATCCCATGCTGTGTCTTGTTCTATAGACTGCGAAAAGTCAGCTGGTTCCCTGCCACCACCAGCCCCCCCCCCCGAGTCAAAACTATCAAAAGACACACGGCATCTGTTTTGAACCACACAGCGATTTTGGACCCTTTATTTTTAGAGCGTAAGAACTAATTCTTCTTCGCTTTTGCATCTGTCAGATTGAGGTGAATTTATTAGGTATCCTTAAGTGAAGGGTTATGCATTTCTCTAATCTAAGTAGGTTTTGAGATGTGGCCACAGGGCAGGGAAAGAAAGCTCTGTTTTCATGCAGCACTGTTTTATACCAGATAAATTCTTTTTTTTTTTTCTAAAGTGTGGTGTTTTTTTTTTTTCTTTACAACCGCTTGTTCAGTATCTTGGTGACTCACCCGTACCCTGGGGTGTGTGTGTGTGTGTGTGTCACAACCAATCCGGCAACAGATTAAGATTTATTGCATTTTTTCATCGTGATTCCTATCAATACAAACACTAATGCGACTTTAGAAAGGAATCTGCAATATACCGCATCTTTAGAATAGAATAGCCGTAATCTGGCCCTGTTCTCCCGTTCACCTGCAACCACAAAAAGACCAGAAGTTAGCCAAAACGCTCTTTCGCAATTGACTGCACTTTGCACCCTGTGCCTTGATACGCATAATTGGTGCCTAGAGTCCACTTTGGCAGCATCTGACGCTGCCATACTGCTGGGCTCCAAATGGATAGCCCACTGATAACCGTCCAGATAGCCCTGAATGCCAACCCATCTACAGATGTTCCATTGCAAGGCAAACACGTCACAAACTAAAAGCTGTTTCATGACATATACATAAACAAAAGCAGACGACCCAAACTTTCGTAGTTATGCTCAATTGACTACGGGTGGTTTTTGGTTTCGAAAACCAAACACTGTCAGAAAATACTGTGACACATCAATAGTAAAAACTGTAGTATTTTGGCATATCTGGCATATCTAACTAAGACACGTTGTTTCTTAACCCAGGAAACGGTGAACTAAAAGCAACGCATGATTCTCTGCCATTTCAATGAAGAGAATCCTAATGGAGATAAAAAAAAAAGTGTGTCTGCTTTATTTGAAAACATGCCCTTAAGCTCTGTGCCTCCTTTTTTTAAAAGTGAATCAAGCTAAAAATAAGCCAATGAATTTTGATAAGGAACCTAGCGTCAGCAGAGATAACCTAGGGAAACTCATTTTGCTATCAGGGAGACTGTTTGAAAATTCATTCTGTGCTGTTGTCATATCCTTTTGTCCATGTCATTACGAAGTGATCTGGGGAGCATCAGCTTTGACAATAAGGGAGCGCGCTTGCGTTCGCCCTTAACAGAACAAGGCCACTCGCGATACCCTATGCTCCCTGACACAGACCGTCTGATGCCGCGTGCGTCTTTCACAAAACCGCGCCGAGTCTTTCCCCAACTTCCTACCGGGGTTTGAAACTAGGATCCTAAACTTTCTGGGCCTGTGCGGTGTGTTTGAAGTGAAATAATCCCTTTGGCAGACTCACACAGAAGCCAATGTGTCTCCTTTGGAGACTGTAGAGAGGGGGAAGCTTAAAAAAATGAACTTCCAAAGCAGAAGAAGACCACAAGCAAAGGATACATGCGTATCTGCCTCGTGCCATATGTAGCTGAGGCAGAGAGCAAAGAACATGTGGTGCAAAGGACTAAAAATGACATAGCCGGGTTTTTAAAAAAAAAAAAACTGTTTCATGTATGTGTGAGTTTGAGATATGCATCTTTGTGAGTGTGTGTATAAGCCCTTGCCTGTTTACTGTCGACAATATGGGAAGTACCAATGAGCAGGAGCAAGTCCTCCCACAGGCAGACCCAACGTGAGTCACCGCCACCCACCAGCTGCCTGTGGCGCACAGTTGTGGCCACGCTACGCCGGCCGTGATTAGGAGACGTTCATCCAATGGCATTCGCCGGAGACCTGCCTGTCCTCCTCTCCCTCGTTCGCTGCCGAAGGACATCGCGCAGACGCGAAGGCGGAAAGATATGAGAAGAAGTACGGAGGACGGGGAGGAGGAGACCTAGCCGGGACAGATAAGGCGGGGCGCGGTGCGTGCGCCCGGGGAAGATCGGGAGGAGCGGGCACGTCGATCCGCAGACGTGGCCCGAGACAGTCCTCCCGCGCCGGCGCATTGTCCGGAGCTGATGGAGCGGCGGACTCAGATAAGAGCCGGCGGCTGTACGGGTTCGTACTGACGTTACGCAACACAACCAGCAGCTGACTTCCCAGAACTACCGCCACATGCCCTGTTTAGAAAAGGAGGAAAATATATTGCTTACACGGACAAGTCAGTTCTCGTAAATACACACCACTCCCACTGCTTCTCCTATACCCTCTCTTCCTGCTTCTGTCTGTTCAGTATGAAAAAAAAAATCAATGTGCATCACATCCATTACCCAGCCCTTGCACTACTCCTTCTCTCTCTCTCTCTGTCTCTCACTCATCCTCCTTTACTTTTTTCAGTGTTTTAACACAATACATCGGAATATTAATGCTGTATCTTTCAAACTGATAAGCAAATTACAAATGTAGAAAGAGACACATTGTAGAGGATGTCTGGAGGCCTTTTAAACCCAATTAAGCATTATGACATGTGATAACTGACTCATATAATACCATACTCATTTATAGAACTCTGGCCCAATCACATTCTACAAAAAAAAAAAAAAAAAAAAAAAAAAAAAAAGCAGCAGCTGCAGTAAAAGTAGGATAGGTTGATTAGCATCACCAAAATATGAGCCATAATTATTTCCTGATAGGTTTAACGTCCTGTTTAACGTTTCGCTTAATGTGCCATCCGACTTTTCCACCACGACAAATTACGTAACATCGCCGGTGATGAATTTAAATAGGCGGGTATTGTCTGAAACAGGAAAGTGATGACGGCTCTTCGGGGATTTTAGGTTACACATGGCCTATTCTGCTTCAGCCCGTCCTCTTTTCTGATTATGGAGAGTAACCGCCCTGCACTGTGCTTTCCCTGGACAAGTGAGGCTTACAAATCACCCCTGCAGCAGTTGGAGGAGTTGAAGGCGCTCGACGCAAGGTTTTACTGCCTGTCTTCTATGAATGGCTCCCTGAAGGCTCCTATGATAATAGCTCACAGCCGTGCCCTTCACGGAGCCTGACATCAAGCACATCCCTACAGCAGAATGGAATGGCATATCAACTTACCCAATGGGGTGTCATATCAACTCATCCACTGGTTTTCTGGTCATAACATAGGCAGAAACTGAAATGAAATAGTGGTCGCTGCCTTCTGCCTATACATATCTAGTTGGAATCCAATGAGTTAGGACACCGAACAGAGACTCCATGATACAGAGTTTGAATAGTTTTATTCAAAGTCAACAACATTAAAAAGGCTGATATTTACTTTTATTATTTATATATAATAATCAATCTGTTGATTATTTACTCAATGGTTACAGGAAAAACAAAAAATTGGGTTATAAGTAGTGATGCACCGAGCATTTTTTGGCCTGATCAACGATACCGATCACCAAAACACTCGATCTGCCGATTGCCGATCACTGCCAATCACAGAAGGAATTTTAAATTTCCATACCTTTCATCTAGCAGGGGGTGCGCCGTTTATAGAAATAAAACTATCAATTTTAAAAAGTACAGAAACAGAAACTGCCATCTGGGCCAATAAGAAGCCAGGGCTGTCAGGGCATGTGCTGGCAATAAATACAATGCAGCCAATGGCCTCGCTGTTGCCAGGCAGAAAACACTTCTTCTAGTACACGCCCCCTCACTCGCTACTGCACAGAGATGTGCGCGCTGTGAAACTGAAGCAGAGGATTATTAGGATTGATTGAAAATGAGTGATTTTTTTTAGAAGAACCATGTCGTGATTGGTTAGTTGCTTTATGGCCCGCCTCCACACAACGAAAACAGGAGAATGGACATGGCTACACGCGCTGAGAGAGAGAGAGAGAGAGAGAGAGACGCCACGTGATCAGCTTTTTTATGGGCATGTTTTTCCGAACGACGATCAGGCTATTTTTAGGCAATATCGGCCGATCATGATCGGCAGCCGATCGATCGGTGCTACATTAGTTATAAGTTCCCACAGCTCAGGTAGATGTATTCAAGATCTCTTCACATCTGGGAAGCTGAGACCGATGGATTGCTTCAAATTTTGCTTGGAATGTGACTAAAAAATTAAAATTCCATTAACAAAATACTTCAAATGCATTTTCTATTAATCAACTAATTGATTAACAAATTCAAAAATCTCATGATTATGCATAATTCGTACAAGTATGTTGACCAGGTCAACAACTGAACCCATCGGCCATCATCCTGGTCTAAAGCCCTAAAACCTCTATTCATAGACCAGAAATACTACAGAAAATGTATTACACTAAAAAAAAAAGAGTTTAGTCAGAATTTAGTCAGTGACTTCAGACTTTGGGGAAACTTCATGGATGTAGGGTTGCACTCTCATGCCAAACACACTCTACCACCAGATTAAATTATGACAAAATTCACTCGACTCTCCACAAGTGTCAAATTAATTTTTGAAAAAAAAAAAAAAAAAAAAGCTAACCCAACACTCAACAGTGCATGGGCACCAAATCATGTCAGAAAAGTCTCACATGGTCCCGGTCATTGCGACCAACTTAATCAGAATCGTTCTGGGCTTTTCGAGGTAAGTGAGTGGTTCAGGGGAACGCGCGCACACACAAAAAAAGAAAGAACATACAAAAAAGAGACATTCATCCATACAGCCATCCATCATAACCGGTGCTACGGTGAAGCCAATTTCCACAAAGCTGCTAAGCTGATTGAGGCAGACCAAATCTGTTTCACCAGCTTACATTCCTTCAAAATGGCCATCTCACTTCCAATATCACGGGCTTTTACTGTTCCCCATTCCCCTGGCTCAGGCTGAGAGTTAGCAAGGCTTAGCTGGATGAAACACTCCAACAGCCCAGTTCTCCCCTGGAACCCACTGATATCTCTATAGCACAGCCTCTTCCCCACATAACTGCACTTAGTCGGTTTATTTACTCATGCTATTATCCTTTTGTTTAATTTCTCTGTTTTATTTTTTTTTTTTTTTGTTCCATATCATAACAATATTACAACCATTAGGATGTAAACTTAAGATTTATGAGCGTGCTGATGATTCCAGGCACACAGACACAATTTAATCACACATTCTGTATATAATATACAGATACACACGCACACGCGCACGCACGCAGTCACACCTTGGCAAAATGCACAGGCAGCACTTAACCACAACACCTCTGGAGTAGATTAAATTCACAAGGCCTCTTTGAAGAAGGAAATTGGACAGATAAGAAACAGATTTCTATGAAAGAAGCTTGTGAGGTTGCCTATAGAGAGAGAGAGAGAGAGAGAGAGAGAGAGAGTGTGGAATGGAAATGTTTGTTCCCCTGTTTTTTCTCACATGTCGGCTCCCTCTCGCATGTGACACTCGTGTACGTCTTCTGTTTTTGTTTTTTTTTTAAATGCGCAATGAGTATCAATCTTTCCCCCGTTTATTGTGTCTTACTCCCCTCCCCGGTTATTTTCTCTCTGCATCTCCCCTCACACTTTCTCTGTCATTTTGCCACAACAGCAAATATCCTGTTGGACCGGGCTGCGGGCTGATGGTGCTGGACTATCTGGCCCTGGGATCGATCCGGCTCCAAGCCGAGGCCTCCCATTCATCTCAAAGCCATAAAATGTGATTAGTGCTGACTACAGCACTGCGGGGAGATGGGCTGATAGGCCTGATAGCCTCAGATAGGGCTGCGTTGGACACTCTACAGGAAGACAGCAGCAACAGCATGCTGTGGATTCATCCCTCTCTCTCGCTCTCTATTTGCTCTTTTTTTTTCCACACCCCCCCCCCTCGCTCATCTCATTCTCGATCTTTTCCTCCCGCCCTCTCTCGCCGCGTTACTCTTTCAGACTCGCTCTCTATACGTTATCACTCGTGCGCTCGCCTCGTATCTAAATCTGTCAAGCTCGTCTGTGCGAAAATGACACACCGTGGCAGCAGTCAGACTTTATTGACACTGTTTTCAGTTTTACCTTCTTCTTATCCTGCAAAGTTTTATTTAAATGGGCAGAACAAGCCAGCAACACCCCCCCCCCCACCCACCCACCCCCAAAGCCACGCTCGCTGTTCCCACATACAGTGTATCTCTGTGGCACGTGGTCACATCTGTCAGCCAATCCCAGAGCTCACGGTTTGCTAGTGGCAGAATCAAGCGAGGAGGCTGTGACAAGAAGAGAGGTAGGGGGGAAAAAAAAAAAAAGAAAAAGACGATCGCTTCGAATCTGAAGGGGTTCATAGATAATGTCTTCAGTGTAAGATCCAATGAAAAAAAAGCGTACTACATAGTCACGGCGCCAAAAAAACATTAGTGCAATGTTGGATCCAAAGGTGTGGCTAATTAAAAATGATGAATTGTGTTTGGGGCGTCTGTGTTTACCAACAAGTGCATTCCTGAAACATTACCATACTTCAATATATAACACTATTTCATACTAATAAAATCGTCCGCTCACCGCAGCCCTTTGTTTAATTCTCTTACACTGTACAGCTCTGAAAAAACATAAGAGATTTTCCTTTCTTTTTTTCTGAAATCAACATCTCCACATGTATTCCAGCCGTTCCATTCCAGCGTCCGTTGAATTCCAGCACGTGCACGCCTCGTTCTGCTTAAAGAAGGAACCAGGAGTGGAATAAAGTCACCCAAGAACAATGTGAAAGACTTGTTGATGTGATTAAAAATAAAGGTTATTGCGCCAAATATTGATTTCTGAAATCTTCTTAAGGGTAAACCTTAGTATTATGTTGTTTTAAATGAATTCTTTGCATTGTTTGAGGTCTGAAAACATTGCATGGTCATTTTGACCGCTTGTCATTTTCAGCAAATAAATGCTCTCAAGGATAATGTTTTTAGTTGGAACTTGGGAGAAATGTTGTCAGTAGTTTATAGACTCAAACAAAAATGTTCCTTTTGCCCAAACACATACCTAGAAGTATGAAAAATCTAAAAAACTGATCATTTTGCAGTGGTTTGCTGTCTGTGTGTATGTTAGGGTGAATGAGTGGTATAGGAATAGAAAAAGGAGCCTTCCTCTATGATGGCTTACGACACCATATAAAGACGACGGCATTCTGACCTGCGTCTCACGGATGTTCTCCACGGTGAAGTTGAACCAGACTCTGAAGCGGGGATTGCAGGTGTCAGGCCGGATGAAGAGGTCAAACTCAAACTCACTGATGTAATCGACTCGGCCAAGGTTCCCTGCGGAGGCAGCGAAATAGCTTACATTAGCATTAAGTAGAACTGAGCAGTCAGAATCACAGTGGATCATTTCATCTGTTTCCCTTATACTGCCCCGTCAATAGACTCGCAACATTACAGAACAGGCAGGCAGGGAAGCAGGCAATCACAACGCAGAATAAGCTGTAACACGACACAGCCTCGCTTCAAACTCAGGATCTGCTTTAAAGACAGATGTGTTAAATCAATATGTCCCAGTGAAATCTCTACTAACATAGCTGCCATATAAGGTTCATGCAACAGACTTTTCCATGACTTTGAAATTTGAACGAAAATTTTCATGACCATGCGTTCTCTGAAATGTTTGCGTATGACGTTACATGAAAGTTTTAACATGGATTTTTACAAAAAGGGCCGAAAATGTTAAAAAAAAAAAAAAAATGTCCATCACTGTTCCCAAAAGGACGTCTATAAATGTTTTTTGTCCTGACCGAAAAGTCTAAAAGCAGAAAATGTTCACTATCAGTAAAAAAAAAAGTAACCATCAAATAATCCACAATAAGCTTAGGCGAAGACGGTTAAGGCTTAGTTTCTGGATGTGGCACCCAAAGTGGTCCCTTGTGTGGTCGATGGGCGGGAGGGGAGCACCGGGTGAAAAAGCCGTTAATGGGGTGCTTGAGTGCAGCAGCCGGATACTTAGCTCCTAGCATGGCTCGCTTGGCTGCCCCTCTGTCATTTGGAACTTGTAAATTTGCACGTTTCGGTCTTTATCAAGCCCTGCCTTATACTTGTCCAAGTGTAGCCAGCCGTTATTGAATGGCATTTTGCTGGCATTTCTCAAATTCACGTCTTGTCAAAGTAATATTACAAGCTTCTTCAGGTCGGAGTCGGACGCCACCCCCCCGTGCGGAGAACGACGTAATGTCAAGTGATGTGAATTAACTGTCCGAACGTTAAAGTATTGCTTAACCGGTATAGGTTTCTCAATTTATCTGCATCTGTGAAGCAAATTTCATCAACTTTCCTAAAACCTTTAAACTTTGTTTATCAGTCAATCGTTTCCTATACCTGCTTACTCCTCATTAGGGTCACAGGGGTCTGCTGGAGCCGATCCCATCGCATTACAGGTGAGAGGCAGGGATACACCCCAGATAGTCACAGGCCTATCGTGGGGCACACACACCATTCACTCACACACTCACACCTACGGGCAATTTAGCGTCTCCAATTAACCTCAGCATGTTTTTGGACTGTGGGAGGAAGCCGGAGAACCTGGTGAAAACCGACGGAGACATAGGGAGAACATGCAAACTCCACACAGAAAGGTCCCAGACCCAGGACCAAGGAGGTCTTGAACCTGTGACCATCTTGCTGTGAAGCAACAGCGCTAACCACTGTTCCACTGTGTCGCCCCAGCGGTGTGGGGAACGCTTACATACAATATGGCAAAAAAAATCCAGATGATCAGTGGAAGTATAATTAATCCAATCGGATCTATTTCCCTGCTTCCAATTCTCATAGTTGTCTGTAAATGGCTAGTTAGTAGATGATTACATGGCATACATTCTAAATATAGGCCTTGTCTGTCTTTTCTGATTTATCTCTGGTCAAATATGTGGTCGAGACTCTTGTGGTGCATGCAGATTTATAGACTGTCAGAGGGAATAAATGGTGAATAAAGTGAGTTAGCCTTCTTGTTGGAGCTACAAGGAATAGTGACGGCAACTCACAGCTTATGTTAATTGAATGCTCAACCTAATATATGAGAACAGTCAACCCTTCTAATTTCAAATGGTAAACTCAGATGCTGCTTAAGACCAGCAGCTGTTGAAAGGGTTAAGTTTGGGCGTAAACTAAGCTCAAACTGGGCTCGATGTGCCTCACAACTCTACTTCAGGGTACTGTTGACCACCTGGTGACAGGTAGCACCATAACATTAGCGCACACACACACACACACACAGCTGATGTTAGACAGATGGGCTAACTACCACACTGTCAAAGTAGATCCCTCTCCTTCTGTCATCGGACAGAGCTAATCCACTAGTCAGCTTGCAGCACACACACACACACAGACACTCAAAAACACACACAACTCTGCTCCGCTCCACTGAAACTACCCACAGAAGTGCAATCATTAGTTTATATAGGACTGCGGAAAATTACCAGGTGCTCTGAAATATGAACAAGAGCAATTTCAAAACTTTCTGTTTAAGATGGCATTTTCATTTGAAACACGTATGCGATGGGAAAGAAATTGCAAGAGGTTATTGTGTAACAATAATGACTGATCCGTACTTACATTTGAAGCTCATCCACTAACAGCTTACGCAGCTAATACTAATGGAGAGTGGAGCCTCGTTCCAGCACAGTGGTGCCTGGAGAGAGGAAAAAAAAAAAAAAACATCCCTCTCTGCAGACCTCTACTTTGACTGATTAGGGAGTGGCTGGGCTGAAATATGGAAGCGATGTACCTCATCTATTCATTCATCTAGAATCTACTAACGAGGTTAGCGAGGGAGAGAGAGAGGCTACGGGTCGATAAATTACCTTTATGACGTCTTGTTCATACATGTCTAGACGTGCATGTCAGAATCAACTCTCCGCCACTGGGTTTAGACACAACATCTTGACAATAAATACATAGAAAAGGCCTTTAAACACAAAAAGACTTTACCTCATTGCGTTTTCTTAAATAATCAAATCATGTGGTGAAATTAAAGTCTGATTTGACCCATTCAAACATATCATAAAAATACAAATATGTGAAAATAACGCATATTTTTCTCAGATTCTCATACATCCCAGTCAAATTTAGCATGCTAGCTGTGAACCCCCGCTGTCTCCGTAAGAGAAGCGTGCCTTGATTTTTAATACAAAGCGATGATAAACGATAATGCTGGATGTTCATCTGTCCCTAGCTCGTATTG
The DNA here is from genome assembly GCA_030544235.1 of Lepturacanthus savala. NCBI lineage: Eukaryota > Metazoa > Chordata > Actinopteri > Scombriformes > Trichiuridae > Lepturacanthus > Lepturacanthus savala. The sequence continues at coordinate 18,442,325 of CM060481.1, forward strand.
TGCAGTGTCTGGCTAGCTACGAAGTGGCGGGCAGGCAGGCAGGGAACTAGCTTTTTGTCTGGTTGGCAATGCAATCCCGAGCCATTGAAAGTAGATAAAGCCAAGAGCAGGCAGAGGGTTGAACCGGACCCAGCTGCAGCTAGCCTAGCGAGCGCTGACAAAGAGAGGAGATAGACAGCGGAGCGGCACCTGTTCCAGGCAGATGTGTCATCCAATCGATCATCTCTCATACCAACATCACAGCTATTCACACAGCTGACACTACCAAATACAGCCTATTAGACCAAGTTGATAATGGCCCCCCAAAGGTCGCCCTTCCCATCAAAGTCTTATTAACGCTATTCAATGGCTGCACTGCAAGCTAGGCTCCTCATTTATTTAGGGGCATTAATATTTGTCTTAGAGAAAGAGAGTAAAAAAAAAAAAGCATTTAAAAAATCTATAACATTCATTTGTGAATCTCTACTGTAAAAATTACTTTCACATCATTATAGAACTTTACTAGACAGTCAATTGGCAATAAAATTAAAAATGATGCAAATCAATTCTCTCCCTAATGTAAATGGCTGCGGTGTGGTCACGCTGCGAGCGCAGCTGCAGTGATAAGCCAGAAGGTTAATAGGTGACTGTAAGAGATTCTTACAGTAAAAAATGACTGATTTCGATGCATTTTCATGAAAAAAAAGGAAAACATGCCCTGACTTCTTTCTTCCTGGGTGTAATTTGAATATTATTTATACAATTACAGGAATGAATTGCATGTAAATGAAGCCAATAGTGTGTCTTTTCTCACCAGGCTGAGGTCCTCTGGAAACTGCCAACACTGGCAACAGCAAAATGTGCATTTCAGTTCACAAAATAAAATTTCTCAATAAATTATTTTCACTCTTTGATGCGAGTGGTTTCTTTTGTTGAAACTGCGAGAAAAGAAATGGAAACGGCCGTTGGAAGGAAGAAGACGGGCGGCTAAAAGAACCTTTTAATCTTTAATCTTCCTTAAATAAGAACATAAGAGTCACGACCTTTGATTGGTACACCCAATTGTATTTCCCAACCCCTCGGTTACTAACATGCACACGATAATGGTACCCATGGTGACAGCCAAACTTCGACAGAGGAGACGTACGATAGTGGCTGAAGTGATATCTTCCTGCTTATGAATGCTGTAGCATGGGTAGCAGCAGACGGCAGCCATGGGCAGCTGGGTTATTGAGCCTTGCTGCTGGAAGGCCTGATGTGAGAGATGGCTGCAGCCTCAAGGTTAGAATTACATGTTCAGCCCGCAGAGCAGCGGGGATATGACACGCCATTGATCCCCTTTTTAATTTTATGGTGGCTACCCCCAGATTCGAACGCTTTGGTGGTCTGGCAGTCTGACCCTTTTAATCAATCCCATATCATTTAGTATTTAACTAACAAACGGCCAACTGCTTTCTCTGGAACGCCTTCTGAGAGCGTTCAAGATAAACGAGATGAAGCAAAGATAAGTTATGTTGAGTGTGTGTAATGTTGAAAACACCACTACTACAGATTTGTCAAGAGTATATATATATACACACACTCTTTATGCCTTTCTTTATGGAACAGACAGATTGTATTAGAGTAAGTGAAGCTAATGAACTAAAGACTGAGCGAAGATGAGGCGGAGGGGAAAAAAAAGACACAATTTCTGGTCCTTGAGATCTCTTTCATAATTCCTCTTGAGTATCATCTTTCTCCATATTCTTCAGTGGTGTCTTGGCAGGTTATGTTGAATATCAATCTTTGTCCTTGAGGGAAAACCAGCGCAGCATTGAAACATTAACAAATTGGTTTCCAACGAACAGCTTAGCCCTGGTGGTGCAGCCCAACGAAACACAATTGCTGGTTCTGAGCAAGATTTTTACACATGACAGCCTCTCCTTGAGGAAAACCCTGAACAAAACTCCCCCTCTCTCTCTCTCTCTCTCTCTTCTCTCTCCTCCTCGCTCCCTCATATGCACCCATGGACACAAATGGGGAAAAATAGCAAAGAGTGAAATATTTTTCAAGGAAAGTGGAAGCCACATGCCACAATATGTTGCTGCTGAAAACAAAAGTGTCAGTGAAATGGGTATGAAACCTGCATCATTACACAGGGCCACAGGGTCATTCACACATGGGCTCCCAGTGTATGTGTGTGTGTGTGTGTAGGAGGGATAGAGAGAGAGAGGGAGAGAGAGAGAGAGAGAGAGAGCTGGAGAGGGAGCAGAAGAACCTGGCTAATGTAATCCCATTACGGAGGTACAAGAGGGAGCAGTCACAGTGCTCAGCCCACACAATGGGCCGGCCTGCAGCCTGTAGCTATCCACTGGATGGATGGTTTCTGCCATGCAGATGGATCATCGTACAGCGGCAGCAGTCCTGCTCGCCTCAGGCCTGAAGTGGAACTCACTCACACAGCCAGCCATTACAATGGAAATAGGCAGTTGTTTGGAAATGAAATAGACTGTGTGGTTACAATGCTTCCTCCTTAGCAGACGTGTGGGCTGTCATGTCCTAAATCTTTTTTTGTGTTTTCGCACCGCAGCTCGCCACATAGATTGGCTGTTAACTCCATTATTTGTAAAACTGGGAAATATATACGTCGTGTTTGTTTGCTTTCTTACAGAAATTTGTTTTGCCATACCAATTAACTATCCACAGACGATGCGTTGCGGTCAGTGCTGACCAAAAAAAAAAAAAAAAAAAAAAAAGATAACTCCGGGCAATATGAATCTAAATTTACAGAAGCCAAATACCGAAATTTAAAAAAGGTGACCCTCCTCGAACTGCTCGCACAACGAGGCTTTCAATTTCTTTCAGCTGGCATAGGCGAGGCCACAACTGTGTTTAAACACCAGACCAGAGATTAAAAGAGTGCTGTACTGCTGAGGGAGACCATCCAGGCACCTTTTTTAAACTTATTTTTTCGCTGTGTTCCATTTCATTATTGGAAAACACATCATCCCCCTCCCTCCCCCTCCTCCCCCTCCGGCTGCTCTGCGGTGTGAGGAGGATTCCTGGACACAGAAGAGGGGGACTGATAAAGATAGAATTGATTCCAGCCAACAGCAGCAGCAGCAGCAGCAGCAGCCGCCTTAGTGTAGGGTCTCGGTTTAGACCTGCAGCTAAACGTCTGCAAAGGCAAAGTTGTCACTGAGGCAACATCAATCTCCTACCTCATGACTTCTTAAAGCCTGCCTTCTCCCCTGATGCCTTATCACTTCATCTGCAGGCAAGATTAAAGAGGTCACCTCAAAGTTTCTACAAACTAACTACCTAACAGGTATACTTAACTGCAGTCTATCATTTTAAACAGCTTAAAGGACGGCTTTGGCTGTTTTTTTCCCCCCCTGTTTAAATGTGTACATGCCGCGTGTAAGTTAAAAGAGTCGCTGGTGCTTACATGGACAATGGGAATAAGACTAGACCTGATTCTAAATAAAACAATGTATCGATTGAGGTGTTGACACAAGTTTTTTATGTTCATATTCCTGTTTATATGCTATAATAATGATAATAAATCGTATTTAAAAGCGCCTTTCATGATGCCCAAGGTCAAGGCTGTAGAGGAGGTAAAAGCAGATAAAAATCACAAGAAAAAGACACAGTACAAACAATAGGGAGGGGGAACCAGGGGAGCTGGTAGAGGGAGGATGCAAGTCTGAATAGATGTTTTGATTTTAGATTTGAAGACGTGTAGAGTGGCGGCGTTACGGAGGACACGCGGCAAAGAGTTGCAGACTTTTGGAGCAGAGCGGCTGGAAACTTTGATCCCTAGGGTACAGCAAGGTGGAGGGAGGAGGAAGATCAATGGAGGGGCGAGGTTACGGATGGACATGTAGGTGTACAGGTGATTCTCTGATTGAGCAGGAGCCAGTGGAGAATAAATTATCTATCAGGCATTAATGACTCAGGGCCTTTTATCTGGTGGCAAAAATGTTTATTTCAACATTTTCCCACTTATATTGAAATTTTGCAGGCATTTTATTGAAAAAGAAAAAAAAAAACAGGTTGTGTAATCCAAACTGTTACTGTTGCCATGGCATATTGTACATAACCCTTAACTAACCACTTTAATTTTAGCAAAATGCCGCCTGGACGTAAAAATGGGATAAAGGTGTTTAGATGTCAACTCTGACCTTGTTTGCTGTTTACATGGCTGTTTAAATGTCTTCATCTGAATATACTCTTAATCAGGTTATGATTGGATTGTTACCTTAAATTTAAACATGATTACTTTTATAATTGCAAGTGTCTGATACTGACTAGAAACTGTACAGTTGTAGCTACACTGTCAGAAATGGGTTGAGTTTAGGGTTGGGCGATGTCCCCTTAATTGGCAAGTGACAATGTTTACAGTGAATCATCATGATGGATGATGATATCGGGAGGGGGCCGCGTGCTAGGAATCATGATGATCGGTGTCAGCGCCATCCAGACTATCTCTTTAACTCCTTGAAGGGCGATCTCTAAAATAACTGCTGAGTAATCGGAGGTCAGTAAAAAAAAAAAAGAAGAAGAAGAAGAAGAGAGGAAGAGTTATATTCCTCTGGATCAGCCTCTGATTGGTCAAAAGTTTCTCGCAAAGAATGATAGGAAACAAACACAGCTATTAGTATCAATGCTAGCTGCAATATGTGATCGATAATTAATAAAATACAGACAATAAAACTGTCAATATTGGATCTACCCTCATGGATTTATCTTACAAAGCCTTTCAAAAGAGACACAGGTTCCAGGGTGGATAGAAAACCTTGTACTTGGGCTACGGACACACCGAAGGCAACGTTGGTACAGTGAAACTGTTAGCTTTCAGGCTAAAAACATTTAAGGAACTTTGATTTATATAGGTTACAAGTATAGTGTAAGAAAAAAAAGAACATTAAATTGCAATTGCTAATAATTATTTGTATAGCTACATGGTATTTTCACAGACTAACATGTCATGTCTCTGGCAGGCAACCAGCATGCATATTAATTACATTGGTGATTTAATTTACAGCGCTATCCCTACTAATTTTTTAGGTTAACGAAGCCTACAGAAGATCAGTGCATGTTTCTAACAGAAGTGGGCGTGGCATCACGATTGAGTGCCAATGTTATTGGGTCATCCGTCGCGATGGGCCATCCATTGGAACAGCCCCAGTTGAGTTGGACGAATGAAGGGAACAGCTTCATGGAAGTTGAATTCCAGTTACTTCCAGAGTTTAGTCACTGTACAAAATGTCTGTTTACCACCATAGAGGAGGAATGATCACAAGAATCTAAACCTCACGATATGGAATGTGAATATTGTACTAAGATAGACTTGAAAAATATGTGAACCTATCGTTTAGCAATATAATCTGCTTTGCACTCAGATCATGTTTTTAAAACTATGACATACACCAGATGCACACACTAGGGACTGTGCATTTGTAAACACTGTGTGCAAATTGTTGTGAAAATAATCTTAATATACAAGAGAATCAGGATAAGAGCATACGATAAGAGGGGACAATAGGAAAAAATAATTTTGTTATGAGTCCATCTACGCTCCAGTGAGCCCCTCGTTTCAATATAGATGAGGAAAGCTGGGCCCGGGGACAGCAGTGAGATATGCAGGCAGCCCGCACATATCTGATGATGTACAGGCCTGCCTGCACATTCTAAAGGGAACACATTTTCGAGCTAGCCTTTTATAATTGTATTTTTTCCCCTTCCAAAAGGCCCCTGAGCTAGACTGGTATGCTCCATCTGAAGTGGCTCGTGTAGTAATGGGTCATAGTGATGCATTCATACTGGGACTGGCTTAATTGTATTATCAATCTCATCCAGACAGTGCTTTAGCCCCACAGCTTTGGACATGCTACTGTCAGAAGCTCTGAATTAGTATCGGGGAGTGAACCATGAGGAATTGCAATCTTCACTTTCATCTGTTTCTCAAGCCTAAAACGGTGGGTTAGCTTGGTTGGATGATGTTTTTATCAGAATGTGGGCACTGCCATCGACCCTTCTGTCTCTCACTTTCTCTCTCGCTCTCTCTCTCTCTGGTTTTTGGTGCGTGTGTGTGTGTTAGTAGCCGCTGAGTAAATACAAGTCGTTTCCAATTTCATGCTATCTTTTAACAAGTTAATGATGTGGAGCCCTACAAAGACCGAGGACAGACGGAGGCAGTGGCCGCGCTGGCAGAGGCACAAGTGCTCTTAGTTGTTCTTGTTCTTTGTTGATCTTGTTTCGTGTCTTCTTCTCCAATTGCTCTCCCTCGTCTCTCTTTTCTCTTCTGCCGTTCTTTACATTCTCTTAGTGAGACGCCGTCCTTCTTTTTCCTTACTCGGTAGTAATCTTTCTAGCGGCTTCAGTGGTGGAGGAGAGTTTAGAGATAAAAGCGTAGGGAGAGCTGAGGAGTCCTTGGCAAGCCTAAGGCAAGGAGAAGGTCAACAGGCCTGCTAAGAAGGGCCGTTATCATCTCGGTAGCATGTTATCGGAGAGCCTGCAGTAGTGTTTATTTACAGTTATTGCTCCCTCTGGGTGCACACTTCAACGCCTGGGGCTGATTGCTCTGTAATGAGTTCAGGAACACAGGGAGCCGATGCAAGAAAAGAAGAGAAACAAGGGAGGCAAGAAATCACTGGCCAATAACCAATAGGTCAGCAAAAACAAAAGAAAAAAAAAGAACACAAAACAATGGTCAGTGAAAATGCATGGAGACCAGAAGTCAGTATTCTTTTTTTTTTGCTCAGTTTTTTTAATTATTAAGTTGTACATTTAAAAATTAACTTGATATATTATTTTAATAAAAACCCCATCCTGACAACTAATTGTAGCCTATAGCAGCATTACAACTTTACAATATGACATATAAAAACACAATGGTATGTATGATAAATATGGATTTCAAGTGATAAACAAATTTAAATGCTTAAAGTTTTCTGGAGTTAATTGCAAATTAATCGCTTGGTAAATCACAAAATCATTGTGGAATGAACGCAAAGGAAGGAAATTGAAATTCAAAGGCGATTCAACAGCATTTTTTTTTTTTTAAAACTTCGAAAACGGGATTCTCTCCTTCGATTTACAGATTTACAATAAAACCGTCAAGGCCATCATTGACTGTCAGCTTGAGGGATAGATTTCTCATCTACACTAACAGATATAATAATTAAAGCCGGGACTTTTAAAGTGACAGAATTTCAACATGGTAACAACAGTCCTGCAATTAGGAAGAAAGGTTCAAACAGAAAGACCAGATTTCCCTTGCCAAAGTGTAGCCTAACATTGGAACATTAATTAACCCCCCTTCCTAACAGGCTGTCATTACACCGTCGGTACCACCATCTTAACTCTCAGCTCTAACACCGAGCCAGCAATGTATTAATCATGTTCATTTTTTAAAGTTAACAATCTTAAATGAACAACAATAGAAAATGTCTCAGGCAAAGATTCATGGACTTAAAGTTGGAATTAGTCGCTCGTGTTTTTGCCAGATCAGTTGAGACTGTTGCAGAATCCTGCACAAAATAGATCTATTGTGGCTATTTGTGGCATATTCGAAAATAATAATATAGATTGCCAAAAAAAATCTGTTAATTTTGGGCAGAACCAAAATATATGTGACAAAGTGTCCGGTATAGTTCCACAGTAATCGCAGTTAGGTTCAATACATTGGTGTAAATTTGTCCAATTTCACTTTAGACCAAGCAATCTATGCACAAACATGAAGAATGTCAGTCAGTCATTTTCTATACCCGCTTAGGTTGCCAGCCTATTGTTGGGCACACACACCATTCGCTCACACACTCACACCTATGAACAATTTAGAGTTGAAGAAGAATGTATCTTATCTCGTATAAATTGCTATACATCCTCAGTTTTGTATCCAGCTCTTCATCCCGTTGCCTTTTTAAGGGCGTCGGGGGGTTTAAAGTTGTAAGAGCCGTGCAAAGTGTCGATTTTTGCCAACGATTCCTGTAAGCTAGGAGCTGAGCTCAAAGACAGCTTGAAGAAAGGAAGCTGGTGGTAATGATGGAAAGTGAGCCGAGTATGAAGATACAAAACTGAAAAGGCTGCAAGTATTTGAAGAGATGAGAGTTTTGCATTTAATATTTTAATCTCAGCTGCTCAAAATGATACAAAATTATCATTGACGTGAAAGTCTTTTAATGTGACGAATCCATTCTTTGTCATGGTACTTAAAGATCCATCTATAATAGAGACATTAAACATGTTGTTTCTTGCTATAGCCACAGTTCGGAAAGTGTATTCTTCTAACCAAGATAGTTTTTCTTTCCAGTGGCCATATCCTGCCATTCAAGAGCGAACAAATCACCCCAAATTGGACAACAGTTGTTCAAATGAGGTACGGCCCAGTTAATCCAGTACAGCAGTAAATAGCTCTTGACCTGGAGTCGGCTGTATTTGTTTAAAGGAAGAACCACTCATGCTGGGACTTAAAACACTCGATCTCCATCTATAACGTCCAGAATCCCTTTTGTAATTTACTTTGCCAGAGGTTGGTTTTCTGCATTTATTTGCTCGACCGGTCTGGTATTGTCCGCGCTGATCGGATTGGTCCATATTTAATGGGCTGGAAGGTGAAGAGGCCAGAGTGAATCCAAGAGTTAGGCAAATCAGGGAGCAATGCAGGAGCAATGCAGGAGCAATGCAGAGGAAATCTCTAATTGTTGAACGTCTTTTTTCAATCTGGGGAATTACACTAAGTGCTGCTACTGTCAATGCAATGCCAGCTTTCCAGAAAGAAAGGAAAAAAAAAAGAGAGAAAGAGCAGGAAAAGCCGGTACTGAATGCCTTTCAAAAGGCTTGGCAGAAGATCAAGGAGTTTTTCAGCAATAATTTTGCCAGGCGCTGCACCCGAGCCTCCTACAATTAAGAGAAATTAAGCAACAGAGCAACATATACAGATCAGTCACAAAGTACAAATATAAATATTTTCTAGAATATAGCATAAAGGCAAATCCATCCTATGATAAACTAATCCCTTTTTTTATACCATCGGATATGGGAGATTAAGAGACATAATTTGGTAATTCAATTTAGACGTAATTCATCAGAGAAGAAGAGCACAGGGATCTTTTTGAGATTAAGTTCCCCTATCGCAGCAGGAGGTTGAAAATGACGCCAAGTTCACGATGCGGAGAAGATAACTGAATTGACATTTAGAAAGACATGATTCTTACATCTCTGAATCGTACAATCTCTGCATTACACTTGCTGGTCCTAAAAAAGCTGCAGTTAGATATGGCCACGCAGAAAATCACAACAAAAATGCATGAATCCCATTATAAGCAGCTCAATGGCAACACTTGATGGAAATACTTGGGGGCACTCTAAGAATTAGGGTAACGTCAAATAACATAAATGTTATGTACAGTAGTTCATTTTGCTGAGAAAATAAACGGCAACACACAGATGAGCCATGGCCCGTGGAAAAGCACTTTCTTTCCTTTTTGATACAGTATTTTTTTACAATAAATGAAATATAAATCCAAGTTGAGGACAACGGTGTGCCACAAAGCGCCACAAATTGATTAATTGATTACTTTCTTTTTTTCCAAAGCAATTCAGTCAATCTCCTTACATGCACAGAGTGAGAAAGAACTGGGAAACACTGGACAAATATAAGATCCTTCAGATCATTCATGAGATCCTTAAACCGGAATTAATTCATATTATCAATTGTCAAACACGGAAAAACATCAGCACAGACAACGGCACGTTCATCTCAAAAATGTAGGGGTTGAGGTTGTCTCTGTTTATGTTTTTTATCAAATTCTAATTGTCGGTAATGCAGATTCTAACATATCTGACTGTTCTTTCAGTATTATAACCTTGCTCTAAAATGCAGTGACAGCTATGTAACTTTCCAATAAGTCTTTCTCAGTCAAAGTTGTATTCTGAGCCACTATGAGTGGAAAACAGCTGTTTGAAGAAAAATACAGTAAACATTATTTATTTAAAAAAAAAGAGGCTAAATAAGCATCAAAGTGCCTCTGAAAACTAGAATACACACTATTTTAGCCACTTTAATAGCTCGAGCACATTTTTTATCATGCTCACTATTAAGTCCTGTTTGAAATGTCCACAGGAAAAAAAAAATCCTGATAACAGCATTCGCCTATGAGGAGTGAATTTCAATACTGTTTACTCTGAGCGGTGGACCTACAAGATAGCTGCCTGGATTCAGACCAACACGTAGTCTATCAAAATTCCGCCCCAGTCGGTATTTCACCCTTCACTGTATAAGCATATTCTGTACATGAACTTGTGTTATCAAACAAACCCTGGCACATGAAGCTCATCTTAGAGAGAGGTTTTCTAAATAAATCAGCAGAATAAACAGCTTGAAAAACATGAACTGGTAAAGCATTACAAATCCTCAGCCATTTCCCCCAAACTGTACAGTCTTGCCGAGGATGAAAAATGAGACGTCTGCTCTAAAACTGTGTTTATGGCGTCAGGAATTGCTTGGAAATGAATTACTGGATGAATCACCGGGGCCACGTGTGCCATGCGGGAATCGGCTCGTTACTTTGTAGTCATTTTCACTCCCGACAAGCTTGTGATCACGTGTGACGAATAAAGATCGATTGATTTGATTGACGGGCTGATGTAAACGCCAGGCGATAGGCCGAAGAATAGCCATGTTCCGAAGTGCAAACATTAAACGCTGTCACACCACATCCTTCCAACGTGCGTTAAGTTAAAAAAAAAAAAAAAAAACAATGGCATTTTTTATGTAATGAGTTATTTCTTATAATATCCGGGACAATTCTTCGCCGCAACCTTTCCGAATCTCACAGCCGCACATTGTGTACAGTTGATAATCAAATCCTTTCATTACGCTAAATTTCCAAAACAACTTGCTGCTGCTAGCATTTGGTGACATTTCGAAGAAGATGAGGTGCAGGCTGGGTCTCCCATCTATAGCTCGTATCGGAGCCATCAACAATTAACTTACAAAACACTGAGGTTGTTTGTACAAGTTTCTGGCAGAGGGAGGCATCTCGCACCAGTAAAACTGAGCCAATGTGTTCGCGGAGCGATTAGACATGACCGGATGCAACAGGCACCGAATGTCAGACAGGATTATCGCTCGGTTTCATTTGCTTCACATTCCCATGCAACCCCCGCTGATATCGGCCTCACCTCCCATGGTAAGACACTCTGTCGAGCCACCATGAAGCAACGTGATAAAGTCAGATAGTTGATCTATTTCCGTTTATTCATAATTCTCAGATCAACCACCTCGGGAGTGTTTGTTCTGCTCAGACATGCAAATTAGTATAGAAAAGAAAGAGAAACAACCGTGTTGTTCACTTGTTGAATGCAGAAGGAATAGAGTTTATCTTCTGTGTACGTAACTATGTCTACGTCTAACTAAATCTGTCGCTTCAACATTTGCAATGAAAGTATTTTCTCTTTGATATCAATGAGCTCCAAACAGTCTGGAGGAGTATTAGGGCCGGTACAAGAAAAAAACAGGTAAAAAAAAAAAAAAGTTTCGTACAAAACCACAAGAAAAAAATGTCTGGTACATACAGTCCGGAATATGTGTTATTTAAGTTTACAGCCATTTAAGAAATGGCTGTTTTTTTTTTTGCGTTTCAACATTTGCAATAAAAGCATCTGCTCTTTGATATCGACTATCTCCAAACGCACACGCTCCATTCCGGTACAAGAACGAAAGAAAAAAAAAAACAGACAAAAGAAAAGGAAGTCTGGTACATACAGTCTGGAATAGGTGTTATTTGGGTCTGTTTCTTTGCCTTTTTTTCTCCTTTCTTGTACTGGACTTTTGTTTTGTGTTTTTTTTCCCTGCCGTATGGTTGCCGCTGTGAAGAGGAAACCTTGATTCCGCAGAGCAACGCGTTCCCTCTACACAGACCTTCGAATGTACAAGGTCTGCGGCGCTTTTGTAAGTATAAACTAGGCTTTAGTTACCTGTTGTAACTGAATCATTAATCTAATCAAGTCATAACCAAATTCATTGATTCTGGACTTCATGAATCAAAATTAAATCAAATTAAAACAGTGGAGACATCTAGCCCTAAACAGATTAAATTGAAAGCAAATATTTTCCTACACATCCAGCAGATATGGAGTAACACTAACATTTATTTGGGGTGATATTTAATATCAATACATTGGACTATGGGGCGACAGTAGGTGTGCCTGTAGGTGTGAGTGTGTGAGTGAATGGTGTGTGTGCCCCACGATCTGCTGGCGACCATCTGGGGTGTATCCCTGCCTCGCGCTGGGATAGGCTCCAGCAGACCCCTGCGACCCTAATGAGGAATAAGCAGGTATAGAAAATGACTGACTGACTGACATTGGACTTATATAGTGCTTTTGTAAGTACCCAAGGTTGCTACATAGGGAGGGCAGAAAATGAAACGTATGAAATGCAGTAGGGAAAAGAGAAAGGCAGTTAGCAAAAGAACATGAGTTTAAAGGAGTGGTTTTGAAGGCTCGTTTGAACGATGGTAGGGTGGGAGCCTGACAGATGTGGATGGGGGAGGGCGGTGCAGAAGGAGAGCGCCGCCACTGAAAAGGTCACGGAGCACGGTCCCGCAGCCCTTGAGAGAGTTTTACGTTGGCGGACCTGAGGCGGCGGGCTGGGGCGTGGCAGGGGATGAGGTCTGAGAGTTAGGGAGGGCCCGGGTTATTTAGGGATTTGTAGGCGGTGAGTAATATTTCGAAGCCGATCCTGGATTTGACAAAGGAGGCTCGGGGCAAAGTGGTCACGGCGGGTGGAGGTGAGCAGTCGGGCGGCGGACTTCTGGATGTGTCGGGAGTTTATTGAGGATTTTGCGAGCTGTTGTAATAGTCCCATCTGGAGGTTAAGGGGACGTGGATGAGAACTTCTGTGCTGGCAGCGGAAATAGAGGGCGGGGGGGTGCAATGTTCCTGTGGTGCAGGAAGGTGGCTTTAGGCTACGTTTCATATGATGAGGGTCTGAACAGGAGACGCAAAAGTGGCGTCATGTCTTTAGTCGAGCGCTTCCAGGAGGAAATCTGTATGCATACGCAGACGCGAAAGTTCTTCACTTAAAGCGACAAGAACATCTTTAGACTTATGGAAATTTTCACGCGACGCATTTACACCGACCGCTCCTTCCACAAAGTTGTCTCACCACTTCCACTGATTCTCCCAGGTCTCGTCTAAAGCCGTCTATCTAACCTCAGAAGAACTGGTGTATCCAAACTTGGATAAAGGTTATTACACATCCTTCTCTGTTCAGTAATGCTCTGTACAGTTTGTTTGTTTTTTGCTGGTACTGGCTTTTTTGCATCTTAGGCAGTGTTCAAGTATTCAAGTTTTCCAGTTCTCTGCGTTTTTAAGCCCCAAAAAACGCCGTGACCATCTAAATGAATGGCACTTCCAATAAATATGTCGTAGTTTTTACCCGCAAGTGTTGTGTAAACAGGGCCTCAGTAATGTGGTTGGCATGGGGTGGGAAAGAGAGGGTCAGTTCAAGGATGACTGTAAGGTCACGGTATTTCTGATTTAATGCAATTGAATTTGAAAAAGTTCCATTGTCTTTTAACTTAAAGTAGTGCGAGGTCATGTAGGGAGCATACAAATGTAAAATGAAAAAAAAAAAAAAGTGTTGCCCGGAATCATGGTTTTCTATCTAAAACAATACATTGTTCAGGCCTACTTGGAGTAAATATGAATTGAATGAAATGATTTTAGAATTATAATCGTTATTAAGGGTTTGCAGTTAATTGAATTTTAATCGTGATTTCTATTTGCGTGTCAAATGGTCTCCAAAGTCATATAATGGAGTTGAAACTACACGCTACCTGGCAACACAACAAATCTGTTTAACCATCGCAAACAAAAGCACTCTTATGCATCGTGTAACTAGAAAATATTCGTTTGAATAATCAGGATTTTAATATTGACCAAAATAAATGTGAAATTTTTTTTTTTCCATAATTGAGCAGCCCTAATAGTTATTGTATAATTATTGTTATAAATAGTAATAAATTTATTACTATAATATGATATATTATTATATATATTTCTATAGCACCTTTCATACAGTGAAATAGACATGAGATAAACATTTTAAAAAATTGCTAAGAAAAGCATACAGATCGAGACTTGTCCCTCTGTCAGTTCAAATCAAGCCATATCAAATAATAAATATTTGTTTTTAATTAATTTTTTTGTACAAAAGGCTGTTGAAGAAGGGCGACACGGTCACGCAGGGGTTAGCGCTGTTGCCTCACAGCAAGAAGGTCGCAGGTTCAAGACCTCCTTGGTCCTGGGTCTGGGACCTTTCTGTGTGGAGTTTGCATGTTCTCCCCGTGTCTGTGTGGGTTTTCACCGGGTACTCCGGCTTCCTCCCACAGTCCAAAAACATGCTGAGGTTAATTGCTGACTCTAAATTGCCCGTAGGTGTGAGTATGTGAGTGAATGGTGTGTGTGCCCCACGATTGGCTGGCGACCATCTGGGGTGTATCCCTGCCTCTCGCCTGTAATGCGCTGGGATAGGCTCCAGCAGACCCCTGCGACCCTAATGAGGAATAAGCAGGTATAGAAAATGAGATGAGGCTGTTGAAGAGACCTGTGAGACTGAACTAAAACAGTAAGGTTGCAGATTAGAAAACTAAAACCATCTGAAAAACTCTCATAGAGCTGAGACCTGTAGAGTCGGGTAAAAATGTTCTACAGCAGACATGTCTGACATTAATTTGCTACTTTGACTGATCATTTTCGAGACTGAATGTATGTGTTTGTACCTGGCATCACGCCTATTAGGAAGCCTCCCCCAGGGTCAAGCCGATATAACAAATCCCAACTCACGTTGCATGATGAGGCACAAAAAGGGGGCATAAAACTGACAAAATATGCCTGAGGAAAGCCGCAGATAGGAGATGACGATAATAAAAAAACACAATAATAATAAAGAGTAATCTCTTATGGATACAAATGGCCAATAAATAGCATAAATCAAAAGCAATGGTCTTGCCAGCAGTCCCTAGACAACTCAAATTTATCTCCATACTCCCGTTCCTGACTTAAAAGAAAGGGAGAGGAGAGAAAACTGCTAAAAGGGAAAACTGGAGAGGCCATTTAGTGATTTGAGCAGTGAAGCTTCTCCGCTGCCAAGGACATGTAAGAGAGACAGAGAGACTGGGAGTGCCTCTCAATACATCAGATGTCACGAGTGCTCCCTCCCACTCAGACGAATGGATCTTCTTTTGGAAAGCCCATAAGAGTTAGAGCAATCTAAGGTCGGTGAGCCACACACAACAAAAAAAAAAAAACAAAGTATGAGTCAAATATCGAACAATCAAAAGGCCATATGACTGCACGATCGCACGATACGGAGTGGAATCCTTATGTGCGGGGAGATACGTACCAGAAGGGACTAAATTACATATATACTGAGTACAAGAAAATATTACATTTTCAAACGATATCTATTTTCATCCTTGGGCTGCTTCTCTTTCATTGTTTTTTTTTTCTTTCCCCCATCAGAGCGGGAAGTAAGGCAAGGCAGAGGGCTGTACTGCGGCAAGCTCAGGCCTCTCGAAGCCACTCGTTCTGAGCATCTGGCTTGATTGTAAAAATGTTTCCCTCTTCTTTAATCAATGGAAACTCAACTATCCTGATTCATAGGGCACTCTGGAGTATATAAATATCTTTTGACAAGCTTGACTGCGTTCTTCCCCTGCCAGCTCCACCAGACCACCAGCCAACCACCCTCCTAGTGTGCACAATGTGCACAACTCCTCTGTACTCGCTTATTATTGTTTCCTCTGCCCAAGCATCTCTCTGTTCTATAGCTGTGTCTTATATATAAGCTCTTGAAAGTTTGCTTTGGCTACGACTCTAATCGGTCATTCTTTACTGTCCAACAAACGTTGTTCGGTGCTAAATTTAACGAACAAGAAAACAATAAACTTTCATAAGCAGCGAACAGTGGAACTATTTTTCTACCACATTTATCCTCATTACTTATCTAACGCGGCTTTTTCTGTTTTGTTTTTTTTTTCATCTCTAGAGAAAAGATTTATTTATCAAGTCCCATTACTGGGAGATGATTTGAAAATGCAAAATAATGCTTTAAAGATTAAACAGATGCTGTAATGCTATATTAAATCAAAGGCAGCGTTGTCATAAAGCATACAGTACACACAGGCGCTGCCTTCCTTTTGTCGCTGTCCAATGAGAACTATGTATCTCCGAATCGGGCTATCTAAAGTTGTTCAGATAAACTGTAGAATTAAGTGTTCCTTTATGGATTGGGAACATTATCTTACTGCTTAAGCGAGATAAACCATGTTAAGCCCTGACGGAATATCCTAAAAATGCATAGTCACACACCTGAAGACAGGACTGGTTTTAACGGATCGTGAAAAGTCAAAGTCATCGGAATCATCGGAAAAGGAAGTGTCTCTCAAGATGAAAATTACAGTTTAAAAAAAAAAAGAGGGGGGACAACAGTAATTTATGCTCATGTTACCATCCCGTGTCTCTACTTAATGGAGAGCTTTAAAAAAAATTTTATTTGAAAATTATACACAGAAATTTTCGGCCTGTATCTGGAGTCAGTTCTGCCTAATTCATTCTGTCTTTTGACAGCTTTTACATGTTAAAGATGCAGTGTAAATGTTGTCTCTATATGCAGTGCTGTCTGTTGATGTTGAGAAAGTATTTGACAGACTTGAATGAAAGTATATATAGTTTAAAAAATAATAAATATGGAATTTGCATCATAACCGCAAGGGTGATTACACCTAATGACTGTTCCATGGATTGTTTTCATGATACACTATACACTACCGTTCAAAAGTTTGAGGTCACTTAGAAATTTCCTTATTTTTGAAAGAAAAGCACTGCTTTTTTCAATGAAGATAACTAACTAATCGGAAATACACTCTATACATTGCTAACTTGGTAAATGACTGTTCTAGCTGCAAATGTCTGTTTTTTGGTGCAATATCTACATAGGTGTGTAGAGGCCCATTTCCGGCAACTATCAGTCCAGTGTTCTAACGGAACAATGTGTTTGCTCATTGTGTCAGAACGCTGATGATTAGAAAACCATTGTTCAATCATGTTAGCAGCTGATTAAGAGAAGCTATAAAACTGACCTTCCTTTGACTATGTTTTATATTCATTTTACAACTCATGATGGTAAATAAAAGTGTGACTTTTCATGGAAAACACTAAATTGTCTGGGTGACCCCAAACCTTTAAACGGCAGTGTATGATTACTTTTATCATTTACATCCGTATAGAGCTTATTATGCCTTAAAAAACCCCTGCTAGTTCATTCAAATTTCCAACGTTAATTTGGCCCGGTGCCAACCTAGTGTCGCTAACGTGAGTGAGCTAATTGATACCATTAAGCTAACGTCATTATCCACACGCCGTTATGTAACTGCTGACTGCGTTTTTAAATAAATTTGTTGTAAAAGTAAAAATCTGCAGTCAAGTGCCATTCGTTTAAACCGCCACGGCTCCCCGGAGAGCCCGCCCCCGCTGCTGAAAATAATCCTAGAGGAAACACTGCCGCTTGGTAAAAAAGAAGTCATGGCTCGCTGATTTGAAGATGGTTC
This sequence comes from Lepturacanthus savala, assembly GCA_030544235.1. Taxonomy (NCBI): domain Eukaryota; kingdom Metazoa; phylum Chordata; class Actinopteri; order Scombriformes; family Trichiuridae; genus Lepturacanthus; species Lepturacanthus savala. The sequence continues at coordinate 18,459,907 of CM060481.1, forward strand.
AGCGATGAAGTGGCAGATGTGGAGCAGAAAAATGCGTTCTGTAGAGCGTGCTGGAAAAAAGAAAGCCTGCCAGCCTGTTATTTTTGCTCTGTATGTTTGCACAAAAAGTGATTTTTAGTAATTTATTCATTTTATTCAGGGAGCTCCTTTATTTTTTCCTACTTTCATGTACATGTTATTTTTAACCACAATTACAATAATTCATGACTAATCTATAGATTAATCCAACTATTTTCCTTAACACAGACAAATAGATGGCAACTAAAACTAACTCAAACCCTTTACGCAGCTAATTTTCAAATATCAGTATGCATATAATGTGGAAATGCTCCAAAAAGCACTGGTTTTGAAATCAAATTGCTTTCATCCTCTCTGACATATTGAATAGTTCTGTACCCTGCCTCTAATAAAACATATTATTAGATGATGTAAGGCTGTGCAGTTGATTGAATTTTGATCGCGATTTCGATTTGTGGGTCAAGCAATCCCCAAACTCATAACGGTTCATTCGCCATTTTTCTTCACACAATTGCAGAAAGAGAAGGGCATGCACAAGTGAGAGAGTGAGAAAGAGAGATAGACAGAGACAGAGATAAAAAGAGAGTCAAATGGCAGAGGGAGGGCAGAGAAAAAGGTCGGAAAAGTGTGGGAACACTTCGGGTTCCAAGAATCCGACAAGGAGCAGAACCAGGTGATAACATGGAAGTTTTGCGATACTTGGCAAAACTTCCATGTTATCACATTCCCCCACAATGGAGCAGCCTTAATATGATATGATAATATCAAGGAACCACATTGCTTCATTTTGCTACAGACAATCTAACCTAATTATGTTACACGTTGCAGTCAGATCTACCAACAAGGAGTATTTCTAATGTCAACAATGCCTTTGCACTGATTTTGTTACCACAGTCCCCCTTTTAAAAATAACAGTGGGCAATTTAAGCACCACGGACAGTGTCAGACTCACGCTCCTGTGTCTGTCTGACCCCTTCACATAGCTAGAGAACTGTTCATCTGATCTACTTTACAGTTGGTAGGTGTTGGTAGGTGCTGGGGAGCCAAGGAAGTGCAGTCTTGAGTGTGAAGTAGTAGTATTGTTGCTAAATTGTTGATTATTGCTAATTCTTACATAGTTGTGCTGTTTGTTGCACAAATTAAATGAGCTGACAGGATTACATTTCACTATGATCAGATGAGGATCATGTGACACATACTGTATATGTGTGTATGTGTGTGTGTCTGTAGGTGCTTTAGCTGCAAGGTAAAGCACCTATTGCTATGATTATATGAATCATGATCATTGTTTTAGCCAAAATTATGCTACAATATATTTTTCCCAAATATATTTACAGTGCATCTGGAAAGTATTCACAGCGTTTTACTTTTTCCACATTTTGTTATGTTAACAGCCTTATTCCAAAATGGATTCAATTCATTTTTTTCCTCAAAGTTCTACACACAACACCCCATAATGACAATGTGAAAAACGTTTTGTTTTTTTTGACATTTTTGCAAATTTACTACAAATAAAAAAAAACCTTTATCCTCATATATTACCGTTAATTCCTAAGTTTCAAACTTTGCAACCCTAGACACTATACAAATGTAAAGGAAAAGTTCAAGGCCTCAAAAGGCCTTGATGATTTAGGTTCCGACAAACAGAAATACCATTACGGGCATTTCTGTTCTCCCGTCTGCCATATAAGTTGAGTTGCATTGACTGGATTGATTTTAAAGACAGATGAGTCTATGAGTTGTGCTTATCAATGGACCCCATTAAACACTTGTCACCCCTGGGGAATTTCTTTGACCACACAAGTCATTGTCAGCAGATAGCGGTGTGACTAATCAATGAGCGCTTAATTACATCTGGTGCACGGTCCAGAGGTGCAGTAAAACAATATGCCCGCGCTGTCAGTGTCATCCTTTGTACAGACGGATGCTATTTTAGTCGGCGGCATTGTGGGGATGCGTTCACAAGCGGAGTCGGGACGCGGCTGCGAATATCAACAGTTGGTGTATGTGACGAAACAAATGTGACAGGACGAGATAAGAATGTCATTTGGATTTCACTCGGAAAAACAATTAGTGTTCTCCTATCGCGTTCAGGAATCATTGCCTCTTGACACAATACACTACAATAGACCCAGACTTAATGTTTACAGATTAACAAAGTCTTGTATTCTCTACTGCTGTTTTGCAGCCTTAAGTAGCATAAAGAGATGATCTCTGAAAAAGAAAAAAGCTCTATTTACATATGGGGGTTCAGGAAAATGTGCACGCTCACACCATCCGGTAAACTAAAGCAATCACTAAGGTTTACAATGATGTCTTGGGGAAATAAATAATCAGAGTCATAATGTTGAACTCCTACTAACGACCCCATTGTCAAGGTCGTCATCGTACTGTATGTTATCTTTAGGCGAGGAAGTAAAAGAGGCTTTAAAAGGTTTAGAATGACTGTCACAGGACCTGTTGGCTCAGCCACCTACAGTATGTAAATCTGTAGGCCATCACTGGCTTGATCAGCAGGCTGACAACTAAGTGAATTAAGCCTCATCTAAATGTAAATGAGTTTTTATACCTTTGGCAAACAGCTTAAGAAGTGTCTATTTTAATAAACCAATTAGATTTTATTCTGTGCTATACTAACACAACAAAATACAAAAAAAAAAACCCTGTGCTTTATGAAAATGTACGTGAGATGCAGATAGCTTTCGACCGAAAGAAGAAAAGAGAGCTCTGCAGAATGAGTTATGGGTTCGCATAAATTTCAAATGAAAATGTCTGTGTGAAATACTGTGTTTCAGTGATTCGATCTGGTTTGAGAGGAGCGAGATAGACGTAGGCTGTCACGGAAGAGCGTCCCGAGAGCTCTGAGAAACATGCAAGTCGGCGCAAAACACGCGATGCATGTAGTAGGAGCTTACGCGGTCGTTTCCAATTTCATTCCTGTCACTGACATCATACTGAGCGTATGAAAAACAGCGGCTCGTTTTCCAAGTCTCACCAATACTTTGGGCGTTGAAACTTGATAAGGCAGTAGGGGCGGTATTATGAAGATGCGAACGCATGGCCTTAATGCGAGGAGCGGGTGCACTTTGGGGGTGCGTCCGAGTCATGTCGCTAGTCCAATGCGCAGCTAAGGGAGAGATCAGAGGGTTCCAGAATCATTATTCATAGAATTCGTATAATTATTATGATTCTGCAAGTTGGAGAAATATGCGACGCAACTTTTATTAGATGCTACAAGAAAGATGCTGCAACCCAATCTCTGAATGTCGGCTTTTTTTTCCCCCTTTCTCATAGATAAATATTCTCTGAAAAAAAAGACTGGCTGATTTGAGGAAGACGCATGTGCGCATTTGTTAGTCTCTCTCCATTATCCAATGTATCAAATCTTGTATCGTGTTCAACATAACTTGTGTCTTCTGTGGGTTCTAGCCTTGTCATCTGTATATAACAAACAAGCGTTAACTGACTTTCCATCAGCTACTCGTGCCTCATCTGTAAATGCGTACTCCTCCAGCTGCTGGGGAGGGGAATCTAATAAACCATCCCGCAAATATAACTGTGATCTGTGCATCACGTTGGATTTATTCAGACATTTCCAACACATACGCAATAATACTCCTTCATGTTGTATTTTCTGGGGTATGTTTCTGCTCTGCTCTGTGTACACGCTGCGTTGACAGGAGTCGGCGCGTCTTCTAAAGCGCCGTTTAAATAGCACACAATGCACTGGGGTAAGACCTGCTTTGGGTCAGTCTTAACAAACGGCATTAACCTGTCTTCACCTGTCCTCAAATTTTCACTGGGCTTTTACTGCGCCAGACCAGACCTGCAACACGCCTACTGGTGCGAGAATAAACTAAACTGCATTTGCTGTTTACACGACGTGGACACTGGGCGTGAAATTGATAGTTTTGCTAGTGGAAACTAGAACAATTACAGTTGTGTTTTAGTGCTACGACCATTTAAGCCTCTCCACAATAGGGCCCTGGGTCATATCACATTTCGATATGGCCACTAAATCTACTCAATCAATAAAGCACGCTCCTGTTTACGTGAGCCTAAATATATTATGTTGTTTAAAATCCTCTACCTATAAGGCATGATGAGTGAACAGATCCATTTGTTTTCAACAGGAGATGGTTGTTCTGGCAACGGCCGTGCTTTAAGAAAATAAAACGCTTATTGTGAGCAGAACAGTGCGTGGACCAAACCTTTATCCTGATCCGGCATGGCAAAAACTGCATACAGCTTTTTGGAGCATTCTAGCAACATGGATGTCACTGTCAGTCAGCCAATCACTTTGGTTTAGACTGAAATATTGAAACAAATATGTGATGAATTGCTAATGAAACTTCTGCTCGGAGATTCGCGTTCCTCAGAGGATGAATCCTACTGACTTTGCTGATATGTCCCCTGGAGTTGTGACCTTCACATTCATCGCCACGCTATGAGATAAATAAATGTTTATGAATGAAGGACAGCTATCCAATGGATTGCTATGGAATGTGCAACAGATGCGTTACTTAAAGGGACAACTTTTTCCTGTAGCACCTCTATGAGAATCATGCTTTACTTCTTTATTGAAGTGCTACGACTGCTGTGTAATGTGGTCCACACATTCATTGTCGCCTGGGTCTGCTTGCACCATCTGGTCTTAACTAAACCTGGCTGTAACTGTTAAGTAGGTCTTAGTAAAGACTAGTCTTTTGCATGTATGTACACTCACCGGCCACTTTATTAGGTACACCTGTCCAACTGCTCGTTAACGCTTCATTTCTAATCAGCCAATCACATGGCGGCAACTCAGTGCATTTAGGCATGTAGACATGGTCAAGACAATCTCCTGCAGTTCAAACCGAGCATCAGTATGGGGAAGAAAGGTGATTTGAGTGACTTTGAACGTGGCATGGTTGTTGGTGCCTGAAGGGCTGGTCTGAGTATTTCAGAAACTGCTGATCTACTGGGATTTTCACGCACAACCATCTCTAGGGTTTACAGAGAATGGTCCGAAAAAGAAAAAATATCCAGTGAGCGGCAGTTCTGTGGGCTGGAATGCCTTGTTGATGCCAGAGGTCAGAGGAGAATGGCCAGACTGGTTCGAGCTGATAGAAAGGCAACAGTGACTCAAATAACCACCCGTTACAACCAAGGTAGGCAGAAGAGCATCTCTGAACGCACAGTACGTCCAACTTTAAGGCAGATGGGCTACAGCAGCAGAAGACCACGCCGGGTGCCACTCCTTTCAGCTAAGAACAGGAAACTGAGGCTACAATTTGCACAAGCTCATCGAAATTGGACAATAGAAGATTGTAAAAACGTTGCCTGATCTGATGAGTCTCGATTTCTGCTGCGATATTCGGATGGTAGGGTCAGAATTTGGCGTCAACAACATGAAAGCATGGATCCATCCTGCCTTGTATCAACGGTTCAGGCTGGTGGTGGTGGTGTAATGGTGTGGGGAATATTTTCTTGGCACTCTTTGGGCCCCTTGGTACCAATTGAGCATCGTTGCAACGCGACAGCCTACCTGAGTATTGTTGCTGACCATGTCCATCCCTTTATGACCACAATGTACCCAACTTCTGATGGCTACTTTCAGCAGGATAATGCTCCATGTCATAAAGCTGGAATCATCTCAGACTGGTTTCTTGAACATGACAATGAGTTCACTGTACTCAAATGGCCTCCACAGTCACCAGATCTCAATCCAATAGAGCATCTTTGGGATGTGGTGGAACGGGAGATTCGCATCATGGATGTGCAGCCGACAAATCTGCACCAACTGTGTGATGCCATCATGTCAATATGGACCAAACTCTCTGAGGAATGCTTCCAGCACCTTGTTGAATCTATGCTATGAAGAATTGAGGCAGTTCTGAAGGCAAACGGAGGTCCAACCCGTTACTAGCATGGTGGCCGGTGAGTGTATATGACGGTTACACCAACCAGATTTAAGCCTAGTCTTAACTTTTCCCGGGTTCTTAACAATACACGTCGATGTGAACGCACCCTCCATGTGACTGCTGTTGCTAGGATACGTTGTATCTTTGCCGGCACTGATCTTCGCTGGCTCGCTACTATATTGCTACACTGATTTCATTTCTGATTTCCGGAAACATGCGAGAACTGAGTTGGAGGAAGGGAAACTTCACTGTTAGTGAAGTTAGAAAATTAATAGAGGCGTACAGCCAGCGCGGGGACATGCTGACAGCCAAACAGTCAAATGCTATTACAAACAAAAAAGAAGCAGGCCGCTTGGCATTTGATAACGGAGATTGTTAATACCTGTTTGGAATCGGCTGCCAGCAAAATGAAAATGATATTTTGAAAAAAAAACAAAAAAAAACGATCTGTGATGCCAAGCTATTCAGAACTAAATTATTAGATCAGGCTGATTAAAATATATTGTTTTTTGAGTAAGTTAATCAACAGTGAACAAAAACATAAGTACTATTTTGCTTTGTAAAAAAATAAAATGTTCGTATTATGCCAACATTACTTAATCATTTGATAAAATTGTGTTTTTTTATTGTTCCCTCAGGTTTCATACAGTCCTTATAAATCACATAAAAATGTTGTTTTTTTTTTTTATGAAGCTACCCCAAAGCAAGATCCAAAGCAAGATTATTATTTTCTAAGAAGAATTTCAGTGTTTTATTTCATTAAATGATAATAAATGAAATGCGCTGCAATCTCAATATCCTAAACGAAACGCATTATTGTGCAATTATAACTAATTCTGTATATTGATTATAGAGGCAGTGTGTTCAATCACATATGACCAAAATATTACTGTATTGAACAAAGGAATGCGCATAGAAGTATAGTATGCAGCAGTAATGGTTTGGGGAGATATTTAATATTCCTTTCTGCTGTTCCGCCATATTTTTTCAGCCATTTTTAAAGCCTACAGTGTATATACACTGTCTTTGTGTTGGATACAGAATAAGAAGGATGAAAACTGCTTAGTACAAGTTAGCCAGAAACACAGAACTAAATAAACTAACATCAAGACTCACTTTAAAGTAAGGCTGACAAAATCAGTGATGTTTAAATGACACGGAAACAAGGCAATAACTTGATATTAGATGACAAACATCAATTCATCTCCCGCTCTAACTTTAGTAATGCATTTACTGGAAAGATATTAATATCAATTCCATAAATCATTCAGGGGATATATCCGGAGCCAGAGACACTGGTATGTTAGCTGATCTCAGCGTGGGAGCTCATTGCCCATTAATCAATGTCTAAGCTCCTCGGGCCATGTCATCTGGGGAAAAAAAGCAAATTTATAAAAAGGGCAATCGCCACACCGATACCTCAGCATAATCCTCCTAATGTCACATGTTTAGATCTTTACATGCCGTTACTATATTTATGCGCTGACCTTCACATGCCTCTTGTCTACTGTGTACAAAACTGCGAATTAAGTTTCCCCAATTTCCTTATCTATCAATTTACATGCCCATACAAGATTGTTTTTCCCACTTGATTTAATTAGTACGTTCGGCCATGTGACAGCCGCAACAAAACCACACCAATTTGAGTGCGATCTGCTGACCTTTCTAGCTCTTTGAAAATCAAGCATGACAGAAATAATACAGTACTAAAAAAAAATCGACTTCGGAGGACAGCGATGACTGTGACACCGGGGCCAGGCATCCGTGTGTGTGAGGGTATAATCAACTGACCTCCTCGAAGGTGAAAAAGTACTTTATTTTCATTGTCTGGGGAACATTAATAAAGGATTCTGGAGAATATTACCGTGGAGTTTACCTAGTTCCGACAAAAGAGATGTGGAAGAGAGCAGTCCGATCAGATATACATGAGATATTTCTCTTTTTTAACCAGGCTTGTGTATACAGTATACTGTATACAGTATACTGCATAATGTAGAGGGCTTATACATGTATGAATGTGTGAACACCGCCACTCTATGCAAGATACATACATTTACTGTATATACATTAAATGCACATAACAGCACAGTAGAAAGCAACTGCAATGAACGTCTCCATCCCATCTGCTCTAAAACCTTATGCTGGCTTCTAGCTATTCATCATAAAGATTTTAAGATCTTAGCACTTGTCTATAAATCTTTATATGAACGTGTCCCTGACAATAATGTTGCCAGATATGTCATGTCCCTAACAGAGCATTTACATATGTAGACTCGCGGTTGATTACCAGAAACTCCAGGAACCATTGCGAATAAAGCAATCGTTGTTGTTATTAATCTAATTAGCTATTATAATGCTTAATATATTAGTATTAATATTAGATTACAGATGTAGTGGTAGTAGTATTAGTTGGGGATTATGTCTTCGTTCCAAAATGGGGATGGTAATCCTGATTACTAGTGATAATATAAGAGCCTGTCATAGATACAAAGCCTGGTGTAAGACAGCTCTGCATCCAGCTGACTTCTTGTTTATTCTCAGATACGCCAAACCTATTACATCTGCCTGTAATGAGATTTCTCTCAGCCTTATTTTGGACAAGCTGGAGGTGAGGCCGGAGTAAGCAGCGTTGAAATAATCCAGGTTTGATTAAACAAAGGAGTGCGTCGCGTCTTCCGCTATGAGAGACGGAAAGGATGAGATGCGCCTTAGATGTGGAGCAGTGCGGTTTGTGGAATATGAGACGCAGCACACGGAGAAAACAGATGCTGCGAAAATTGTACATCAGTCAAGACTATTGGTAATGTGTGAAAATGAATATGTGTCCAGCTGAAGGAACAGTACAGGTATCAATCTTGTTGTATGGTGTCATATCCTCGGTCTATGAAGAAGTGACCTAAATATGGTAGCCCTGTCAAACATGTCACACGTCATACATTTACAAGTGCTACATATCAAACTGATCACAGAATTTATCCGCATCAAATAAATCTCATGAATTTTTTTCCCATAAAATGTTGGTAAATTCATATTTTTCATTTCTTTTGGTGTTTTCAAAAACGCATGTGATCTGATTTTGTGACTATCAGGGCATCAAATTTATAAAATCCACCACACTGTCACTTAAAGTCTAAAAAGGAGCAAACTACAGTAGGTGACAAAAAATGATTTGAAAAAAAAAATAACAGATTATTTCTTAGCTCCCAGCAGACCAACTTAGTTTTCAAGTTTACTACTCACCACTCTCAAAGCAAGCATCAAACACCAGATGTCCTTTTCGCGGAGCTCCTGAGTACCCTGGTGGGCTCACCATCAGCTTGTTCACATTCCCCACCAAGGCATCCTCTCCTCCAGTTTCACTGCCTGAAGGACAATTGCAGTCTGTAAGAAGATGTTATGTCTCACTTCATCCAAACTGTTTGTAAAGGGTTGTTAAATAGGCTTAGTCAGGATGTTACAGCAGACCTTTGGCTTGTGTAGGATCTATCAACAAAGCCTCTACTATAAATAACACGGACCTATGCCCCCCACTAAATCAAAACTTAGATGCGAGTGTCCTAACTTTAAGACAAATTATTTCAATAAATGTACATTTCACTTCTTAGACATAGTAATGTACTGTGTATGTGTCCTATTTTCAAATAGTGAACACAAAACCTTACTACCATTACCATCCACTTATACAGAAATAAAAAGAAATTCAGAGAAATAAAGTATGTGAAGGTTAAAATGACTTTATTTTTCTGTTAGCAGCACAAATGATTGTTGCACTTCTGCACAAGGACATGTTTTTTAACCACAAGGCTCCTGATGGTACTATACATAAAAAAAACAAAGCCTTGACATTAAATGTTGTTAGTTATCCCTCGTTCTATTATTTATTATTATTATGGGAAGGCTTTTGTGTGAGTATTTCAAAACATGTATCCTACATTAAGTGAATTTATATTATTTTTTTTTCTGTATATGTACAGTGATTATTTCCAAAGCAACTGTTAATACCTGCATTCATTACCACTGCTGTATGGTATGATGATTTCAAAGAAAGTAGGCCCAGTGTAAAGTTCATGTGGGGCTGTGCCTCAGGAGGTAGAGCAGCCGTCCACCAATCGGAAGGCCGACGGTGGTTCGATTCCCGGCTCCTCCGTTATATCGATGTGTGGCCACGACACTTAACCCCAAACTCCTGCACCAACAGTGTGTGAATGATTAGGTTACATCCTGATGAGCGCTCGGCACCTTGTATGGCAGCCACCGCCATCAGTGTATGAATGTTTGAATGAACAATTGTAATGTAAAGCACTTTGAGCGGTCAGAAAACTAGAAAAGCTGGATATATATAAATAACCCTTTACCAGAACAACATACATTATGAACCATTTATTTTGCAACTTTTCGTGAGGCACAACTATATGTGTTTGGTACTTAATCTGTCCTTTAGAGTCTCATATCCACACTCACTGGAATTTATTCAAAAGCTAAATTCCTTATAATATATTAAAACTGAAAGAGCTGATTAACCTACTTGTTGTTACTTGTCCTATTCCCATGACAACATTATTATTAAGGTAACTACAGGGAAAAATATCAGCAGTCAAAATATGGAATACGCCATATTTCTTTTACAAGCAATACCAATAAATATTGGTAGTAACAGGAGGGAAATCTTAAACCCACATTTAATTTAGTGTTAGTCACTGTAATTACAGCCCTGTCAATGCACTTGGGCTGTGTTGTTGGTAGTATTTAACCTTCTTTTTTGCGTTAACCCCTTCAGATCTGAATTTTTTTCTGCTGGGCAAAAAAGTTAAAAAATTACTGATTCTGAATCATATTTTCAATAGTATTTTTCATGTCCATTATGATGGACGCCATGACACAATGGACGTAAAATGTCATAAAAACCTATATATGAGATTAAAGCTGAGTTTTTCCAGATCAGACCAGTAATTATATTTGACCTAAACATCTGGAACTGGATGTTTGCATGTTTTAAAGTCTGTGTCCAGTTCTGAACATGCACATGAACATTCTTGGCATTTTCATCACTCCTACAGCAGTGTGGAGACCAACTGAGGTTCTGATTTCTCCCGAATTTGTTGGTTTGAAACCTAGTGTACCACTTTGCATGGCATAAACATCTGTGTTGTTGGCCAATCAAATTAAAGATCTCATCCGGTATATACTGTTTGCAGTATTCATAGGGTCATAGGGATACAACGTAGATACACCTTAGTTCACGGATTTTGGCTTTATTTTAAGGGGGTACGGCAACCATGAAGCAGCATCACATACCGACAGCTAGCTCAAGTCACGTTAGCTGCACAGGGGGAAGCTCTCCGTCACTACTCAGGTAACAGCTAGCTTAGCCGATGCTCGCAGCCAATACACCTGCGCTACTGCTCGTCCTCGCGGCGAATTATTTAACATTACTGCGTCCACTTACACCTACGACTGGCTAACGTCGGTAACGGCAACGCGAGCTCGCAACAAACTGGTGACATGAGTCGTGTTTACATCCATGTACCTGCTAGCTACACGGTTAGCACACCACACATAAGCGTCCGCGTACAGACGCGCAGCACGCTCGAGACGCGAAGCTACAGTTTTGACGGGCACGTGGGCGCCATGCGACGCGTTCTGCGCGTGCAGCAATGAAGAGGAAGCCCAGGTAAGGCTCGTATTTACACACCAGTCTCGCCGTCTCTGACGGTGTTCTCCTCCATCTTCCTCTCCATTCTGTCTACGGAGCAGCCGACGCTGTCTCTGTGTTGCCACGGCAACGGAGCAGGAGGCAGAGGGAGAGGCGCTGTCCTCTCCATCAGTGCAGAGCCCCGCTGCACACAAGCACAACACCACTTTATAGCCACACAATACATGTGGCAAAGTTCAGACAAATGCAGTTGTTGCAATTTTATGCACATATATATATATATATATATATATATATATATATATATATATATATATATATATATATATATATATATATATATATATATATATATATATATATATATATATATATATATTAAAAGACACGGTTTTATTTATCACCATGAGTTAAATCAATTTAAGTGCAATAACAATGTACTGAAGTAAAAAGTAAATGGGATATATATATATATAGTTAAATGAATAGAAAATTATATTACATTAGCCTTCTGACACAACAAGCAAATTGTACACCTATGTAGACTTTGCAGCTAGAATAATCATATATATATATATATATATATATATATATATATATATATATATATATATATATATATATATATATATAAACCATAGCCATAGCCTTAACGTCAGAAATAGACAACCTCAAGTTGTCAGAGTGACTTGGGACAACTCGGCAATTCCTGTCTCCAAGACTGTAACGCTGCTCTTGTCTGTTTCTGAAAAACACATTTCAAAAATTATAACTGCATCACACCCAATTGATAATGGTGTTTAATTAACCGACTGGAAGAAAACGTCAGCGTGCAACTGGTAGACCCAGCGGTAAACTCAAAATGACTTCCAATACGCCGTCTCTATAGTGTTATCAGTAGTATATTGTTCATTTGTCAGTTTTATTGCAGCCACACCTGGTATTTTCAAAGAAAAAAAAAAAAAGAAAAAGCCAATCATTGCAGGCAACAGCCACAGATTCTGAATTATCCTGCAGATTGATTAAAGCTAGAGGTTTTCTAGACAATTGGAGCATAGATGTCATCAAGGCCAATCAAGCCTGGCCCTATTCCTTTCCCATTACAAAGGCTGCACCTGATTAAGTACATCAAATGAGCAGCCGCACATCTCCCGGAGCAAGAGGCATACAGGCTGCTGCTAATTTTCAGGTTATAAGCTGTGTGTAACAGGACCAAATGAAAAAGACCAGGGAAAGGGCAACGATTTTTTTTTTCCTCTGCGTGTGATCTGTATTCGATGGCAAGCATCAACAGGCCGCTGAGTAGATAGGTCGGCCTGATTATTTCTCAGATGACAGGAAGAGAATACAGAGCTGGTGTGTAATATTTCGTTAAAATTGAAAATTGAATAGCTGTCCTCCATGCTATGTCATTGCTTTAACACTATGCCAATTAAAGAGCTCTATGGTGGTACAATCATTCATTTTCAAGAGGGAGATTGAAATTGAATTATGGAGCATGAGGAGAATGAATTAGATACGCTACATGTTTCCCTTGTTTCTCAGCTCTTATCAAATAGAGACTGCATAGGAGTAGTTGAATTTAAGATCCTGGCCTGTGTTTGGCAGAGCTGCTCACACTTGAGGAAGTAGCTGTAACCTGTGACCTTGTGGCTTAAAGCCATATTTGTTAGTTGCCTTGTGAAAAATGGATTTTGACTAAAAAATGCATTTAGGATAACGATATACATAAACTGACCTATCGCATCTATCAGATTTTTTTTTATGCCGCATAATGTTCTAAATACATTAAAATAAAGTATATATAATCTATAAAATATGAATTTGTATGTGGTTGATATGTAAGGACTTCATGAGGATTTCATGAGATGTTTTATCTTTTGCGGCTTTCCCGAAAAAAGCTTAATTCAATATGAAACACGTTTGAAGAAAATGGAAAAAAAAAAAGCGAAGATAGAAACACTTTCAAGAATAACCCCCTTCCTCTGTCTGCGAACACGCTGCAAGCGCGCACTATGTTTTTATCATGATGTCTGCAAAGTGCAGCAATCGCTTAATGAAAACGTCCATTCCTGGAAAGTTTCAAAAAAAAAAAAAAAAAAACAATAACATGAAAGAGAAGTATAATCCACTCCATGGTCTCTCAAATTTTAATTATCTCTCAGGAGATGCTGATCAAAACATTTTTTTTTTTTTTTTGACCTCTAAGGTTTTTCTACTCGTACGCATGTGCTTCACATGTAGACGTCCCTGTCATGGCCGAATGCGGAATCTACGGTGACTTTAAGGAGTTGTGGCCTATTTTTAAGCCGTAACTGGAGGACACGCCGCACCATAACAATCCTGTTAAGGACATATCAAAAACCCCTCGGGGGAAACAGCTTTGGCACAGCAAAGGTAGTTTTCATACCTCACTTTTTTTTTTTTTTCATTCTTTCAGCTAGATCCGCTTTCTTCTAAACTGTAAAATGATCAAATGAGTCGGTTGCTCATAGCTCGGTACTACAACTAAAAGAGGAAGAAAAGAAAAAAACTGACTAAGAATTTCTTGTTTATGTTTCTGACCTGTATGTGTGTGTGTGTGTGTGTGTGTGTGGTGGGTGGGCGCCTGTGTGTGTTAGGGGAAGAGGAGAGAGGCAAATCTATGTTCAAGTACAGGGAAACCCTTTTTACTCGGGCTAAAGCTAAGAACTTCTCTCACGTAAAAGTCCATCGTTCAATGAAGGGGGAAGTCATGCAAAAATCAAAAACACGGGGCACAAGTGGCGGCGGGCTGGAGACGAGTGTTCGTGAGGCGGCAGGAAAGCGGGTTGGGGGGGTGGTTGAGACCAGAGACCAGCCGGCGGTACACAGAGAATCACTATGGTGACAGCAATCAGGGGGCTCAGGAGAGTGAGGCTGGGTCAGAGAGGAAAGGCTTGAGAGGCAGCTGACTGAGGAATCAGCCCTCAGTCTGGATGATTCGACTGACAGCTTCCCCCCCAGGGCTCCGCGGGACCAGCCGTCCCCAGAGACCCCGGGGTTTACAGAACAGGGATGTGGCTTTTCTTTAGTAAAAAAAAAAAAAAAAAATTAAACGGATCAAGACAAAAGTGTACCAACGCACTGGTTTCAAGTAAATGGTGTTTGGGTCTCTCTACGTCTTCTTCGAAACTAACAGTGTGCTAACACTTCCTCTGCTTTCCACCCGTGTCTTCTCCCTTTTATCTATCACTTCCTCCCTCCTTCCCTCCCTCCCTCCCTATTGTTGCTGGACGGTGTCCACCCAAACAGATGGTCCGGTGTCAATAGGCTGCTATTAACTGGCCGCTCTCCCCGCTCTGATCCAAGGGAGCAAAAAGCACATCCAAAGCACTGGAAAATAAATCCTACGACGCCGCTAATAAGACGCCGGTAACATCAGCAGAGACGACGATCGCTCTGTGACAGCATCACCTTCGCAAAGGTGATGTTTTCCTAAGCTTTTTAGTTTCACCAAACATTTTTTTTTAATAACCAAATGCATATACAGCACAGCGAGTCACCGCTCCTGAAGTCTCGTCGATGTTTTTCGACTGGAAACAGAGAGTGAATCATATCCTTGGCATAAGCCGCCCTAATGTTTTCTTTTTTCTGTGTGTGTGTTTGTTAGTTGGGATCTCCTGCCATGCCTGTGACTGGCTGCTTCGTCATCGCTGTGCCACACCCTGCTGAGGAAGAGGACAGCCACCTGACCTTGGTGCTCGCATCAGCCCAGCCCTCCCTTTTCGCTGGCTATGACCGAGACGTACCCCTCCGTCTGCCAATCTCACGACTCCTCTCGACAGGGTTTGTCTTATTTTAGTTTATTTTGTGTCTTTCCCACACTCGGATCCCCAACCTGTTTCTGCAAGAGCCTCAATTAGAAAACAGAACAGCGACAATATAAGCCCTCGCACGCCCAACCAATCCATTTATCCTTGCCGGCGTGTTTGATTTCGGTCAGGGGGCCGCGGTCCTCCGCTTTCTATACCTGTGTGTTCATACACACACACACACACACACACACACATGAGAGAAGAGAAGAAGAGGGGTAAAAATGTAAAAGATAGGAGTGGCAGGGAGAGGAAGGGATGTGGCAGCGATGGTGTCGCTGTTGCTAGAACAGTCTTCCCACCTTGTGGTTGCACAGTGAACTGTAGCTGCATCAATGCGTGAGCAGCAGGGGATAGAGAGAGAGAGAGAGATGGAGGGAGAGAGATAGAGCGAGAGGGGGAGAGAGAGCAAAGGAGAGAGCCAGAGGGAGTGATACAGAGAGAGAGAGAGAGAGAGAGAGAGGGAGAGAGAGAGAGCAAAAGGGAGGGGAGTTTAAACTAAGTGCTATGTTTTGGGACAGGCTAATCTGCTAGCGAGCAGTGTGAGGATCGGAGCGTATTGTGTGAGCCAGTGTGCGGGGGACAGATAAGGGAGCCAGCCAGCCCGCCAAGCCGACCTACCGACTGCCTGTTTTTAATGTGCTGACTCTGGGGAGATTTAAAAAAAAAAAAAGAAGGGGAAAGGAAGAAAAAAAAGAGAGAGAAGCAGCAGCAACAACAGCAGCAGCAGCAGCAGCGTATTGACTCCTTTAGACGTGCGCGGAGACCCTGGGCACAAACGCCCCACCACTACTACTACTACTACAGCCACAGCCAGAAGAGAAGAGGCGCATCAGCAGACAGGGGAGAGAGAGAGAGAGAGAGAGAGAGAGCGAGAGAGAGAGAAATCAAGAGGACTGAAAAATCCCAACTCCAGAAATCAGAAAATTAAAGAGGATTTTTTTTTTATTCCCCCCCCCTATCGATTTCCGTTTTTTTTTTCCCCTTTCTTTCTTTTTTTTTGTGTTCCCGGGACCGACTCAAAAAAAAAAACCCAGAAACAGGAGCAGCAAAAAGAACTGAAGAGTACCTGAAAATTTGAACAACCAAAAAAAAAAAGGACAAGAACGAACAAACAAACAAAAAAAAGCGCCGAAACCTGAACATGTTCGAAATAAGCCGAACACTCAACGCCGCTTTGTTGAGCAATGAGGTAAAGAGATTTGGATTTTTGCTTCTTTTTTATCCCCCCCCCCCCTTTCACACACACACACACACGCGCCTCACCTGTGTATATATGTCTTGCTGCCAACCATTCTTTGTCATGTGTGTGTGTGTGCGTGCGCGTGCGTCCATGCGTGTGCATGTCTGTACACTTTCCCGTACGCTCATAGCCAGAAGACAGCGGGGATGATTGATAACAGCGAGATGTTTTATTATGCATTTTCCCCCGGCACGATGGTCGGTATGTGGAAGGGAAGGATGGGAGGGGGGGGGGGGGGGGGGGGGGGGTGTGCAGGGACCGCTACGCTTCTCACACTCATCCTGGCTTGCAATAATTAAAACGGAGAGATAGTGCTCAGACTTTTATATCCCACCCCCTCTGACTTTAACAAAAAAAAAAAAAAAAAAAAGCATAGGTCGCTGTCAAACATACAGTTTTGCTTGTGAAATTGCCCACCTCTGGGGTTAAAATAGTATGTGTGCCTTCATGTGCACGTACAGTACGTCTGTTAGTTGCGAGTGTGTGTGTGTGTGTGTGTGTGTGTGTGAGTTGTTCACACATGCATTTGTGTGAGAGCAAAGTGTACTGTAATCCCCCTCTACCTCCTCTTTCTTCATGTTTCCAACCCCCCCCCCATCCCCCCCACTGCCTCCTCTGTCCTTTACCATTCTCACTGCCCTCCCTACCTGCTGTTATCTGTTCCCCCCCCCCTCTCCCTCTCTCTCTCTCCCTCTCTCGCCCTCTCTCTCTCTCTCTCTCCTCCTGTGTCTATGTATGAGTGTGTGTGTTCTGTGAGCAGCATCTCAAGATGATGGCGAGGTACGGGCAGCTCTCGGGACTAGCAGCCAGTGGCGTGGGCTCCGTACCCGAGACGCACTCGCCGCTATTTCCCAGGGATCTCCTGTCATCGCCAGCCCAGATGGGCTACAGGTCACCCCTGGTAAGAGGATAGACAGACCGATATATATATATATATATCTCAATCTCTTTACCGAACACAGGCAAACATACTACAGAGGGAAAAAAAAAAAAAAGATGAGTTATAGTTAGAGAGCATGCATCTCTTTCTCTCTCTCTCTCTCTCTTTCTGTGTGTTATTTGTGTGCCTGCATGTGCGTGTGTGTGTGTGAGGAAAAGAGCAAAAAGGGCAGAAAGAGAGCAAATCAATTGTTGGATCCCGCCTGTATCCCCAATGGATAGTATTAGTAAATATTTACATTGTTATGTTTGTTCAATTACGGACGCCTACTCTGTCTTTAGCCTCTGCCAGTCAGGCTGTTATCAAGGGAATTGGTGTGTGTGCACGCATGTGTGAGCGCGCGTTTGTATGGGTAATATACTTCATCGTGGTAGTGCATTGTGAATTCAGGCAGCCTCTGCGCTTGTTGTATTTAATTGTTTGCGTTTTCCCCTCAATGATTAATTAACCTTCATAGCAAATTAATAAAACAGGCTCGTGCATTTAGAAACTTTATGTAATATGTTGTTATATTGTTTTGTGTTTTTTTTTTTCCCCTCCAGTGTCCTTTTAGGAGCAGTTGTGTAAGATGACGTTTTAAATGACATTTGATCGCAACTATCAAATCCAGATCCAAATCCCAATCAGCATCTGACAAGTCACATTAGCACAGGAAGCTGGGAGCACTGTAGATGGAGGGGATATATAAATATATATATATATATATTTTTCCCTGAGACAACGTTATGCTGCCATTTACGTAGAAAAAGATTATTTCAAGGGAAAGGGAAATGGAAGAGAAATAGGGCCATGAGAAAACCCTGAGCGTTTAGGCAAAAAAAAAAAGAAGAAGAAGGGAAAAAAAAAAGAAAGCGGTTGTAAGAAAATCCCTGACTCGCCGCATTAAAGCGACATGAAGCTGTGGGTGTCTAATCCGCTGTGGGCTCTTCATTGGTTCGGCTCCCCTTCAAACTGGCTCAGATCCACACCCCAGAGCCTCCCGGAAGCCTTCATAACCCACTGTCATGCTGTTGACTGTACCCAGGAGTTTTTTTCCCCGTCGAACTGTATGCAAATGCACGGCGAGGATAAGCGTTGAAATGCGTCCGTGAGGAGTTAGGGCTTCAAAAATGTGTTGTTTTTTTTTGTTTTGTTTTTTTGCCAGTGTTTGCTTTCGGAATTTTCACACAAGTTCAAAAGGCGGCTGTCCACTGTTGTGTGTGTGTTGTTGTTGTTGTTGTTGTTGTTGTTGTCGTTTCCCACCGCCCATTTCAGACTCACGGCAGCGTTATCTGTTGTTCGCATAAAGACTGTGCCTGGACCATAAATTATTTGTTGGAACCGGCGGAACTAATTAGCTTAATTATAGGAACGGGATTGACGTGTTAACATATTTTTGAGGCATCTTATCGGCACTGATGAGACGGGAATAACAGAATTCGCCACTCAACTCCAGGGGTAGAACATGGGGAACGTTTACTAGTTGCAAATTGCATCGAATGCAACAGCACGGAATATAAATGGAATTAGAGAGGGGAAAAAAAAAAACAGCACTTACTAAATGAATTCAAAACATTATTCTGAATAACTCACAGTTACATGTGTGGCAAAACGGTTAATTTTTTGGGGGATTTTTGCACATTAGTTATCAATGTGATGAAGCGTGTGTGTATATGTGTGTGTGTTGGGGAGGGGGGGGGTGGTATGTGAGTGCGTGTAAGTGCATATGCTTGTGTATGCATTTGAAAATGTGCTTGAGAGTGTGTGTGTGTGTGCACACGCATGATTACCCTGGTTAAAAAAGACCATCGTTATAGTGATTAATGGTACCTTCATTAAGCACAGCAAGATCATTTGCATACATTAGATAAATGTGCTGGAAGATTCTGGTGGCTTTGGCGTGTAAAAGCCTCAAAAGCGGCATCGTTTTTTGTTTTTTTTCCCTCTTTTCCCCCTCATCTCTGTGAAATCAAATGGAAATACAATACATCAAAAATGGAGTATTTCATTGTTTTGAAAAATGTAGCTACTTTATCTATTAATCGCTTTAACTGTTGTCCAATATATAATCTATTTTTGCTAAATTAAGCGAACACTGTGTATTTGCAAGTAATGCACCGCTGCATTAAATGAGTGCTCTGTTAAATGAGTAGTCAAATGGTTTCATCGTCCAACACGCTACACGCCTGCAGCAAAGTTTACCATCACTTCCCCTGGTAAACGCTGCGTGTACAGCTTGTTTAGAACATTTGAATTTGTTTTGTTCTCTGGTTTATGTGTGTGTGTGTGTGTGTGTGGTTGTTCTCTGTTGTGCATCTTGTACTTTTAAGGACAATGCCTTTTTTAAAAGAGCATTCAAAGAATTAAATCCGGATCTTTATCAGAGGAGAAAGAGATCCAGCACGCGTTTAATGGGATTTAAACTGATATCCCTGCGTTCAGAACGAGCATCTGCAGCATCGGTTTGCAGCTTTAGGATGACCGGGCGATCTCGGCCACGTCACCTCAGACAGAGCGGGCAAAAATTTAATTTGAGGAAAAGCTGAATCGCAAATGATTCGGCATTTCAGTCACTGAGATCTAATTTTCAAAAGCCCACATCCCCAAAAAAAGAAAAACCTGCAGTGCGCCGTGCTTCAGAGCTGAATGTTGTTAATTTGTAGAAAGCTCCACTGATTACCCACTGCAGGCAGCTGCCGTTTCCTATGTGACACCAGGCTTTGTTTGACAACTCCAATCTCTTCCGTTTCAACATTTTAAAAAAGAAAAACAGGGTTGGATTTAAAAAAAAAACAACCTGCGTGAAGAGGTTCATCGCCACCACGAGAGAAGAAGAAAAAAAACAAACAGGAAGAGAAGAAGGAAAGGAAAGAGAGAGAGAGAGAGAGAGAGAGACGGTGTATGGCACAGTCGCTGGCAAGTGTCTGTGTGGAGCTACGGTATATTAGCAGCCAGGAGATAGTTAGAGGTCATCTCTATTTCATAACAATGATTAGCTCCTTCCATCTGCCGCTCGCTGCATTTCCCCTTTCCTTGATTGCAGTGTTCTCTATATCCAGGAAATTAGTTAATTTATGCTCCACAACCCTGCTGTCAGTGAGGCACAAACAGGTGCAGCAGACTGAACGACGCCACACAGGGGGAAAAAAAAAGATGCTCGTAGAGAGAGAGAGAAATACAGAGATGGAGATATGTGCAAAAATACAGGCGTTGTAAACTGCGATGGTAACAGCCACGCCGCAGATACAATGGTGGCTGATTAATACGGGATTGACAAAAACAAATGATTGATTTACTAACATGAAACATTAAGTGATCTGCCAAAGAGCGGGGAATAATAACCGGAGGGAGTGGAAAGTGTTTATATAAGAAAATAAACAATAACGGGATAAAATATATCCTTTATATCATTTAATCCTTGTTCTATTTAACTGTAATCAAAGCAGCGCCTAATATGGAGGCTTGATGTACTGTGGCGCTTTGTTTTTGATGAAGCTCTGTGGCTATAGGGCATCAGAATAAAGACATGCCATTCACCCATTAATATCCCTATAGCATATCTCAAACTGCGGCGAGTTGCTGCTTTGGACTGCACCGTGTCACACAATTTACACGGAACATGGTACAAACACAGACTGTGCAGCCCTGTGCGTGTGTGTACATCATGTAATGTTTGCACTCCATATGAGCACATGTGGTGTGTCGGTTACGGGGGGGGGAACACAGAGCGGCTGAGAGAGACTGGGAGGGGGGGGGGCCTGAAGGGTTCAGATTTGTTGGAAGAGCTTGTTTGTGTGCGTGCGTGTGTGTGTGTGTGTACGCGCTCTCGTGTGTGTGTTTGGCCACCAGTGCTGCAGGGAGGGCCTAGTGATCAGCAGCTGAGCCTGTGTCCTGCTGGGAGCCATCACTGCAGAATGGAGCAGGTGTCTGCAGGCTCATGCACGCACACACACACACACACACACGCAGACAGACACTGTAAAGCTAAGCGAACTCTCTCTCTTTCTCTTTACCGTCTCCCTTTTCTCCGAGTCTACTTTACACACACCCATACACATCCATAAACAGTAGTCTAACCCCTGATCAGCCTGCTGCACCAACAGCGGTGTCCACGCCCAGCCAAAGGTCACCTTTCTGTGTTAAAGTACTTTGGCATGGAAGTAATGAAGTATAATCTCACCTATTCAGCTGAGGGGTTCAAAGTAAACTCTCTACACTGTCTAATGGGTCTTTATATGCATGACAAAACCAACAATAACAGACTGGGACATGTGAGTCATTTTTTTGAAGAAAGGCAAAGATCTTTGTTGTAAAAAGCTGAAGGGGTTGCCCACATTTTTAATACATGGATTAATGTAGTTTAATGGAAGTTATGCAGTTTTTTTATCATGATAGATATATATATATATATGCTGCAAGTGAACAATTTTCAATTAAACTGTGAACCTGTTATTTACGAACTATAAATCACAGTGCATAGAAAACACTTGTTCAATCCTCACCCATAATGCAAGCATGCAGGCACATGTAATTACCGCCGTTTATGTGGTAGTGGATTATTCTGCATTTGTGGTCGGCCAGTGAATTCTGCTGGGGCTTTACCTCAAGTCAGTGTTTACATTTCTACAGTTCAATAGGTTGAATCAACCGAACAATCTCACTTCCTGCTGTTCATTCTTCTCTTTTAATTCAAATAAAAAAAAATAAAAAAAATCCCAGCACTGCACGGGAGAAGAAAGTATTTAATTTCAGAGACATATTTGTTGCCTTATTTTGGACAATGATTTCAAATCCAGTTGCAGTTTTGTTTTCATTTGGGCCTAAAAGGATAAATAGAGAGGGAATAATGAGACTGGCAGAGAAAGTGCCACTGTGTTGGTTTGCTGTTTGAAAAATAAATATTAACAATTATGGAAATATCATATTTAAAAAAAAAATGCTACAGCTAGTAGTTGATAGTGAATTGATATTCCGAGGAGTTCTGTGCATAATGGATCATGCATTGCAACCAGTTTTACTGAAGTAATTACAAAACTGACAGTGATGTTAAAATGTAGCATGGTCAGCCTTATATATATATATATATATATATATATATATAATAACTAAGGAGGTATTAGGCATTTACTGGGATATGTATGATAATCTCAATCAAATACTGTCATCTCCTTTACAATAGACACAAATACACAATTCAAACAAAACCACCAGTTATATGGAACAGACACCCATCTTGTCAGTAAGGACTCCTGACCAGACAATATCAGGCAGACATTTTAAGAGCAGTGATGTGAGGAAATGTGGCCGTTGATACTGAGCTGAAAAAAAAAACAACCCGCTGCCGATACTTGAGTGATCGTCTGCGTCTAGGATCCTGGCATGTTGATGAACAACACTATTCCCCCCCCCTCTCAGAATTGATAGTTCCAAAGCCAACGCGTTCTTATTGATTCGCTAATTGCCGGGGATGAGGCAAAGTATCTGCCGTCACCATGAATAAATGATGTACAGCTGACTCGTGCATTAGCGCCGAAGAGGGGTGACCATTGATGTTACAGTAGCTAGCCATGGCTCCACTGGGAGATATCCAGTTAGATGGGCTCTGTGTATATTGTGTGTCCTTAAAATAAAGTGGTTTTGAATGGGTGATTGACATTTCTCCAGATCAATTGATTACCCCTAACATTAAGAAATAGTATGAAAAGCCAGTTAAATCAAGATATATGGACGTTTTTGAAAAACACTACATATATATATATATATTTATCAGAGGCTAATAGTTCCTCTATAGACTCGAGTTAGATGCATCAATAGCGGGATCATCATCTGCTACCTCTTCACTCTCATTAATACTGAATGCATTCTAAAAGCAGCATTCAGGTTTAAAAAGTCTGTCTCGAGCCAGTACGTTAGTGACAAGACTGTTAAGTGAGCTAATTTACAGAAATACACACATAAATTGTATATGACTTTTATAGGAGACTGAGTGTCATACCTACCTGTTTGCAATATTACATTCGTCAGTCTCGGCTTAATCTAATGTAACATGAAGCGATGCTTTTATTTTTCTTCCTTCCCCCCGCCCCCCCCCCCGACGACGAAGATAATCGTAACATGTCTCTAAGCATGTAGGCATTTAAACTGAAACCCGGTGGAGTTTTTTCCTGTTTGTGCATTGCCCACTCGCTTTCCTCCGAGCATGAGAAAAGGGCGGTTAAGCATGAAGTGACATTTTGAGAGCTGGATTTGTGCAGCGTGGGCATGTTTTGGTCCATACTGCCGTAGGCCAGCCCTGTGAAGGACTCTGGATGCGTCTCATTTGCAAAAGGTTATTCCTTATCAAAAGCCGTAGTGCTGCTATTTATGGAGATTTGATAGCGGGAGTTTTTTTTTTAAACGTCACTGGGCGGACGGCGTGCGGTGTTTTTTAGGTGACTCGCGTCGTTTTTAGTAGCTGTAAAAGGTTGGAAAAACCGGGACCCGTTTCTGCGGGGAGATCCGTGACCGCAGAAAACGATTAAACTGAATAATAGCAATAAAAAGGTCTGACGGTGAGCGGCAGATGCACGCAGGGAGCTCTGTGTGCTTTGTGTTAGCCTGTGTGTGCGTAAGTTGGGGGTTGGGGGGGGGGAGAGTAATTTAAATCCTCAACCAGATGGACCACAGCAGTCACCCTGCGAGCATGGATGTACCCCGACCGGGATCAAACGCAAAAAAAAAAAAAAAAGGGGGCCGCCCACCCCCGACAGCCCCCGAAGCCCACCGCTATACTCCGCCATTGACTGACCATTGACTGACCCACCACCGACCGATTTAGACGAGACGACAACAGGACAGCAACAACCGAAAAAACAAGAAAAAGAAACAGGCGATTGCCCGTCCTCGTCCTCATATCCTCGCTCTATGCTCGAGAAAATACAGCAAATCCATTCCTTCGCGTGACGCCGTGCGATGATGACAATTAACAGCGAGGCTCAACGTCATGATCAGTCTGTGAGCTGCTGGCCCGCTGAAGTTGAATGTCACCCCAAGCTGCGGACCACTCTGTTGTCCAAATGGACACTAATCCACCAGTCCTATTGAGAATACACTCCCTGTGCCAGAACACATGCCAGACTCAACAGCCAATGCATAGCTAAGCCTCTCTGGGCACCTAAACAAACCTTCTCTCATTTATGTTAGGCTACAGCTTCTAAGACCCGCTATTATCTCTTTCATTAGGGGAAAAAAAAAAAGTCTAATTGCGTTCGGGCGATTGTAAATTAAATGTGCATTTTTATACGTTTCTATCGGACACATCACGGCGGGTGCGTTTTTTTCTGACGGCGATCGAACAAGCTCTCGCTCCCTGTTCCCGCTGTTCAGCCCGAGCTTTTTCAAAGAGCCCCCCGTCACATCTACGCGGTCGGCGAAAAAGCTCCAGCCATACCGAACAGCTTGGAGTTAAAGTGGAAGGAAGGGGCTGCGACGGATGCAACACGGCCCTGCTCCAGGATCGGCGTGAAGAATTCATTTCCGATCTGAGGAAGTTTCCACCAGGGAGGATGACACGAGCATGGGGGAGGGTCAAGCTGTGTCCCGCCCACCGACACGGAGGGGAAGGCGATGTAGGAGGAGGAAATCTTCAATTAGATTAGTTCGATCTTGACCAAAATGCTTTGTAATGCAATATAGTGAAAATGTAGATTTGCAGGTCATCGTAGGGCGAGTATGTTCTGGATTTGGAGCTGTGCTCCCCCCCCCCCACAATCAATACCAGGAACACTGAAACTTGAAGCATTGAGCTGAAACTCAGTTTCACTTCAGTAATTGATACTATGTCATTTTTACCCCCAAAGTCATGTAGGAGGTCATGTATAAATGGAATGAAAAAAAATGTATGATTTAGGGCTTTGACCATTAGTACTTTTTACCATAATTATGACAACATCGCAGGCAGAGACTTCATATTTTACACGGTTTCAAGCGACAGTGTGAGGGCTCTGCTCGATGTCTTTGATTGCTGCAGCAATTTAGACAATTCTCTCATCTGTGGCGAGGTTTAACGCTCCCTAAATGCCGACCACGGCTCTAATTTGGCAGGTCTTTGCATAGGTGGAATGGAAATTCCTTTCAACGCGCGCACGCACACTTTCCTTCCCCTTATTTAGTATTTCGATGACTCGCTGTGAACTTGACTGTCCTTCCGAGATAATTTAACATCATTTGCTCTCGGTGATTTAAATAAGGCACTTGTGGTGATTCTGCTCCTCCTCGCTTAAGGACATCGGTTTTCCTCTCAGGAGCTGCTTTTGTGGCAGAACTACTCCCCGACTGTCCCCTTTCCATTACTAAATTGTCATGGCACTATGGCCTTTTTTTTTTCTCCAAGAGAAAGAAAAGAGAAAAAAAAAGGTAGTTTGATTGAACGTACGACAGCAACACAGGCGCCGCTGTGTGCCTCTGACCATGAAATTACCAAAAATCGGTATCCGCAGTGTGTGGACAATTGATTCATGAAAATATAGTCCCTGGTCTTAACACTGAAAACAACAAAACGGCACAAGTCAACGGAGTCGAAAAACCGCCCATTGTTGTCCGGATGCAGCCGCATAGTGTTAATAGCCGTCTGCTGTCTGGGATTCTGTGATGCTGAGCTGGGCAGGGAGACGGGCAAGTTGAAGGGTGTGATTCTCATTTGTTGATTGTTACCGGCAGAGGGTGGACACCTGCCAGGAAAGAGGCGATCATCAGTCTGAGTAGCACAGCGAGATGCTCCCACTGCCAGAACTTCAATAGAGAAACTAAATTTATCCTTCAAGGGCAAATCAAAAAGAGCCTAAGCAAGCTGCAGCATACCGCGGAGCGTGTTCTGGGCTATTAAACGTATTAGCCTGTTTTACTGCAGAGGCCGCCGTGATATTTGGAATTAAAATCAATCGGGTCTGATGGGTTGAGCGTTCGCTCCTCCGTGGCTCTATCATTTTTCGGGCCTCGATCACAGAGTGACAGCGAGGCCGTTTCCTGTTGTTTGTCCTCTGCCGCGCGAGAGGTGAATCCGAATCGCGAACATCTGCTCTTCTGTCTTTAATAATCAAGGTATTTTCTTTTCCGCACTTTGAGTTAACACCTCGGCTGGCATCTTCACTTCCCCTCCTTTAAATAGAAGTCTTATTCAACACAAGAGGTGTTGAAACACCGCATCTGACAGCTAACAAGGCTCAAACCGAGTGTGTGCACGCTGCATATTCAAACCCGCCGCGTGCTATTCTTTACCTGCTCCTTTCATTCCGATCGTCGGAGTGCCATGCGTTGGCTAATACCGCCGGATGTCGCGCACGCAAAGATACAGTAACCACCGGTAAATTCCGTCTTTGTCCAGACCCGGGGATTTGACACGTTCTTTAAGGCGGGGCGGGTAAATAGTATTTGGAGCTTGTCCGGGAGAACCGGCGAGATAAAGAGAGTGAGAGAAACAACACGGCGAGCTGTTAATCCATTAAGGTCTGTGACTAGGAGGGGAAACGGGGCCGGATGAAGGGCAAGAGGAGTTCATGACAATTAGCCAGCTCTCTGCTTTCCGAATTAGCAGGCTGCAACACACTTCAGCCCTTAAAGCTCCCGCTCCAGGGCTGTCACAGTGTCAGACCGCGGCGCACCGCGTGAACCGTTCCACATTTTAGTCTGCGGGCTAGTGGGTATGTATGCCTGCGCGCGCACGTTTGGTGTTTACTGTATTTCCGCATGAATTCAGCTATACACGAGCGTGTGTATGTGTGTGTGTGTTTGTGGATGCGAGCCAGGGCCAATCAGGGAGATGGGGTTTCACATTGCTGACAGTACGGCTCGCCCTCCTGGGATAAAGCCATAAAAGCTTTTTAACTTTCGAAACTTTGCAAGAGGGGAGGGGAAAAATATATATATATATATTTATATAATTTACCTCCTCAAAAACTATTTAGCATCTCTCATCATCTAAAAAGGCAAAATAATGCATCCAATCAACGCCGTTGCACTTTCTCCCCCCCCCCCCCCATGTCCAAAGTCTGACTAAATTGAACTGCCATAAAGACAGAGTGGTCTATTTAAGGCTAGATTTGATTAGATAAGATTAGATTAACTTTATTAATCCTGAAGGAAATTGAAGTGCCAAGCTGCTCACGGTAAAATAAAAAACAAAAAAAAAAAAGAAATAAAACACAACAAGGACAACAAAATAATGATGCATGGGTGGAATTATCTGCAGTGCTTCAGCATATTATGAAAAACAAGTTTTTAAAAAAAAAAACTTAATTTAATCCCTTGTTTCATGCAGAGCGAGAGGAACTAAACAGCCTGATGGCCGTCGGAAGGACAGGATTCTTTGCTGCTGTTAATAATAATAATAACTAGTCTGTTGCTGAAAGTGCTTCTGTGTGCAGTGAGTGTTTCCTATAGTGGGTGATGTGCATTATCCGTGATTGATGGAAGTCTTTACAGTGTACTCCTCTCAGCCACCTCCACCAGCGCGTCTAACTACAGACCCACCTCCGTGTACGTGATTGCACCCCCTGGGCGCACAAAGGCGAAAAAAATGGACACCGGCCACCGTGTAGTCAGAGAAAACCTGCAGCGTTTTGCTTCAGACGTTAAACGATCTCGGGGGGGGGACAAACAGCCTATGCGTCTTGTTATTCAGGCATACCCAAAGACACTTCGGGTTCTCCTCCCCCACCAACCTTTACAGGTGGGAGACCCCTCCTTCCTGAAGTCAACCACCATAGAGTCTCAGAGGCATCGAGCTGGAGGTTTTTTCGCTCACCAAATTCACTGACCCGGCCTCTCTACTCCCCCTCCTGCCCACAGCTAATACGCCCCATGATGACAAAATCATAAATCCTTTGCAGATGGACCGACTCTGACGCTCCGCCCTAAAGGCGTTGGATTGGTTCTGCAATGCAGGTTTTCCCTCTCTCGCCTAATTGTTTCCATGCATTTTTAGCAACGAAAGTTGGACGAGCGTCTCCAGTCAGTTAAGCGAAGCGTCTAGGGACTGGATTATGAGTCAGGGTTCATTATTAGGGAAGGACCGGTCGGTCTTCTGTGGGACAACAATTGACAGTCTGTGTAACGCAGAGAGTGACACTGTCAAATCCTCCCCATGTAGCTCAGTCAGCCCCCTCCCCGAGTCGGTGCACTCAAAGCGACCCCGGAGAGAATCATCGGTCTCTGGTATGTGCTTCCTGGTGGTCAGAATTGTTATGGGCTGCTGCTGTACCAGGGGTTTAATAAAGGAGGAGAAGGCCAATGTGTTCATGGTCAGATTTGCCAAAAGGGGGGGAATGTCTGTGGCAATGAATCTGTCTTGTCATTTGTTTAGTAGGACATGAATGTTGGTTTTCCTTGTCAGTCAGATGCCAATTGGTGGAAGATATCGAAGGTTGAGGCCAGAGATGCATGATTGAAGTCACAGGATATAGAGTTGAATACATTGTAGGGTCTGTAGTTTCTGCACTGCAATATCTGTAACATCCAGACATGAATGTCCTTAAAATTATTATTATTTTATCTTATCTTAACCACTCCTCCATTCTACCACACACACAGTAATATAATGTGCAGTGTGCACGAGGACATGGCAGCAACATGTCTTTGGTGTCTGTATATCATAACTGCACACACACAAACACACACATATATATATATACATACATATACATATCAGGTTGTGATTCTCGTTAATTTACTGAGTAGTTTCATCGCTCTATTATAAAAGGTACTGTAGAGCAATTTACGGAAATGACAAGCCAAGTAAGACAACTGTGAGAGACTATTTTCGCTTTCAAATCATGTTCTCATTTAGAGAAAATGTTATTTGGATCATATTACAGAGGGAGGAAACAACCTCAAAACACTGTCCTTTATGAAATAAGAAGATGATCACTGTCTATTTTCATTTTACTGCCTCTACACAGCCACAGTTGAAAAGTTGACAAAGGAAGGAAAAAAAAAAAAGAACGGATGTGATTTTTGATTTAGTCATTGTCATGGGTCTGACTTTCCATTCTTTACTGTGGGGAATTAAAAAGGCAACAATAAAAAAAAAAAAAAAACATGGTTGGGGGGGGGAGAATATGAGCGGCAGTGAGATGGAGAACGATTTTCCCGAGTCCAGCCTATTAAACTCAAAGGTCAGGGGAGGATAAAAGATGGACAGGAAACTGAGCATTGTTGCCTCGACTATTCAGCTGCAAATTTCGCATCTTCCTGCTCTTTGTTCTGTGCCTCTGTATCTTTTATGACACAGAAAAATAGATACAGAAGCACTATTTTAATCTGTCTTCTTTGTGTTTCATTCTACATTACTCTCCCACTGTTGTTATATATAGTATGATCGGTACAAATCTCCAGGCTGCGAGTGCCAGCATATTCTATTCTATCTGAAACAATGGCGAGGCTTGTTCTGTGTGTGTGTTTGTGTGTATGTGTGTGCACGCGTATACTGCTCAGATCTAATTCGGTGCATAGTGAGGATTCTTATTGTGTCAAGGCACATGGTTCTGCTAGGCTAGTTAGCTCTGGCTATTGCTAACAAACAGATTAATAATTGTTTCAGAATATTCATTAAGGGCTAATATGTGAAGCTGCTTGAGTCTGTTTTCTGTAAATACACTATTAGCAATAGTGGTGATGTAAGTGTGATACATGCAGTATGATACAGCATACCAGTGTGTTCATAAAGGCAGATTACAGTACAATATTTGCACACAAGGGTCTTTATTGATTTATAATGGTGTCCAGAAATGCATTAACTTTCTACCGGATCTGATTTTTTCAGGTGATTTCACTTTTTTTGGAGACCTGAGCTAGTTACGATCATTTGTTGTGAACCGCATGTCTACAAAAAAGATCCTCCCCGGTTCAGTGACTATCCGCGCCGTGTAACGAACACGTGATCACGCTTGTGAACTGCAATCCTAAAATGTATCCTTACCGAGGTATTAAATATCTATTGGCTTTCAAGCTATTGAGAATTTCACTTAAAAGCTTTTAGTGGCACATTATAGGCACTTGTCGGTGGACCATCTAAAAAGTGTCATATTGTATTGAGCTGAGAGGATCAGAGAAATCTCACTGAGCTTAATGGACGTTCACTAGTTACATTAGCTCTGCCGGGCCTCACACAGCCAAAAGCTAATTGAAATAAACCAGCTTGAGAATAAGAGATGAATGCCTCTTACTGCTGCGTTGAACACAAAGGAAACAGTGTGATCGTGCATTGAGAAGTGGATGATGTTTTGATCTCTTGTCTGGCGATATAAAAATATATCCAGTGTGAGAACATTTTCAGCAAGTAACATGAGGCTCCGTATATATAGTGTGTGTGTGTGTGTATATATATATACACAGCATAAGGTGGTTGAATGTGTCAGAGCAGTGGTGTGAAAGGGTGTGCATGTTTTGCGTGTGCACGCAGATGAAAATGCGAACACCCTGTGTGCCAACATGTGTTTCAGTATTTGCATTTTCATGTAAATGTGTGAATGTGTATGTGTATATATGGATATGGAATATGGAAGTAGAGCCAAGAACTGCTGCGTGCCAGGTAACTGTGTTAAAGGATGCAAGAGCTCCCTCTTCTTGTCTGTCTGAGATAGGGGCCGTCTAGTCAAAAATCAACCTGAGGCAGGTCTGCTGCTGAGGAAATTATTGGAAATAAACAAGCTAGCGACGATTATAATTGGCAATAGCATCCAACGGGTCCCAATTTGATAGCACTCCTTTTTAATGTCTAATTAAATAATCTATAATTACCACCGTTCAAAACAACATAGCTCATTGTGTAGCTCTCTCCGACAGAATGCACGGCGCATGCTACAATTAACACTATTTCAGAATGAGCAACTGCTTTGAAAAGAGCACTTGGGTGGTGCGGGACTAGGATCCTTGAGAGGCATCGACCCCGTGCTTTGTCGTGAGAGAACTGCTGATGCTGTTTTTTTTTTTTGTTTTTTTTTCAGATGAGGAGGAGGATAGGTGGAACTGTAGTTAAACAGTGCTGCAACAATGCAGATAATCGGTTTTCAGACGTGCTTAAATGACAAATGAAGGGGATTTACAAACAACAAGCCACCGTGCAGGAATTAACGTGTCGGCTGCTTTTACGCATAATTATACAAATTGGAGGTACTTGATCTTGCTTGAGTAATGGTTTCATTTCGATAAATGTTCAAAAGGGTTTTTTAACCACCAAAAAAAAAATCTGATTGAACTGAGCAACAGATTTGTGAATCAGAAGTGTATTTTTTTCCCCCTCGATTTATCTGGTGGTCCTTTAAAGGGGCCCAACCCCTAGCTTGGGTACCACCGGACTAAACTAGCTAACTGTGTATAAAATAGTTGGCACTAGCTCTACAACAGTAACATGCTGTTCACACACTGATGCTTCATATTAATAATCTAATAGCCTATGAAAATATATCAGTCAGAAAATTAGTACTTTTACTTTAATAATTCTATTTATTATAAGTAGAGTTAGGGATATCCTACAGATCTGACTTGTAATGCAGTATTTTTACACTGAAGGAAATGATCTAAATGCTTCTTCCCCCATGCGCTGCTTTTATGCATAATTATACAGGCAGGTGATGGATAATTATATGCGTAAACGGACACGACGTCACCTTAACTGCTTCAGCCTCTATCTCGCCACGTGGTTTTCTTTCTAAGGTCTTTATTATATTTTAAACAGACAAAAGTAGAGTTCGCCATAGCGCGGAGTACATCAAAGGGTGAAAAGCAGGCTCCCCACGTCCTGGACCACAGCCTCCTCCCTTCCAGTCTCCTCCGCCCCGCCCCCTCCGCACCTCCCAGCCAATGAGAATCCGCGAACGAAGGATAAATGTTTTTTGGGGGGAAAGGTAAAGGGGTGTTTCTTCTGCATCTTTTCTTTCCACCGGATTCTCCTTTCCCGACGCGTTGTTCTATTCTAATTACTGCTGAGTATTTTTTCTTTCTTTTTTTTTTAAATCTCGCACGGGATAAAAGGCAGCAGCTCCTCCACTAGACTCACTACACCACCCCGTTTCATTCATCCTCTCCAACACGCTGCCGCTCGACTCTCCTCCGGCTTTTTTTTTATTTTATTTTTAACACTACAGTTCGTCCGTCGAGGACAGTTACAGTCCGCAACACCTAGAGCCTCGAACGAGAATGGTCATGGTGAGTAGATATCGCAGGGCACAGGTTTTCTATCGCACCTGTTTGTCCCTTTATTGTGTCTATTCCGCCACCAGCCGGGCTCTTTTTTTGTTGTTTTTAACCATTTAGCATCCTGCAGCAGGTAGCACCGTAGCGGTTTGCGTTTCTCCGTTTTTTTGCAAACGCATTTAAACGCAACACCTGCACTGACAGGTGTGTGCCGAGTGCGGACTTCTTCGGACAGCGCGCGGACGCACGCGTGCACGCACGCCCCATAAAACCCTTCACAATGCAAAGTCGTGAAATATCAGTTTCCAGTCAGATTCTTTGGATTCAGCAAACATGTTTGAAAAAAAGCCAAAAAAACCTGTTCTACAAATCGTTAAAGACATTCATCATTATTTTAGAGACAACATCTGTAATTATTTTTTATATGTGTGTGTGTGTGTGTGTGCGTGTGCGTGTGTGTGTGTGTGTGTGTGGAAGGGGAAGACACAGGGAGTGAAATAGGTTGTATACACCAGCCATGTAAATGTAAAGGGGATTTTAACATGCACCCAGTAATAGCTAATTTATATACACAGTGCTGTGCAGGCATCCTATTACCATAGTGCCTGAGGCGGCAATCACTCTCCTAGAGCTCTGCTCTGCGCTGCTCGGCCCGGCTCACTCAAGCACAGACCTCAGCAGCGATTGATTGCTTTGCTGGGATTCAGAAAGCCTTTTCTCTGCCAAAGCAGGCTGAGGCTGGCGTGTGCCGAGGAGGGCTCGGAGCCAGCCAGAGAGCGAAGGTGTTAACGCTGAGGGAGGAGGAGGTGAGGCCAAGCGCTGACAGGCAGGCCGAGAAGCCAATCGCAGGGAGGCGGGGAGGGGGGTGGAGGGCTGTAGTGGGCGGGCTCTGACATTCCAGCTGAGCAGGGGACTGGGCGGGTGGCTGCGAGAAAGGAGGAGGGAGGGAGGGAGGGAGGCTTGCTGCAGCCCAGCACTCTCTCATCATCCAGGCTCACCATTCTCCTCTCAGCATCTGTTGGAAGAAGGCGATGCCTGCTCTGCACACCTCTAGCACGCCGCTCTCTGCTCGCCGTTGAGACTCAGGCAGGAACAGGAAGGGAGGCGGAGTGAGACGGAGACAGGGGAGAGAGAGAAAAAAAAAAGGAGGAAAGTGTCTGAGACAGTGAAGGAAAGTGTAGATTTTCTTGGCTGAGGCGTTGCTGTAGCTGTTCTGTGAGGAGAGAGAGACAGAGAGAGAGAGAGAGAGAGCGTGAGACAACGGCCGGCGTCTCCCAAATGGAGTGGAATGGGTTTAAGATGGTAAGGAAGAATTGCTACAGACAGCCTGCCACTATACTCCACTATACACTGTTAACCATTGATTCAATCTGGGCTGCACCACAGCGGCTACAGCACGATGTGGTTGTAGATATACTATCACCGTCAGTACATATTAGATTCTTCTAGCACAGGCGATACAGTGATCGCCTACTATTGAACTATTTGTTGTGCAGAATGTTAAGTTCCTTTCACGCAGAGGAGAAAAGGGGGCAGCGGGGAGGAGGAGGGGGGGGGGGGGGTGTTAGACCGCTGAGGTTTGTGGGCAGTATGAGAAACGGCGGGAGAGAGAAGGAGGGACAGATCCAGATATCATGTGTGGAGGTAGGAGTAAAGGTAAGGAGAGACGGGGAGGAGAGGAGCAGAGGGAGGGAAGGGTTAATTCAGGGAACAGCACCCATTTTATGTTGAAGCCAGGGCTAGTAGGTGTCCCCCCTCTTTTCCTGCCTTTGCACCACTCTGAAATATTTACCTGCCTCTCGTACCGCAGCAGAGGTGGAATTCACATTGTTGATGCCGCATGTGTCGTAAAATGGTAGGGGAACCTGCTGGACTTTTGCTGATTTGATATTCATGTATGCAAAGTAGCCCGTATTAATTAGAGGTGGAGACGTGGTACTCCATTGTGCCGCTTGTGTACTCGGTGCGAGTGTGTGTTGTCCATGTGTTGGCCAGAGCTGAGGAAAGATGGAGTAGGTGTGTTTGAGTTACGCGCATGCCTGGATTACAATTTGTAGTGCTATGCTTTCTCTAAATTTTAAGCCCATTGCTCGTGTGTGTGTGTGTGTAGTGTGTGTGTGTGTGTGTGTGGGTGGGGGGGGGCATGTGAGAAATCATTTAAAACCATCTAAGCATACCGCTTTCCTCAGCTTCTTGAGACTCACTTTAACTTTGCATCCATTTTTCCATTCATCCATCACATTTAAGCGACACTTGTGAGCCCGTGACTAACAAAACTATAGCAGCCATATTTCTTTTCTTTTTTTCCCCCCCGACGTTTGCACCTGTCACATGAGAGTTTTATTTCATCGCAGATACCGCATCAACATTCTGGCTGCAAGAGTCGATATCTGCATTTTGCATTCTCAAGGCATCCGTTTCCACAAAAGTGGCCTGACTCGCTTTTGTATTTACATGGAGAACATTAGTAGCATTATTCATTTGTTGGCAAGTAAATGTTTGCACGCTGGCTTCTTTCCACTGGATGCAATCAAAATGCTAATTGAAACAAAGGCAACTCCCCTGCTTGGTGACTAGACTAGTGGCGCTAGCTGGTAAACTGTCTCCCTGGACGGTAAGGTGTTAGCAGGCCTAGTGTAGCATAAATGGAGCAGCCTGGCTGGAACACGTGACTGACGGAGGGAGGAAGCAATGTGCAAAGATGGGCGTGAGTGTCAGGAAAAGGCTTTGCATACCCTTTGCGCTGTAGACGCAGATGAGAATGTTTTATAGGTACGGGCGGGCGGAGGTTGAACAAATGGGATAAACAGGGACAATGAGACGGGAGTGAAAGAGTCAGTCAGTATAGAAGGTGTTTTGATATGAGTACGCAACATGAAGCCCCCTGATGGGAGCCAGTGGGGGACCTGGGCTAGAGACAGGCCATCTTTTCACACACATGCATGCAGGCGTACACACACACACACACACACACAGAAACATGCAGTGGCTCTATTACCCTCAGGCCTAACACCATGAGCTCCAAGGTTACACATCAATGCTAATAGGGTGGGGTGTGTGAGGAATTTATTAGCTACAGTGCACTGAGCAAATGTGTGCTCAGTGATTTAAAATGTAAGTGAAGATCAGGGGAACATAAGATAGGGGTAGGTGATTGGGCGTGTGGCTCCGAGCCGCTTATAGGTCTTTATCTGGCGATAAAAGTGATGACAAATAAAAAGGAAACCAAAAGTTGCAGAACAAGAACTATTGCTTTTTTTTTTTTTAATGCGATGGGCCTGTGTGTGCTTTGTTTTGTATGTCTGTGTGATTGGTTCCAGCAGTCTGTGTGCATATATCAAAGGGGCGACTGACGGGTGTCCAGATGCAGAGTGACAGGGTTAACTAGAGCCTGATTAAACACTACACAAATAGAGTGAGAAACACAGGGGAGGAGAAATGGTTCAAACAGAAGACGGGCAATTCCCTCTTCTTTCCTATGTTCCTGTGCTCAAACATCGCTGCCAGGGATTATCTGTAGCTGGACGTGTCGTATCATACGTGGATAAACCCATTTTTAATTGTTTGCATTCTGTTGTGGAAATATTGGATTATTCTTCGTGTGAGCGTGATAGAGGACATTAGGTCTACCCTAGTACTACCACCTAAAGCACCTCTGAATTATGACACCATGATATATGAATTGATCATAATCAGCATATAAACATTTCTCTTTTCTGGATACTTTTAACTCGTATAGCACTTTGTGCGACATTTTCTATGTATAAAAAGTGCTGTTTAAATAAAGATTGATTCACTGATTGATTGATTTTCTCCTCATTTCTAGCATTTTGCTGCTGTGACATGCATCGCTTTAAGTGGCTCATCATTTGACCATTTTAGTCCTCCGATAAGCTAACAGCTAACAACATTACTGCACAGACCACCCAGGACTATTATACTGTTTTTCATTTCCTTTAAGATGTTCTCATGGGCCCAGTGTGTTTATTTGCTTGCAGACAAATGTGGCATATGGCTAATTTGATAGTTTATGATGGTTTCCCACCAGAAAATATACATTTAGGCAGCAATGAATTATTTGTGGTGGTGTCCAGTTGCTGATTGTGACTGTTTGTTTCTCATCCTACAAGTGAATTTCTTATAAAAAAAAAAATACCCTTTGTAGAGGGACAAGATGTAAACACTGAAGGATTCTTAGGTTTTGTGTGAAGAGTGTATAGTCATGGTTCTACTACTCTTACTATGGTGGGTGTGTCGAGATTTGATATGATTTTAAGGTCACTATTTGATCTGATTTTTTGGATTTAAACATATACATGTGCATTGATCAATATAAACTACATTCACACCGATTAGCATTACCCCTGGGCAGAGAGGTTGTGGTTTAAAGAAACTTGCGTAGGACAGAAGCTTTTATTTGTGTTAAATACTTTTGATTTCACCGTTTAAGCTATCTTGACAGTTTTATGTACCATTGTAATGTGGTTTTGTATTGGTGTGTGGCATTGTTTCAGCTGCAGTGCTAATGGCTAATTGGCTAGCGGTTAGCTAGCAGACTTAGTAAGTTGGTGAGAGTGGGAGGAAGCGGCAGGTTACTCTGTATGTGTGTTTACGCATGTAGTTGTGGGTACAGTAGTATGCATGTCAGTATGAATGACTTGTTTAGATTGAGGATGAAGAAATTACTGTAAAGGGACATTTTTTAGGTGTTACGGCACTCAGCTTTATAAAGAATATGCTCAAATCACAACTTATAGCAAACTCCAGCTCAACAGGCAACAGATGGCCGGCTACATTTTCCATTACTTCAGTACTGATCAAAGAGCACTCCCTGAATCCCTCAGTTGAAAAGCAAATCACACAATGTAATTGTGTCCAACCTCGCATGGGAAACACAAAGGCTCGCAAAAAACATCCCCTTGTGCTCTGGGATAAAAAAAAACAACAAAAAAAAACAGGATAATACAAAATAAAACAATAAATCAAGTGAGCAGGAAAGAGTGGAAAAGGAGTGTAAAAAAGAAAATTACTTTTGCTCTTTGGTCTTCATGCAGGTTGTGTATCTTAAATACAGCGGTGGCTCTCGAAGGCAATTCGAGCGCAGTCAATGGTTGGATTCTGAAATATTTCATACAAACTTTTGTTCTTCACAATGTTCACCTGGCCTGCGAAACATTGCTGTTGAAAAGCTGCTGCTGGTAGGTTTATCTATGGATTTCACTCGCACAATATCTAGCTTGGCTTGCTGCAAGCGGGATGGTTCGGGGCTAACAAGGCTAATGAGGCTAACAAGGCAACTCGCAATAGCTGTGTTCATCGCTAGCAAATGGTAATTAAGATTACCCCGTCTCAATTTAGAAACTTCCATTAGTACACTTCCATGTAGTACACTATGTACACTGATTAACTTGTGTATTGTTTGAATATTGACAGGTTAGTGTTGGTTGTTTTCGAGCGCTGCTACTTAGCAAGTCATGTTCTTCAGTCTCTAACAAAAAAATCCAAACTGTTATGTGAAATCTAGACTAAACTGTTCATTTCAACACATTTATACGTATGTAAATGTGGTTTTAATCTGCGAGATCAACATTTATCTTCCCGAAGGAATTATATCATCTGTCAAAATTCGACAGCGACATTAGCACCGGTGGTAAATCACCAAAGCGCTGCGCTAATCTGTTCAGCCTGGGATGATGATGATGATGATTATGATGATGATGATGATGATGGACAGCTTGCAGCTAAAATGACCACCACTCTCACTGACTACATGTTTGAAATCTACATGGTTACTTTCTCGCTTGAAAAACATTAACACTTAAAGGTACACTGCGTAGTTTCCGGCGACCTCTAGTGGTGAGTTTGTAGATCACAACCAAGTGAGATGTAGGAGAACGTGCGGTGGCTGGGGGAAAAACACGAAGGGCCGCTCTACAGTTCAAACGTGCCTGTCACGATGTTCAGTGATGAGAATTTAAAACGTTCTCTGAGGTGAGGCGACTTTGTCACGCCAAAAATTACCCCTTATCCCAAATGAGCTTTTTAATTTATATTTCCCAGCGTTTCTAATAACTTTCTAATAATTAACAATAACTACTATATCTTGGAATAGTGATTTCCTGACAAAATATATCAACCATACCAAACGCATAGTAGAATATATCAATTATTTTGGCCAGCCCTGGTCATAATTGCATTGACTTTGATTGCCCTAGTGAATTCATGTGTTAATTTAGGAAAATAAACCTTCAGTTTATTAGTGAGAAAACCCTTTTGGGAAAAAAATAAGTGAATTATTCTCATGCAAGTATTTGATAATCCAATTATGACACCGATACGATGCGCCCCATCTGTTTTGTTTTTTTAAGCGGGCGGTTAAAAATAGTTGCCAGATCGCAAAGTAAAGATTTGTTTCCCTGCGCCACATTTTGGCCATTATTCTCGCTGGATTTCGTCTGACTTCATTCTGCAGTCTACCAGGCTTTCGGCGTATAGTGTCTATAAATATTGGAAATTATTTTATTGTCGTGAAATGTCTATTCCGTTTTAATTTGGACAAAAACCGGATGGAAGCAGTTAATGAGCCAAAAGCCTGTTTGAATAAGAAGCCGCTGTAACAATCTCTGTTCCAATTAGCACGCTTTGGTTTTTAAATAATAGTGTGAAGCCTAAACACACATGAAGACTCACAAAACGGTCACGTTGAAAATTTAATAGGCTTCCACAGTGATTTCCTTCATTTATTTAAAATGTGTTTTTTTTTTCCCCTCTCGTTTAAAAAAAAAAAAAAAAAAAAAAACTAGAAATCTGAGAGGCATGGCAAGGCATTCTGCTGCGAGGGGAGCAGCATTCACAAATACTAGACCTAATTCCTTTGGCAGCAGCTCAAACTGCTACAGACAGACACATAATCAGCTGGGGAGTGTTAGCGCCTCAGCCCACTAGCAAACACAGGACCGAGCCCTTGTTGTGCATCGCTGCTTTTCAGAATAAATATCCCGATGGAAAATACAGTGGGAGGAAAGAGGTATTCATGTGGATATAGCTCTTTGTTCAGTCAAAGATACAGAAGGAGAGAGGAACACTGGCTTTTTTAGCTGCTTTACTGCTCATTCTTTCTCTACACACTCTTCTCTTCCTTCCTCCCTCTCCCTCTCTCTCTCTCTCTCTCTCTCTCTCTCTCTCTTTCTCTCATCCTCCACTGTACCCTGTGTGTTTTGGTATTCATACAGATGTTTGGATTTGAGTGGCAGTTTCTCCTGAGACTGCGCACAAGTGGCTGACTCGTCTCATCTGCATTTTGCATCCCAGGAAAAAAAAAAAAAAAAAAAGAAAAAGAACAGAAAGCAGCGGAAAGTATCAGCAGGCAGACTGTGTATGTGTGTGTGAAAGAGAGAGAGAGTGTGTGTGTGCGCGCCTGTTTGGCTCTGTTTTGGCAGCTTAACTGGCCCCGGCGCCGTCGCTGTGTGATGTTTAAAGGACGTTTCAAGGTCACGCTTTCGACAGGCCTCGCCGCCTCCGACATATTAAACATTTATACATCTCTGTAGCTGGATGAATTATAGATTGAACATGCAATTGAACATGCTACAAAATGGCACCATTGTGGTCTGTAATAGACACCTTACGGCCTACAAACGCAGCATTCCGCATGACATCCTTTTAACCCGCGTTATCTCATCATTAGCAACGTCGCCGCGGGGACAAAAAAAAAAAAAGGGTGCGATCGCTCCACAGCAGAAAACCCCCGGTCCGTATGCAAGTCGGTTTCGGTCGGTGACTTATGAAGATAGCGGGCGCCGCTCATGAAGATCATAAAGCTGACAGCTTCTCCTTTTGGTCAAAGTCTATCTCCTCATGAATTATGAGAGAGAGAGCGGGCTCGGAGGTAGATAACGCCCCACTACGTTCCCCCCGTCAGCTGCATTTAAGACGTACGCGAGACCAGAGATAGGCGAACCGGTCCTAAGACCCATCGGGAATTATCAGGCCGCGGTTTGAGATGGTAATTCTGACAATGGAGCCGTAAGTCCCAGCAGAAATATGGATTCTCACAGTCAATGCATATTCTCTTTTCTTTTTTTTCCTCAATGGGCAAGAGACGCTGCCCCTTCTTGCTGTCGGAATATAAACAGGATGGAAATGGAGGGAAGGGAAATCAGATGCTTATGGAGACTGATAAACGTGAGCAAGCACCTGTCACTTTGATATTATGGGTGTGTGTATGTGGAGGGGGCAGAAAATGGGGGGAAAAAGTAGATGGATGTGCGCTATCTCATTGATGTGCGGCCCTCTTGCAGAATTTGTATGGCAATCAGCCACCAACTTCTATACGTTGCCTCCACGGCACATGCCACAGTATATGAGCAGAGACAGTCTCCTGTGGGCATTTTCAATTACTCCGCACTGTATAGCGGCAGGGGAGATTAATCTGCTCGTTTGAATGCACGCCACACTTAATGGTTTAGCTGGTGTGCCGCAGGCCTCGTCTGTTAGCCGTGCTCGTATACATTTTTTTTTTTTTTGCGTGCGCGCGTCTCGCACTCCTCTGTTCCCGTCGCAGTACAAGCAATTTGTGATTGCAGCACTCTCACATCAAGTTACACAGATTAGATTTTCACAGAAGAAGGGCTCACCATAAATTCTCTAGTCAAATTCTAAATTGATTGTGTAATGACTAGTACAAAGCAACGTTATTGCTTTTGGAAAGTGACTGCACTCTAAAAAAAAAGTTTTTTTAAAATGTATCGCTTCAACAACAAAGATTCAAGCGTTTTATGATATGACAAGTTTAGAGTGAAATTATGTTCAGGCAATGGACTTTTAATTACCACTTGCTTAATAATTAATAAATAAATACTAGTTTCTATGTTGATTACCCACAAAAAAGTTTTTGTTTTTTTTCTTTAAGGATTTTTAAGTGGTATATACTTAATTACTATAATTATGGATACAAATTATTGAGTTTGCAACTGTTAAAATAATTAAGTTGCTCTAATTACATGTTTGTAATTTCTAATTAATACGTTACAATAGCTAAATATTTTAGTTTTAAATAAATGACTAAAAATGTTTACAACCTTAAAGGTTGATCTAAATCATAGTTAATTTTTTATCTTCCAACCATTCATTTCATTT
The DNA here is from genome assembly GCA_030544235.1 of Lepturacanthus savala. NCBI lineage: Eukaryota > Metazoa > Chordata > Actinopteri > Scombriformes > Trichiuridae > Lepturacanthus > Lepturacanthus savala. Next base: position 18,501,782 of record CM060481.1, read on the forward strand.
GTTCATTATATAAGGTCCACTGAACTAGAGTTTTGTAGCTTTAGGGTTGAAAACATCTTCAAAAAGGGAATATTTCCCATCTGGTTTACATGCTTATCATAATGGAGGTATAAATACTGCCTCATGTTTCAAAACTCGAAATGCACACGGCTTCTGGGATGTCACAACTACACAGTCAATCCCCCCCTATTCACATCTGTCAAATCATCCAATCAGAAGGGAGACTCATTAATATTATAGGGACAGCCACAAATCGTTATTTCTAGAGCTCCAGAGAGAAGACATAAAACTCTAACGAGTCGATTTTTGCTTCTTAAGACCATAAATACATCTTGTTAGGGATTTCAAAACTTCAAACAAAACCAAGAAAAGTGTACAATACGGGACGGTTATCTGACAACTACACAAAGGTCAGAAAAACAAAAGTGACAGATACCTGTCGTTTGAAAATACAAATTAAATCCTTAATTCGTCGCGACATCCGGCACAGGAAGCTCGCCAAGAGGTTCGCCAGGGGACGGATCTAAAGTTTCAGCCCGTCTCTCAACAGTGATGCAGTAGCCTCCTCTATGTCTACATGTAGTTTCAAGTTATTCATCGCCTCCATCAAACCCTTTGCTCATTAAGACAGATGACGGACGGCTGTCTTTTTCCCTCGCAGCTGTTTGATTATATGAGCTCCGGTTCAGAGCTGAATCAATAAACAGTTCAGCACACACGTACACACACACACACCACGCCTGTGTGTATGTGTGTGTACGTGTGTGCTGAACATGCGCACACACACATGCATTCAGACACACCCTCACACAGTACAGCGGTCGATTGGTGTCTATGTGATTTAGCTCTATGGCTTTACTGTAAGGCAGACACATGCAAACACACACACACGCACACAGACACACACAGGCAGTGTCTGAGATGCAGCTGATGGGTGAAATGGTGATTAGATTAGGAAGAGCTCTCCCTCTGCTCAGCGGCCGGGGTTAGCGCTCTCCTCCCTCCCTTGTTCTCTGTGGAAGTGCTGCGCTGTAGGTTTTTGTTCCCATCGTATACCTTCAGGCTGTTTATAACTTTTTAAATACCTGTTCAACAAAGCCAATTTCACTACTTGCAGCCTCTAACACCTACTGTGAATTATGCTGAAAACTGAGTTAAGTTTCTTATTCTGCTTTGCAAGGAACCGCATTTTGGGGAATGTTGCTATAGCTGGTTATCTGGTGTTTTCGAGATCTTTTCCCTGCACACGTGAAACGTATCCGTGCCTAGAGCAAGGCGGGAATCTAAAGTAGTTGCTTAGTTGTGATAAAATGACCCTGCTGAATTGCATGTTTCTAACCTGATAAATGCAGGTGGGGCACAGTAACGGTGTGTAGTTAGATAGATCACTTGAATGCTTTTTTTTTTTTTTTTTGGCGCATTCTTTGCATATGTTTTAGTGTAGTTTGCTAAAAATAGGCATCCGCTCCTGCGAAACGACTCGGTTGCCTGCACAGGTGCACGGCCACGTTCGCCTGCCAGCTACTTGTGGAGGTGGTGTCCTCGCTCATGACACACGGTGCTGAGTCAGACGGATCAGCCTGCCTCGCTCTCCCCACTTCACCGGTTGTTCCCGCGTCCTCTGTCCTCTGTCCCAGCCCGGGCTAAAAGCAACTTCTGCTCAGTGCAGAAGTGAGCAATCACTGTGAGTAAAAGTAGCTGGATCAGACCTCGACGCAGTCACGGCAACGAGGTTTTCGTGTCGGATGAAAACGAAGACGGAGGGATAAAATCCTTAATGACGGGCGTGATACAGGCCTACTGTAGGCTCCAGAGCTGTTCTCTTTAACCCTGTCTCTTATTCTCAATCTGTCTTTTGTACTTAACGTCCACAGAAACATGGTTAATGCTCACTGAATAGGCCCTACATGTTAGATTAGCATCAGCGCCTCTAAAACCTTAAATACATTAATGACATTTAATTAAAGATGGAATCCCGTGTAGGGGATGAGACGATGATTCCGCCTCTTTAATCCACCGAAATGTCCTCCCGCTAAAGGCCTAAGACAGCGATCAGTCCCATCCGTCACACCCGGGGATTACAGCAGGACAGACAGCGGCGCTCGACAGAGACATCTTTGCCGATTTGACTGAGCCGGGGATGCCTAGGTCCCGGCTGCACACGCCAGAGCCGGAACAAAGGCTGGCACGCCGTCGACGAGGATTTGGTGTTGTTCAAGGGAAAGGCCGCTGTCGGTCGCAAGCTGAGGAGCGGATAAAGAAATAGGGGTCGGGGGCACCAGGCGAGGGACTGTTCTTGGCATGAGAAACCAGGAGAGCTGTGATGAGGACCTAAGAGGCCGGGACGTCGGCCGCGGCTGAGGGACGAGGGACTTTGGGCTGACAAGGCCAGGCCTTTTAATTCCAAGGCCCAGTCCCCATGCCCTAGGCTTCAGCCAAATAGCGAGGCAGGTGTCCAGCTGATCTCACACCCCCACAAGGGAGGAAATGCAGAGCACCAGTCACCGGAGCTGCACAAATTGAAGTGTCATCTCCAGAGTCAAAATGCTCACCAATTTTCTGCATGCGTTGGTGCAGAGTTGGGATTCAGCCAGTGGACAAATGGCTCCAGTTCCGCCTACAGTTTGGCTGGTCTGTGTGTGTACTTTGTCTGTGTGTGTGTGTGTGTGAGAGAGACTGAGAACGTGACTATTTATGTATGGACTACCGTGGGTCGTCAGAGTCATTGTCTTTGATCTACTGAATTATCATTTTTTCTTATTATGAAAAATTATTATTTTGCCTACCATGCAACAAAAAGGCTACATGGTTTGATAAAAGCTTTGAGATCCAAAAAAAGAGTGAAGTAGATCTAAGAAATTAGAGTTACATCATTTTTAGGACACAAAATGTGGTGAAACCTTTGTTGTGCCAGAGACTTTAGACTTCAGAAACAAGATTTTTATTAATACAAATTTCAAAATAAGAATATTTGCGTATGGGGAGGGCGGGAGTCAAGACAAAGGTTAAATGAAAAATTGCTTATATACACATCTTGTGCAGTCTGGAACATCTAATATTCCGAGTCACACCGAGAGAAAAGAGGTGGAGGAGGATAGAAGAAGAGAAGAATCCATTTGGTAAAGTAGATGCAGATCGATGAGACTGGAGGCAGGCAGGCAGGCCAGAGTGCAACAGAGGAGGGGTGTGTGTGTGTGTGTGTGGTGCGCATGTTGACGAGAGTGTGTGTGTGTGTGTGTGTGTGTGTGTGTGCGCTCGCGTGCGTGAGGTGTCCCAGATTACTTTCCCTGATTGATCCGGCCCAGCATCCGTCTGACCTGCAGGATATTTCAGAGCTCGTAAAGGTGCCGGTGGAGGTGGAGAGAGACGGCGAGGGGAGAGACAACCAGGAAGAAAGGGAGAGGAGCGAGAAAAATAAAAATCAATAGCACGGGGAGAGAGGGAGAGAGACAAAGAGAGCATTACGGGGAACTCGACTGGCCGAGAAGCCCAGATAGTAAAGTCGTATTAATCTCTTTGTGTCTCAGTCAGTTTGATAGGAACTCCAATTCAGTTTCACTAACTTCCAACATAGTATCACGGGGGACTAGTAGAGAGAGAGAGAGAGAGAGTAGTATCAGGTGTAGCTGCTGCCTGGTCACAAAAAGGCTCCATATAACACGAGGTGTCACTTTTTATTTTTGCACATACGAGTCGCGCAGTATCTGCATCTGAAAAAAAACCCACAAATGACCGTAGAATTAGCCGATGTTTCCTGCATTACATGTCATGCGCTTCTGTCATTTTTACAGCAGGAGGAGCAAAACCACAAACACCGATGGCGAGGCAAAGTCTAACAAGTCATATTGTTGCTTGCTGGCTCCCATTTTGTAGCTGCCAGGCAGCGTGTCTATCAGCGGAGAGATCCTGCAGCACACTGTCTACTGCGCTGTCTCTACAGCCTCCATCTATCCTGGCCAAGTGAGGGTAAATTGATTGTCTATGCTGTGTAAGGAGGAGGAGGAGGAGGGGAAGCTGCACCAGGCCGGCCATATGAAGTGGTGCCTTGTGGCGTGAAACGCAGCAGAGGAGCGACGAAGGTGAAAAAGGACAGAAAAGGCGAGGCAGAGAGCGATTGATCATCGAAATTTTAAAGCGGCAGCGTACGTCAGCTCGAGTCGTTGAGAGGGAGAGACTGTCGCAGTCTTCCTGCATAGTACGGGAGAAAGCGTTGTAAAATGGATTAATACCCAGTAAAAAACCCAGTAAAAAAAAAAAGAAAAAAAGAAAAATATGTTTGCGCCCGTGGTATCTGACTGTTAGAGGAAAACAAATGTATATACTGTTCCTTTGCTGTAGGCGGATAAGGCTTGTTCCTATTTGACTGCAATACCCAGACACCACTGGCCGGGAGCCCAAGGAGACAGGAAGCACTTTTCTGGCATCAAATATTAATGGCGTTATAGAGTGTATTGATTATATAATAAGTTTTCCCAGCATCTGAGCACAGACTGAAATGTATTCCCTGAATAATTGAAAATGTATCCATGAGCGGTTTTTCATCTCAATGGTTGGTGAATGTAATTGCATTGCGCCCTTATTCCGGCGTTATTCGAGATTTTATCAGAAGATGCCCATGTGTGTTCATGTGATAAATGCAAGGACAGCAAGAATATGAAGAAAGATGAAACCGTGTGTGTGTGTGTGTGTGTGTGTGTGTGTGTGTGTGTGTGTGGTATGCCCGAGACTATTTGTTTTACCGAATGGTTGAGCATCGAATATTGAACACCGAGTAGTGTTATTTTTTTTGAAGGGAAAAAACACAGAGACTCTAGCACACTTCTAAAGAATGCATATTCCTCTTTGACGACATTATGCTCCCTGGCACTGTACATTAGCTGTCGAAACGGACATCCATACACATCTGCTTGCTGCTTCCTACATTTTTATCACCACATTTGTACATGCTACGATAACACTGCACCGCCTTGCTTGCCGCGGCACACCATTCCCTTCCACACTGACCATAGTGTGTAAAAGTGCTTTGCAGGATGGGTGAAAAATGCTTTTGATGTTTTCACCTCTGCCTAACGTTTCCTTTTTTCAGGTCTAGCTTTTCGACTTTACATTCAGTAGATGGGACGAGTCATTTTAACACGCAGGTCACGTCGTAGGTAAAACTGTAAATTGTAAAAATGTATGACGTGGCTTAAAATTGTTACTAGTGTGGGGGCGTCTCAGCCCTGGGGTGCAGCCATCCCTGGCACTATCCACCATCAGGCTCAATACAAATATGCAGCTAACAGCTGTTTATATATGGTAGAATCTGAAATTTAAACAAAAGCGCCTCACTAATTTGTGGAAAAAAGGGGTCTTTATATTTTACACAGTCATTTAGATCCATGTTTTATACCATAGTAATCCTTTGGTCTTCTCCGGACTAAGACAAAGGTGGCTCAGCTTGATATTTGTATATAATCATCTCAAAAAAAAAACATCTCAATATTCACCTTTTCCTGTCAGGAAGTAGACACAATATTCTGTGTCCTCTTTTTTTTTTTTTTTTTTTTTTACCCCGACCTCTTTGCCCCCGTGTATCTTCTTTTTCTCCTTCAAGCTGACAGTTCACTCTCATTTAGACCTCCATTATGCATTCTAGCCTAAGTTTACAAGACACATTGACAACAGAACATGTACAGCCCCCCCCCTCCCCTCCCCTCCCCCCCTCCACCTCTGTCTCTCCCTTCCTTTGAAGTATTGGAAGTGTCTTCCCCATTACTCAGCCCTCGCCTTTTTCTTCCTCCTCCCAACTGATCCCTCGCTCCCTCTCCTCATCTCTCTGAAGGAGTAAATGAAGGCAGAGGTCATCCCTCCTCTCCCGCTAAATTGGCTGCTCGTAGCATCCGCGGATAGCTGGAGGCATTTAAGCCCCCTTCTCTGGAGAGCCGGCGAACAGACTTCCTTGCTCATTTGTAGCATTTCTGTCTCCTTCGACCACAGGCTTGTTTACCCACAGACAGCGAGAGGGAAACCCTAAACTATGCCAAGGTCATAGCAGTCACCACACCACTGCCGGCTTCAACGCACACACACGCACGCAGATTGATTCTACTCAAAAGATTCAAACGGACCGAAGCAAATCTCTACCTTCATGTCTATTCAAACCATTTCATCTTCAGCATGAAGTATTATTCTAACAACTTCAGTCATACCAACCAACAAAACATGAAAAAAACAAACTCCTGAGCCACCTGTCTTTGTTTTAGTGCGACTGGTGGAATGACCGCAAAGGTGTTACTGTATTTTTTTTTTTTTTTCCTAGTGAGCTGCCATTTTTTTTTCCCAACCCCAACTCCCTACTCCCCACTCCCCAAATCCCACCACAACCCTAACCTTGCAAAGTGAGTATGTGATGTTGACGGTCGGCTATGCGTCCCTCCCTCCCTCCCTGTGCTCCGCTCTATAGGGGTCGACAGAGACACAGTGGCGTCAGGCAGAGCTCCCACAGCTCCAGGGCTGGGCAGAGAAGGGATTGCTGACACAGCCAAAGATGGTAAGGAGACTGCTGCTGCCGCCAAATGGATGGCCCCAGCCATTTTACACATCCATGAAGTAATATGATCTGATATTGTACACTGTTTACACAAATGCACTCTGGTGGTGATGCTGCTGCTGCTGCTGCTGCTGCTGCTGACTGAGACAGTGGTAACTGGAGCAGAGATTGACAGAGGGGGCAACAGACGCAGAGCAGGAGGAGGAGCGGTGTTTTGCGAGGGGGCGGGGTGGTGGTGGTGGGGGGGGGGGGGTGACGATTTCATTGTGTATATTTAAGTGACGCCAATAAATGCTTATAAGAGTGCATGCCCCCGTACAGTTGTTTCCTGTAGTTTATATGTGGATGTTTCGGTATTTAAAAAAAAAAACAACATCATCCGTTACAAATCAATTACGCTGTTTAGCATTCATTAATACACGCTACGCTGATCCTGTGGGCATTTCTAATAGACTTCTCCGTTCCTGTTGACATTCTGAGACATTGCTCGCTGCTGCTCAGCTTCTTAATTTGTTGTTCCGCTCTCTCCCTTACACGGAGCACTCCAGCACCTATCCAATCATGAACCCTAAAGTAATAGACACCCGTTAATTCCACGTAACACCCTTTCATGCAACTTTAGCATCATATATTTCTAGGTGCACGCCGTCTATACGTTGAGGTTGAGAGGGAGAAAGAGAGAATCCGCGTCGTATCCAGTCAGCAGGCTACGCAATGAGTTCTGTCCACAGCACTAGGCTCCACAGTGGGAGAGCAGGGGCAGCCAGAGTGTTCACAACCGACATGAAGTGGACTGCTGAGCAGCACAAATGCTGGTGGGCAGGGAAAAGGAGAGGAATATAATTGGCCACTGGGACTCGGCAGGTCCCTGTTAATTAGAGGCAACCATTTTGGTGTAAAAACTCCTCAGAAAACGTCCCATGGAGTTGAAAGTCTCTCTGACAGAATGGAGCACAGCGGGGAATGTAAACAGATTTAATAAGGCCCTCTCCAATCAACACTGTTACGGCTAGCTACCATTCTCTCCTCTCACTCTCTCTCACTCTCTGCCTCCGTCTTTCTCAGTCTGTCTCCGTATCTCTGTTGTGGTAGAGCGGCGAGTGAGGAGGGAAGGATACTGTCAAAAGAACAATTTGCATGCAGCTTTTAGACATCTCCCTGTCTGTTTGTTTTCTGCTGTGGGCTTGGGCCATTGTTTTGTCTGTACACGTGTGTGTGTGCACGTGCATACGTGTGTGTGTGTGCGTGCCTGCTCTTCCCCTCACTGCAGATGCCACGGTGTGAACGCGGGGAGCCGTGTGCATACATGCGTGCGTGCACGTCTGCGAAATGAAAGGATGGAAGCAGACGCAGCGCTGACATTTTGCTGTTGCTGATCCTTAACACTTAGATGGATGAAAAGAAGAATACAGAGATGATCTGAAATACACTTTACTTGCCTTGGTTTTAGTCTTCCTAAAACCAGGGACAAGATGGATGCTTGAACTCGTGTAAACCCTAGTTTGGTATCATATGATATTGTTGGTAAGATTATTGAGAGGTACTAAAAAAAATTTACAAGCTTTTCCTCCTATTCTCATTAAAAATAGTTGATTGTTTTGGTTTTGAGGAAATGTATTAATCATATACTTCTCATTGAGATTATGTAGATAGTAGTAGTAAACAGAAATGACTTACTATTCTGGTAAACAAATCATTATATTAATATTATTGCTTATATGTTGGCAATGGTCTTTAAAGAGTTATTTGTTTGGCTGCTGTATTTTTTTGATTAAAGCCAAGTATACTCATCGTAAAGATCGAAACAGGTTTTGAAAACTATTCCTGGACAAAAAAAAAATTTTTTTTCCTGCTTTGAGCGGTATTATTAGAACACAGGTCCCGTCTTTTGATAATCCAGAAATAGAGCGAAATGCCGCTTCTCCTCAGTAAAGCCAGCTCCGCTTCCAAGAGCAGCCTCTCTGTGTACTTTAGAATAGTTAAAAATAGACCAAGAGCCGAATAGCGGAACAGGGGGAAAGGGAGAGCTCTGTGTGATGACTTTAAACATTCGATTGAATCAGATTGAAGATTCTTTGCAGCCTAATTTGGCTTTCAGCATGTTTGGTCATTACACGTCTTGCGCAGCAACGCCACGGGAACGGGACTTTATGCTCAAACGGCAATAGACTCGCCATAGTTTACTAAAGGCTCTCAGGCAGAATGAGATCGACTATTGGTACTAATAGTAATTTCACTCCACACTCACCCCCTCACACGCAGTCACACAAACAGGCGACAAAACCATTCATTTGATCAAACAAAAGTTTTTCATGCAAATGTTCACATCGCTTTTGTTAGAAAATAATATTTGCTTGGAATAAGCGTTCGTATTAAATATGTATGTTTGCTCTGGCAAATAAAAAAAAAAAAAGCAAAGTATAACCTTCCTCCTCCTACGACTTTTGGCTCTCTCCCTCTCACCTTATTTTTTGGGGGGCTGTTTTTTTCACAGTTACACCGAGCTCACAGTTCCTCTTTGAACATTTCGATTCTGAGATGCTCTTTAAAACCAGATATGAATAAAAAAAACTTAAACTTCTCTCTGTCACAGCAGCAGCACCAGCAGTGAAATGTTGTAGGCTGCCCCCTCACCCAATCTATTCACAGAGGCCTCTCAGTGTCTTCATAAATATTTAGCTGTGAATCCTTTCTGTGTCTTGTGATAGTTGTACTTGTTTGTTTAGAATGCAGTGTGTATAATGTGTTCAGCAACTTCAATGTTAATGGATGACCTTTGGCAGACATTGATGTGACATTGTGATGTGTGGCAATTTTTTATTTTTTGTCAATTGAACGTTGTTTGCAATTTCAACATGATGTATGAGCATTTTTGCTCTTTCTTAATTAAGGAAAATCACAAAATCATGAATTAGCTAAAAGAAAATGAGTAGTTTCTAAATCACTTCATTATCTCATACTATATAGTGTCATATTATACAGTCCTACAATAAGGAAGTGACTAATCCTGTTCAAAACAATGTGAAAGTTCAATGATCTGGATGGTAATAATATTTGATTCTATATCTTTACCAGTTCAGTCCTGTCAGCCAGAAATATATTAAGTAATTGCAGTTTCAACACAATGGAATGCTGCAAGTACAAAGCTAGTTGAAAACCTTTCAAATGTGTTTTTTTTTTTGTGCAGGATCCAGAAACGGGCTGTTAAAAGTCACCCCCCTTAAACTGTTAATCTGACTTAATGCAACAAAAGTCATGCTTCTTAGGAAATTAATTTTGAAAATAACCACCCTGTCACAGTTTTGTATGCCTTGCAGGATATTTGGTGCTTCAAATTACTTAAATATTGTACAAGCCCCTGCTAATTAATACTATCTCCCTCCCTCTCTCTTTCCTCTCCCCCCCCCCCACCACCTCCCTCTTTTCTCTCCTCGTCTTTGCCACGCTCCAGATCATCAGTAACATGGAGGCTCCAGTGACAAACGGCCCCAGCGGAGGCAGCACTACGGCCAACGGGCCCACCACCAACAGCCGTGGCTGCCCCTCGCCCATGCAGACCGGCCCGTCGAACGACGACAGCAAGACCAACCTCATCGTCAATTACCTGCCCCAGAACATGACCCAGGAGGAGTTCCGCAGCCTGTTCGGTAGCATCGGGGAGATCGAGTCCTGCAAACTGGTCCGCGACAAGATCACAGGTACGGAACGGAGACATTCAACATCCAATATTATACAATTACAAGCAGAAATACCAGGGGGGGACACGATTATACTGTAGTACAATTAGTTATCATTTGCTGGTCTACAAAGACAATGTAATTTTTTTTCTAGACTTACTCCAAAAGCAAAGGGGAAAGGGAAACCCAAGGTGAGATACTATAATAAGCTCCTCTGGGGATAGAATGGATTTAGATGCTCTCTATTCTGACACTTAACTGGTCTGATACTACGAGTTGAAGATTGCACTTCTGATTCACCGCGGCGTCCTCCATTCCACATCTGTAGCTTCTCCACAGACCACATACCTATCATACTTTGTGTTTTCATTCCCCGTCGCAATATTTCTCGCGCATTTTTCCCGCATAGTCAACTTAAAAGCAAAAAGGTTAAGAATAATAAACTAGTACAGAGAAATACAGCAGGCAGGTGAGGAGAGCGCCGTTCACAGTGCTAAAAGATCAAAGGTCGGCGTAGATGTGAGGGGGTGGTCACACACGTAGGCAAAGTCTTGAATTTTGATAATTGGGTTGTAAAAATTGTGCAGTACGGAACTTCAGCGTACTACTACAGGTGAGGTACACGTTTAATACAAATTAACAAATAATTTGCCAGTAGATCATTGAAATGGGTATTAAATTTTATATAAATGGTCTTAAAAAGACTTGAATTTAACTCGGACTACTCCAGGAATCCTGGAATAGTTTGCGCCGGCGTACACGAGCCCGATTCAAGTTTTTTGAGAGGAGCCGTGACACACGCCGTCTTACAAGGAGAGATCCATCTCCGGCTTTTCTGGTCCGTTCAAGCGCTGCAACTCAGCAATGCAGCAAAGCGCCACATGTTCTCCAGAGGTGTTTAAATTAAGCAGCACTTTGTGGCGCTAATCACGGCTGTAATCTGGGCCTAGTGGCTGTGTGGGTGGCCGTACAGCAGATGGATCGGGTGGGGGGTGGGGGGGAGCTCTGTGATAATGCTCTATAATGGCTTTCATTTTAGATCCTACTTACTGACACTCTTCTCCTGATAATCTCATTAAAGAGCACCAGGCAGCCAGTCGAGACCACCAAGTTCGGAGAGCAGGCAAGGAAGCTGTAAACTCTGGGAGTAAACACGCGCCCAGACACACAGAACATGATCACCGATTTATATATATCCTTTCGTAGATCAAGTATTACCAAAAGGCCAACAGCGATGACAATTTGGAGCGTAAACCTGTGGCGGCGACTAGTCCAGCCATCCGCGCCTCCTCTTTGTACTCAGGTTCTTTGAGGCATGTTTTTGCCACTGCGCGACTCCTCTTTAGGATCATCTTCCTCTTCCTCCGTAATGGGCCACAAAATGGAGCCCGAGAGTCAGACACACCAGGATAATGGAGGATGGCGCGTATAAAAATAACACCGGGATACCACACGCTATCACCATCACCGTGTTCTCTCTCTCCACATTCGGTTTTTCCTCTTAAGTGTGATCTGCCACGCGGCGGCGAGGAACAGAGCTAACAGCGGATATTTGGAGGAGAAAAAACCACCCGAAAAGAACCGCTGTGAAACTGCGCAAGTCGTAAATGGAGGAATACGAGCAAGACAGAAATGTGTCTTTGCTCACTTCTAAACAATTTAGGGTACTTCTCCTCTCTGCACCACAAGGTCTCTCTGATGACTTGATGAGCATCAACGCAAAAAAAAAAAAAAAAAAAGTTATAAATAAATCCTGCCCTCCCTGCATCAGCCCCTGTGGTGAATTCCTGTTTTGCTTTCCCATGGGTGCAATTTCCTCACACACAACTTTTAGGCTAACAAAGCACATATTCCCCCTCTTCCAGCAGGGAACGCCAAGAGGCTTCATAATCTCTAACAGCCATCCAAATCATTAACAGACTATGGTTTGCAAAAAAGGAGGGTTGGCGAGCAGTAAAGAGAATACATTTCTTTTAGGCCGACACATACACCGGTGCCCTCCCTCAACTGTTGTAAATATCCGCATACGAGAGAGAGAGCGATTTTCATCAGGGTTTCCGTGTAAGATCGCTGGAGGAAACGGCGTCTTTTTACAGCGTGTAAATTCTAGCGAGAAACTTGAAAATATGTCAGGAGAATAGATGTGTTCTGTAGCGACATATTACTCACACTGCTGGGAATAAAAGGCTGCGCTGCCTTCACATCTTATTATGCAGTGCGAAGAGCACGAGGAGTGTAGAACAAAGTTTAAGAATTTAAATAAATTCAACGACTGGAATTTTTTAAAGAAATGCACTCGGATAATTGCTTCAATTTTTTATGATTACAAGGCTGAAGTAATCCTCCAACGGATTCTCTTACTTATGTAGCCTTAGCTTACATATCGCCCAATGAGTATTTATGTTTTTATAGAACTTTTGTAGGCCCCCCCCCCATTTATAGTGAAAAACACAGCAGGATTAGCAAGTGCTCGTCATCGTCTGTTTGAGTTTCCCCTGAAACCCCGTCTCGGCTAACCCGCGAGTGTTCGCTGACAAGGTGTGAGCGCGCGAGTCTCTCCGAGGTAGGAGAGACAGACAGGTCAACAGCATCCTTTCAGCCTCCTGTGGACTCGCTCCTGTCAGCTCCGATGACGCCGGCGCGGCGTGAGGCTCGGGCGTGTGCAGGCAGGCTTGGACACTCCAGCGCCGTCTGTCACCCTGGCTGACTTCAGCTGGTGGAAAAGCCACCTCTGGGTGTCTTTCTTACTCCCCACACGCCTGCCTGCCTACCTTCCTGCCTGCCTGCACGACTACCTCTGCCTGGTGTTCTCATAACATGCCAGGGACCTGCAGGTTAATCTTTTATTAAAAGCTACCTTACACGAACCTAGCTGCAGCCCACACACACTCGCACAGAAGCCTCGGGCCTTCACTTGTGAATTTACTGTCAGCCTTGACGCTTAAAGCGAAGATATCTTAAACACGCCATTGTTTAAATTAAGTGTGTATACTGCGGTAGCTTTAACAGTCCTTCTCCTGCATTCAAGGCACAGGGAATGCTACAGTACACCTGCAAATGGTTTCAAAAAAGGCACAATGCCTTTGAAACACTACGCACTATAGATGGTTCCACTCACTTGCAGTTTACTGTTTTTTTCTTATTCCACAAAGGAAGCAAACCAGGTATTTAAGGTGAAAAGGTCTGAAATCTCAGTGGAAGCAACATTCCTTTTTCATGTTTTTACTGATGTTAGTAAAGACACACATACCTGTGTGGAGAGCTTAAAAAAAGAAAAGAAACGTGGACCTTGCAATCTACTGAATCAGCATTCACGAACATACACACATCCACACACACACACACACCCGCACGCAGAAATGGAATTGACTGATCCTTGTCAGGAAATGATTTTTCAGGAACATTTTTCTGCATCAGTTGCATTTGTGCAGAAGAAATGAATGCATATGTTTTCATAATGACACGGAGGAGAAAGGAATTGCTTTTCATGCCGGAACAAGAACTGATTGCGTTGGGGTAGGAGTGGATAGGGAGGCGGTTAGATTTTTTTTTTATGGACAACCACCAGTAATTACAGTAACCCGGATAGCACTAGACTTCTCTTCACTTGCTGAATGCTAGCTATCAGCATCACACTCGACATGTTTTAATAACCAGAATAGCGTTTTTTTTTCTTTCCTAAATAATTTGTATTCCCGCATCAAACCCTGTATAGACGTTATCCCAAAGCACTGTGACTGAACCCTTTTACACGCACCAGTCACCTTCCATGTGTTGGGTTTATACATGGAATCTGGGGAGCTGATGAAAATCATAGTGACAATGTAGCAAGCCAAGCAGATGTTGGCTATGAAAAATAGATGGACTGTGATGTCAGCTGTGGAGCAGTTCAAGCCGGAGCACCTCTGACAGACAGCAGCTTCAGTGCTGCGTGAAAGCCTGCTGCAAACCCATATCTTATATAAACACAGGTACATCTTATTTATATACTTCAGTTGCAAAAAAAAAAAAAAAAAAAAAAAGAAACATTTCAGATTTGCTGGATATAGCTTGCCTCGCTCATATAAGATTGTAGTTCAGGCAGCACACTTCCATTAGTTTCACTGTCGTTCCATTTCTGTTATGGAACATCAAGTGCACCCACAAGTATTGCAAACATAAAATATGCATCTAGCCGTGATCTGAAAGGACAGACAGGTGGAACTTATCGCCTGCACAAGGACTGTCAGTCTAACAGGGAGCAGATCAAATATTCACCAAATAAACCTCAGTTTACCCACATCTCTTTGTTGCTACTGAAATATACATTGACAACACGCTCAGGAGCAAAGCTTATTTTCCTCGCGCTTCAGACTGCAAACCGAGCTGTTTTTTCCACATTATTACTAGAGTGATGTGAACAAAACACACCCAGAAGTCATATTCTTATTGTTATTATGACTTTTATTATTGACATTATTGCATCTCGCATTGTTCTATGCTCTTCTCTCCCTCTCCTTCTCCCTCCCTCGGTAGAGGCAGATGGCCACCCACCCAGAGCCCGGTTCAGCTTAAGGTTTCTTCCCGATAAAGGATTTTTTTTTCCTTGCCGCTGTCGCCAAGTGCTTGCTCATGAGGGAATGTTGCCTCTCTGTAAAAAAAAAGGGTACGCTCTGGACCCGTTCTATATGAAAAAGCGCCCTGAGATCGCTTTTGTTGTGATTTGGGCCTATCTAAATAAATAAAAATCGACTTGACACACAAAGCCGCATTCATCTGAACCTGAAATGAGCCGAAGCTCGGAGATAGCGTGAACACAGCTGACAGGGAAAGAGATGAAAAAGGGATTTGACATCTCCGAAGCCAGGTATTAAGAGAGCTGCCAGACTCAGAAGTGCAGACACAAGCAGGCAGACGCGCATTAAAGTTTCAGAGTCCCAAGTCCCGAGAACGCACTGTCTCTGTCCTGTTAGCGCCCTACCCCAACCTCCTCCTCCTCCCTCTGCTTAGGACCCAGAACTGGACTCCCTGAGAGCTCGCTTGGCTGCACCGCTCCTTTTGTGACCCCTGCGTGAACGTCTCTTCAGACCGCCCCTGTCCCCTCTCATTCCACTCTGGCTGCCCTTTACACGGAGCACATAGGTTGCGGCTGTCCCCCCCCGTGTTGGCCTCCGGTCCAGAGGCCGGATTTGCCACAGGGCTGGCTCCTCGCCCTCCGACCTTCGGCCCCGAACGTCGGTACCTGGGCAGGAGAGAGCCAGACGGTCCCTTTGTCCCCGGCATGTGCGCCGCAGGTCTGGGGGTGGATAGCCGAGGGCCTGTGGGCCCCGCTCACACTCCGCTCTCTCAGGAGTCCAAGCGGGTTCAGCAGGGTCGGCGCAGAGATCCTGACGTAACAGGGTTATCCAAGACTTAAAGGGGCTCTTCTGTCTGTCAGCCTGCTTTCTATTCCTCCGCTGCACAGCCAGCCAGCCTGCCCACACACTGCAGGCTGCAGTCCACTGGCCCCAAAGCTCAGGGAGCCACCACGAGGGGGTGGTTTATATGTGTGTGTGTGTGTGTTTGTCCCTGAGCTTCTACGTGGGCAAGTGTGTGTCTGTGTGTATGTTGGTGGAAGCAGGGCCTTGGGAATGGAGAGTGGGAGCCTCCTGACTGCAACAGTGGCTGCTACCTTGGCAACCCAGGAGGGAAAGATGTGTTGAATGAGTGAGTGGGAGAGGGATCTACAGTAGATATGTACGTGCGGGGGACGTGGCTCTGTTTATGAATTTAGTTATTTAAACAGGCTCATATACTGTATGCCTCATGATGTGCGCTAACTGTGTTTAACCGCTGTTATTCGAGGCACCGTAGCAATTTGTTTTTTTTTTTTTTTTTTTTTTTTAACATGGTCGTCATCTTTCCGCAAACTCACTCAACTTCCTCTCCCTAATTCCCAAGGACTTGACCCTCTTTGAGGTAAGTGAAGTGCATTTTGACGTGAAGCTGGTGACAGGGCACCTTTCCAAAATGTTTGGGAGCGCTGGCCCATCAAAAAATAGCACCACCTCAAGTTGCAGCAGCAGCAAGGGGCCAAATGTCAGAGGATGGGAGAGGATGGAGGCACTGACTGTGACACATTTTTTTTTTTTTGGACGAAATGTTTTTTTTATCTTAAAATGTCGCTAAATTTAAGGCCGACTGACGGGATTTGCCTGTTTCCAGGGAGAGGGAGCAGGTCTTCTCAAGGTGCGTTAGCATCACCAGCCCCTAGCTCCGATGCCGCAACTTCTCCCTCGCCCCCTTTTGGATGAGTCTGCCCCCCCCCCTTACGACTTCTGAACGACAGGCAGATGCCACCGTTGGGCGGAACTGTGGAACTGTGGGAACAACACAAATATTTTATAGGTAGCTTTTAGTTTTCACAGATTTTTCTTTCTCTCCATTTTGTAAAGTACTGTTTCAAATTCCCGCAAAGCTTCTTCCATTTCATAAGCAGCGTGCACTACACAAAGTTGTCATTGTTATGGAAATAAATGAACTACATAGGAACGGAGCACAAAAAAGGGTTGGCAGTTGTGTCACCTCTACAGAATGTTTCTTCTCAAAGTACAACACTAATATCTGTTTTGACAACACAGCGCGAGCAGTTCCAATTCATTTCTGTCTAATAACTACGGACTTCTAGAGAACACTGTTGAGAACAATAGATTCCAGCGAGGTTCATAGCAAAATGGAGGGTTCGAGCAACTATGTGTTTCATTTGGTAGCTACCACTCTAGATCAAAGAGTCTATAATGCATTGTGTGAGCCTTGCCTGATGATAGCAGGCGATGAAGATGCTTTCATGTCTGCAGTACAGGGCTCTTAGTCACATAATACAACTAAAAAGGCACCAAATAATGACAGGCAATATGCAACTGGAGTCTTTCTATGTGTACCGTACGGCATGATTATGTACCTTACTGTGCGCCTTGCAGTGTTGCACACGAATATGTTTAACTGGGTTATATGCCGGAAAACTCTGTAGGGCCATGCATACGTCTATTATGCTTTTATTTATGCCTATTTATGTACCTCAATGTAATTCCGCATAGGCGCATAAATGTGGACGGTCACATTCATGCACCGGTGTGTTTATGCGTGTGTGTGTGTGTGCATACAGAAGGGGGGGAAGGAAGGGTAAAATTACATACTGGGGCCAGCAGGCAGGACACCCGCTCGAAGTACACTCATTTTCTCATCTCACACATTGAGTAACCTGCTGCTCCTCAGGAAACAAATAATGGCTTACTCATAACACCTCGCCAACACACCAAAGAGCTACTCACTAGAAATAGCAGTGATTTTACCGTCGGAAAAAAAACATGCCCACCTCCCTATACAATTTATTCCAGATTGTACAAAAGGTCTACGAAAAGAGTGGAGGTGGGTTCCATATTACCCCCCCACCCCACCTCCTCACTTTCCTACCATATGCGGTTTGTCTATTAATGAAACTGGACTTGTGGCACCATGTGATGAAGAGCTGCAGCGCTACTTTTTGGCACGGGCACCGAACATTCTCATACGGTTTTATATCATTAACCAACCATAGATTCTTAGATTTATACACTTCACATAAATCACATTCTGACACATTCTTTATTAGAAGACCTCTGCCATTATTCGATTTGCATAATTTTTATTAAGAAGCCACCTTTCATTGCTGGCAAGCTTTTTTCCTCGAACCGTTAGAGTGAGTGGCACCGTAAGCGGCTGACGAATCAAAAGCAAATGAATATCTTACCTCATTAAAAGGCCATTACGAGGAGCAATGCATCATTTGGGTTCTTCGTTTTAATTGACAATTAAAACATATAAGTTAGTGTATCCATTAGGCTAATTGATCAGCACAAAGCTGATTTTTCTGTTAGCTGCAACCCCATTAGAGGCTATTAATCATGCATCTTTAATAGCTTTTCTATATTTCCTTAAATGGTGTATTTTTCCATAACTATAATTTACTAATAAAGACTTGGAAAAATGCCATTTTAGCCAGGCTAGCGACATGACTATGGGCATGGGCAATGTTGGCAGCTTCGATCTAGACTAAAACAACTCAACATGTATGAGATGGAGTGGCATGAATGTTTGCACATATATTTGTAGTCCCCAGAAGATGAAGCCTGTTGTTTGTGATCCACTGAAATTCAAAACTGCTTCATGAATAAATTTGACTCAACTTTAGTAATGTTCATGCAGTTTTTACTTTGGTTTTAATAATAATGTGACGCAACCTGAGCTGGCCTCGTCTATTCATTCTGATAAGACAGCGTGCTACGTGGAACGACGCCGAGCCATTTAAACCTATATCTGAACTGTGCTTATCTGTTTTTTTTAGCTGGAACAGGGCAGGACACTGTGATGATGTCAGCCAAGTGCAGGCAGCACGCAGGGCTGATCCTGCTGGGGAGTGTGGCTGTGGAAAGGCAGGTGTTGTGACAAGACAAAGCCCGCCACGCCACGCCGCCTGCCACGCGTGCACATAGAACCTCTCACAACAGCACCCCCGCCTATACGCGTACGAGTGTGCACGCGTACCGACGATCCGGGGACGGAAATAGACTCTGTTGTTTGGCTTTTTTTTTTTCAGCGTTGACATTCACTAAACGGTTTAGTAACTACAATACCCCCCTCCAGACACACACACAATGACGCATTCGCTGGTTACCCGCCAGCCGCTCTGCTCCTCGCCGTCCTGCTGCGAGGACATACTCCGTTGCTTGTGTTTGTTTGTGCGCTTCCGTGATTGAGTGATTACATGTTTACTTGAACGTGTGCGCGCGCGCACGCGTGTGCATCTGCCAGCGTGACGTGTCGGCGGCGCGTCTCCCATCCATCCGCACGGATCCCAGGCCGCCAGGCGGTCTGCCGGCAGGCTCCCTGCTGGTAGCCCGCTCTGTAGCAGGCTGGAAACGGTGGGTGGAATCCCCCCTCCCCCCCCCCCTCTCTCTCTCCAAGAGTTTTCATAATGCTGCAGGCAGATGTCTCCCCTCATCTCCCCGCTCACCTGGGGACTGATGCCAGCCAGCGAGCCTCGCTCCCACCCTCGTCCCTCCAGCCCCGGAGGCCCTCAGCCTTGCCAGAGAAGGAGCGAAGATGAGAGAGTGGAGGCGGGCGGATATACCAGTAGCAGCCTAAGCTCCCCGTGCATGTAACACACACTCACACTCATTGAAAGCGTGCACACAAACTTCCACAAACACATAATTTGCATACGATATAGCAGGTGTGGAACACCACATTCATCATTGCCGTAATTAAAGTAAATACGTTATTACATTTGATATAAAACTAAAAATCCTTTTGCGCGGCTGCATTTGCTTTCGAACCACACACACACACAGACACTCGATCTACGCGGACACGGCTCCCCTCTATATAGAAGCGGCGTCCATGGCTGCCAGGTTGGCCCCGTTTGGCTGCTTGGACGGCTCTCTGATCGCTAAGTGTCTCGCTACCATTAAGCACCGGCCAGCCCATCCAGATTGTCCTGCATGAGTGCTCTCCGCCAGAACACTTCATTTGCAGCTAACCTTCTGGTAGCGGCGCTTGTCGAACCGCACATTTCTTGTTGAAGATGAGGGAGAGGGGAGAGGAAGGTGATGGGAAAGTGGAAAAGCAACGGCGGGACTGACGGCGGACGCCACAGCGGAGCGTTACAAGCAGCCGTTGCACCCATTGAGAATTTAAACCGCCAGCGTAAATTGAATATATGCAGCTATGATCAGGGGTAGTTGAGAAAAACGCTCAATATATCTGCATACACTTCACGGCAATTTAAAATCCTGTTTAGAAAACCGTCTTATGCTATTTATTTTATTGGCGAGCTAACCCCTTGTGTTTTATTTCAACTCATTCAAATAATTACCACCAGAGTCATATTGAGTTTGCTTTGTTTGTGAAAAAAAAAGACAAAAAAATGATTTTGTGAGTTATATTCAAACTGTCAAACTTAAAACCTGATGTCAGCTGAGAGTCAGAGAGGAGGAGGAGGAGGGGGAAGAGAGGAGGGTTAGTTATAAATAGCAGTAGTCTCTCCAGGATGGCAGGTTTTTAATTAACAATAGGGAGCGTCTGATAATTCACAGTTAATCCAGAAGAAAAAAGAGGAAGGGGAGGGTAGGAGAGAAGGAGAGAAAAATCATCAGCTGTTTGATGTTAGGACTACAAGTCCCTCCTGGCCCTTCCGCTGCTAGCTGCTGAGCTGTTCCGCGCCGCGATATCCATAGCCCAAATGTATTTATTTTGCGAAACAGCCATGCTCCATATTTTTGTGATCCACTTTGTCTCCGACTAACCGATGTCTGTTCCCATTAGAGCGAATCCGCGCACGCTGCTCCTCTTAAACTGACTCGGGATTCTTTGTGCCCGCGTGGGGTGTTTGCGGGTAGGGGCTGTTTGTTGAAAACTAGCCGACTGAAGGCCCTGATGGCTGGAGGCGTCCGCTTAAAGTCCTACGCCTGTTGAAAAGCTTGATCTGTCAGGGAAACACTGGGAGATGTCAGGCTTGCTTCACACTCAAAGGGAGTCTGCTATCTAAGACACTTTGAGCTTAGAGGGAAATGGGGGTGGTATTTTTTTTCTCTCTCTCTCTCTTTCTCTTTTCGCACAGCTGCAAGACAGTAACAAATATGTTATTTGTACTTACTGTGATGGTTTCACTTATCATTTGTGAATAAAATATATAAACACATTTATATTTTATTAAGGAATTTATTCGCTGATATTCATTCATTCTTTATTAACAAAGGGATCAGTAAAAGACATTCCAGTGGCTCACCAGCATAATAGGTAGACAGTAATGAAAAGTACGGGGAAAAGTCTGTTCCCTATCCAATGGGTAATCTGATGTGAAATATCAAGATGAAATGTTTTTCCTGTTTATTGGTAAATTGTTTTTCTTTATTTCACCTGGAAAGATGCATTTTATGTTTTATTCACCACACATGTTGCTGTTGAAATCTGCAGGATCGGGTTGTGGCAACAGAGCACTCTCGACACTCCGGGCAGGATTCACTATGAACTTATCAATATTGACGAAGGGATGTTGTAAAGAATTTTAAGAAGTTGAAATCACATTCTCCTATCGGTGAATAAACTGCAGTTTGCAAGTAGGGGAGAGAGAGTAGGATTCTTACTCAGTCACTTTATAAATGTGAGCCCCTAATCTAACAGGAGTATATGGGGGTCCTCTCAAATCTCCAAGTGCTGATGTGGATTATAAATTGATTTCTTGTTGTATGGGAACAAAATTGAAGAACCCAGAGACTGCATTTTAAAAGTTTCTCTTTCCCTCCTCCTGGCATTTCAGGTCAGAGTCTGGGCTACGGCTTTGTCAACTACATTGATCCAAAGGACGCAGAGAAAGCCATCAACACGTTAAATGGACTCAGACTTCAGACCAAAACGATCAAGGTAACGTACACCACCCACCGTTTACCATCTAAACAAGCGTAACAGTGACACAGCAGAATCGTTTACAACGCAAAACACATTTCCTGAACCAAACTAATTAGAAAAGAATCATGACGAATCATAAAAACAAATAACTCCGAAAACCCGAAATATGTTTTCGCAAAGTTTCAGAGGTCACGGTGAACTTAAATAATAAGGCCGCTTTCTTCTTTCTCGGAGCCCATTAGATGGCGACGCTGTTTTGCAAATGAGGGCAAAAATGGGATTAACGGGCAGCGCGCCTTCAGAAATAAAGACCATCGAAATCAAAGAGACACATTAAAAAGCTTGCGACTATAGACGATATGCTAATTACTCTCCAAATGTCAAAATGTTAAAGCAAAATTATACAGGAGGAACACGTCAATCGCCGCATGTTTTCAAATATAATGGAGGGCTCTGTCATTGCATTTTAATGTTATGACTAATGTGGAGGCCTGATGGCGGTTGTCAGGGAGGTAAAACAAGATAAATCAAAACGCTAGCATCGCCGGGGCCCTCCTCCAAAACATATATTGAAGATTCAAAAATCAAACCCTGCCAGCAGTCGGTCGCATGTTTTTTTTTTTTCCTCTTCCGCTATCCCCTGGTATCATTGCCGCCTGCTGCTGCTGTCGTTACGCTGGGCAATGATCTGCTGCTCCGCCGTAATCCCTGGATTCCCGTTCCTGTCATATGATCTAATCTGATGTAATCTAATCTAATAGGATGGGATTAGCCTGTAGTTGTGAATGGGGAAATCCCTCGGAGGATCTCTCCGGTCCCCGGATAGAACGCGCTGCCTGGCCTGGGCTGGGTTCAGCACAGCAGCGCCTGGCTCTCGTCTAACCTCCGCTCATACAGACGAGGGTGTACGGACGTAACGTTTCCATGTTTTCTACATGGAAACGTTACGTCCGTCAGCGCACGTCTCTTCCTGTTTGACGCGGGATCTGTGGGGTTCTGACGCGTTTAAAGCGTTTGCACGAGCCGAAATATAGAGACGGCGCGTGTGCTCTTCATTCATTAAAATGTATAATTGCTACTCAGTAGGTCTCTGACCGTATAACAGCTTCTGAACGGATTCATATTTAAAATTATTGCTACATTTGCACATTTGTGCTGCTTCTTTTTAAACAGGCTCATATACACAACTCTTCACACATACATTAATTTGCTAATAGACATTTTTTTTTTTCAGTATTTCACCCGGAGATACCCTGTGCATGTATCTTAGGATATTAGTATTCAAATATTTATGACAGTCAAGCGAGCATTTTTAAAGAACCGAGGAATGTAAATGGAATTCTTGTGGTTTGGATATCCGAGGTAAGATTAGAAGTCAAGAGAGGCAATGTGCTGGTTGAAAGACACTACAGTTTTATTTTCCCCAAAAATAAGTCCACAGTATCAGCGGTATCTTAAGTGTTTCGGGGGAATTTTTTATGTACACCTCAAAGCACGTCAGCCAACTCGGACAAAGTCTTTATTTAGCGTCTGAGTTCATCCGTTTCCGCGCTCGCAACGCAAGAGGTTTGCCTCGAGTCGTTTCCCGAGACAAAGGTGATCTTCTTAATGACAGAAGACAAGCCCGCATCCCTGTCTGGCGCCGTCGCTCGTTCACACTTCACGCCCTCCCTTCCATTAGCTCCTTCCCGTGCTTTCCGTCACCACGCCAGACCGACCAACCCTTAAGGTAACAAGGCAAATTAAAAGGCAGCGCGGTAATTCTAAAATTAAGTTTGTCGCCCTTTCGTGTCACACCCCTCCGCGATCTACACCGCTACGCTCGCGAGGAAACACTTGGCCCGGAGATTCACATGCTCTCGGGCGATGCGCATGTCTCTCTCTCTGTCTTGAGTTCGGTTTTTCGCTGCCGCGGTTTTCCTCCACCACGACACCTCCGATTTTGTCAGCGCCGGCTGCGACACCGCCTCCCCACCGAGGTGTGAGGGGAAGCGGCATGCCAAAGGTGAGAGAAGCTCACAGTGACACGCGCGCACATAATCTTAGACATTTATACAGCTTGTGCTTGTGAACACTTTGATCTTCACACTTACAGTTTTTCTAACTTTCCTGCACTCACACGCGGGCACACACACACACACTCCTGTTTCACACATGCACCACACTTGTACACAATACTGCTCACAGCTTGAGGAGGTGTTGATGGATTAGACATCTGGAGTTGGCTGACAAGGAGAGAAAATGAGGGAGAGCTGCACAGTGAAGAAAAGAGGAGGAAAAGGAGGCAGAATCTGGAAGCGTAGGAAGGTTTAAGTGAGGCGGCAAGCAGGAAGGAAGGAGAGAAGCGGGAGAAAAAGATCCAGGCAGCAAAAAAAAAAAAAGGAGAGAGGCGCAGAGAGGAAGATAGAGGGAGGTTTGCAAACGAAGACCCGAAAAGAAAAAAAAAAAGTGAGACGCGGGGAAAGCCAGCTGTTCTCAATCCCATTCTCCAACCATTAAGAGTTCAGCAGGATTCCCATGCTGTTGCTCAAGGATACGACTACATATCCGCCATATTTGCCTGACTTTAACCTTATTTGATGGCTTATGTCTCTACATGTCAGAGGCAATGAGAGTACTGGAAGGCAAAGCTGCTCCAGTCAGCAGTAGCAGTAATGGGATTTACACGACTTTTGTTGGAGCGAAAACCTGGCCTGCACACGAATATGTTGGGGACAATGTTTGACAACTAAAAGTTCGCTGGCAGAGAGCGACTGCTGGGAGCCGCACAACACAGGATAACCGGTTATTCAGTTCCAGTCATTAGAGATATTCAAGGTAGAAGGATGCGAGTGACTGAGAAATTTGCACCAAAACGCGCGTGTGTATGCGCGTTTATAGACACGTGCTCGTGGATAAGTGTTTCTGTGCACGTGTAGAAATGAGGAGGAGGACCAGCGTGTGACAATAAGGCCCTGACTGAAATTGTGTGGGTGAGCGGTAACACAAGGAAGTCTTTTTATTCCCTCTGTAAGATTACTGTCCAGGAGAGTTTTGCAAGGGCAAAAACGTAATAGATTTTGCGTGTGTGCGTGCTCGTGATTACGTGTAAGGTCACATGCGCTTTTTGCAGCACTGCATAAATTAAATACATGAAGGGACACACAAGAATCGTTTTACTCCCATCACAGACCCTCTGCAGTAGAGAACGCATTCAAAGTTTGATTCATACACCTGCTTAATAAAACAAAAACTGTGAAATTGACTCTTCGGAGTTTATGGGGCTAAACGGTGCTTGGCGAAAAGCTTAAAGGCTTTTGTTAACTTACTCTTAGGCTTATTACTAATGTCTTAATTAAATTGCCCACCGAAAAAAAAGACATCTGCAAACACAACGTATTAACCCTTCAAATTTATTTGCCCGTTCATATTTCAACTCGGAATAGTGCTTGAAACCGATTTTAGTGACTTTTCGGGTCGAACTCATAATACTAGTAATCCTCAAGGGTTATCTCTAAGGTGCTAAATCTTTTCATTTGCTTCTTTTCTTTTGTTGTAGGAAAATAGTCGCATTTAGTGGCTCCAATGACCCATACCCCGACACGAAATGCTACCTCTCACACTATTATCTTGTTTAGAATTGAATCCCGTGGGATGTTAATGAGTAATTAAGTACTAGTGTCCTATTTTAGCATTTATATACCTTTAACTTAACCTTTGACTTTCCCCCCTACTTTTCCCACAGGTGTCATATGCACGACCCAGTTCAGCCTCCATCCGTGACGCCAACCTGTATGTGAGCGGTCTGCCCAAAACTATGACCCAGAAGGAGCTGGAGCAGCTCTTTTCCCAGTATGGACGCATCATCACTTCCCGCATCCTCGTCGACCAGGTCACAGGTATCCATGGGGCAGCGCCTCCTCTGTCTATACACTCCCAGACCGACACACATGAGCCACATTTAGTTTACGTAGGTATGCATCAACGTCACTCCTTCCTGCAGCCATTTACAAGGATATTTAGATTAGATATATTTGATAATATATAGCAATTGTTCTCATCCATTTCGTAAACAGAAAGCATTGTGTGTTTAAACCCTGAGCCTTCTCAAATTGTCTTTTTTATGCAGCCGCAGCTAAGCAACCACTTTTCCTAAAGTAGCTGCACGACCATTTTTCAAGTCGAAAATTAGCCAAATAAAGATGACAACTGGACATGACTAGGTTTGTGCCGAATGCCGATCGGACGGCATGTATCAGCGATGAAAGGGAGGATTGGCGATTGTTTTTTCGGAGGAGGTGTGTGTGTGTGTGTATCGAGTGTGCGGTCGACAGAGAGAGAGAACGTGTGAGGGCGAGGCTGGCGAGCAGAGTATGAAGTTAGCTGTAGGCCATAGCTGAACGCTGCAGTGCCGTGTTAACAGTTGACATTCATTTGTCAGTGAATAAATGCTCCTACAGTGCATTTAGAGAAGTTTCCGGTGTCCGTCCACCGAACCCCGTTAATCATCGTCTTTGTCGACTGCAGGATGGTTTTGGTGACACCAAGCCTCCTCAGCAGAGTGTTGGACATGCAAGAGTTTGCACGCGTTGGTGGTTTGAGACTCCTTCACCTGTACGACTCTCTTGAAACACTTTCCTGCCTACACGGCATCCAGGGACTCGCCTTTTGCATCTGGTTTAAATCCTAAATATTTAAAAATAGGTGACGTAACATTTGTCTTCGACACCAACTCCATCTTTGCTCCTGTGATAGAGAAGGAAGGATAAACAAAACCTAACCAACTTATTGTAAAAGCTGCTGTAAGACCTCAGTAGGTCTGTAGCTTATCGTACGTTGGTTCTTGTTGAATTCAAATGTGTTGATTCTACACAGTACTGGACTATATTGTCCTTCATCCATCTGTCCATAGAAGTAGTGTATTAGCATGGATCACATGCACATAAATACAGTTAGGCAGTAGTGAATGTCTAATTTTACATCTGCACAAACACATAAGAAATATGTGTGCGCTTACAATAAATACATTGTGATACAGTGAAACACAACAGGAAAATCTAAAAAAAAATATGATATGGGCTAATGACTAATCATGAGTCAAACATTCAGTACAGCCAAAAACATTGGCATTTGACTGAATATTCACACATTCAGCATATATCAGTATTTGATATATATATATATATATATATATATATATATATATATATATTTATCATCGTATGCATCGTGACAGATTGATCTCAACAGGCAATTTTTTTATTTTTCTGACCAGTGGCTCAGCTGAGGGTGCCATGATAAAAACAACTACTACATGAGAGGCACAAACTGTGTAATATACACGCACAATTACACATTCCACTACATCCTAAACACTGGAATGAATCACGTCAGCCCATTGTATTGCAAAAGAACCCCTCCAGCATGTCTCTTAGATCCATTTCAGGGATTGTGTGTGTGCCTACAGGCTGCAACCTGCTCCAGTGTTATGTGCAATGTGTACTGATGAAGCAGAAAGGGAGCAGCATGCTGTAAGCCACACTCATTTGCCTAAGCAGAATAAATCACTGCTGGCAGTGAAGTGCATGCCTGTCTGTACACACTGAGCAGAGGTGGAGAGAGGGTTAGAAGAGAGGGGAAAGCAGATGAAAGGAAAACAAAGGAGACAGGGGGGAGTGCAGATGAAGAGGAAGGCGGGCAGAGAAAAGGGAAAGAAAAACAGGTAGCAGAGGGTGAAGATGAGGCGAGATGAGAGGAAATGAGAAGAGGAAGGAAGGGAAGGGAGAGCTAAGGAGAGGGGCAGAGGAAGGGAAAGCTGGGAGGAAAATAAAAAAAGGTCTGGTTATTTCTACCTTAAGATGTTCGCCGGGCACATCTCCTGTCTATCTTAACTAGCAGACCTGTCATACCACCAAACTACTTAGAGCGTGGGATTCCCTAAAAAGAAAGACACACAAAAGCCACAGAACACACATCTACGCATACCACAGCCACATCTCTGATTTGTAGCTTCTCAGCCCAGGCCACACAACATGAATAAAACAAATCTTAACAGAGGCGGCGCTGGTCACGGGAAGGTGAGGCTCACGCATGCACCATAGCTTGGGTTCACAAGAGAGTCAATAATTCATTAGAGCACCATACTTCACTGGCACATAGTCAGCTTTATAGTGGTGCGGTCTCACAAGCATGGGCAGATAAAGATGCACACACTTCAATAGACCAGACAGGCGGAAAACCTAATGGCTCCTTTTGGGGGCGGGATTATAGAAAACCTCAGATCCTATAGGAGTCAGTGCAATTTCACATGTTTAGATGAGAAATTTGACAAGTTTGAATGCATTCATCTGTAAAATGAACCACTATTTTTTAGACATGTTTAGTCATTATTTTGCTACTTTGCCTGAACTGAGGTTCACTAAGCACAGTTGGATTAGATAAAGAACATTGCTAGTTCAAACTGTGATATAAACAATTTATATTAATATATATCACAGCACTATGGTATATTTTGTATATATATATATATATATATATATATATATATATATATATATATATATAGAGAGAGAGAGAGAGAGAGAGAGAGAGAGAGCTATATTCATATATATTTGCATAGTATAGAGCAGGGGGTGTGTATACAGTGTGTAAGCTTGCTAACACACACAACACACACACATACACTTTGTGTGTGTGAGATGTTCTTCAAGGTGTCCCCAGAGGGTTAAGGATCAGCAGGAGAAATGTTAATGAATAATTAGACGTTAGAGTTGCAAGTGATTAAAAGCATGGAGGACTTAAGAAGGGCCCTGAGAGTAGGATGCTGGCATCATTGACTCATCTTTTTCTTTCCGCTGTTACTCTACAGAGGCAGATGCACACAAGACACACACACACCCACACACTCACTGCCATTAAGAGAAATGGGCTGCAAATTAAAACTCCCCTGTGACTAGCCCAAAATGGAAGTACAGAAGAAGAAAAATGAGATACAGAGAAAGAGAGAAGCTCAGAGATTTGCGGTGCGTGTCGAACCGGTCCCAAGTTCTATGTAAGTAATGCACCGTGCAGAGAGTCAGCCACAGTCTAGGATGTCCTTATGCCAACATTTTGACCACTCTGAAATTAGTCCTTAGTTAGCATCTTGCCTATGTAGCAGAAGTGGAGGACCACCTATTCTCCTTTTTATGGATGCAAATTATGAGAATTTGCATCCAATTGGCAAAATTATGTCTGATCCAACGTTGTATAATTCGGTACAGTCTGCTTATAATGACATGCTTAACAGTTAATTTAGTAAACAGTAGGCAGTATATACCGTGTATGTAGTAGGCAGTACAGCATGCAATTATTTTCAATTTATTTTCAATTTTTGATGTACAGAAGAACATTCATAGATACAAACAACAGCTGACTGATGTCCATAAATGTTCGGAAAATGCTGTATTGTGTTTGCAAGTTTACATTTTGGTACAAGGTAACATTATTTATAGGGGTGGAACATGATTAAAAAAATTTAGATTAATAATTTCAGGTTTTGTAATGAATTATTGAAAATCAATTGCAATTAATCGCATAATAATATTCGCCCCAAAAGCAACACTTTTTTATGTGAATGAATTTTAGTTGCTATTTGTAGCACATTTTCTAAACCCATATATTCCACCACTGCTAGTGGTCTACAGTCCTGGGAAATTCCTCAGTGTTTCTTATGTTTACTTAACATTAATAAGTCCAGGTTCCAAATAAATATTGGAATTAATTGCTTTAATTTATTAAAAAAAAAAATCAAGGAAGAAGATGTGACCACGGTTTTGGTCCTTTTTTCCCATTTAGAATATCTACATGTTAACATATCAGACCTCTCATACGCCACACACACTCAAGTGCGGTCTGAATGCGATCACGTTTTTTTTTTCTTCAGCGCCTCACACCTGACCTCAAATGACCTTAAAGAACACCCTCAGAAATTCACCATCCTTTATTGTTGTAGCAGCAGCTGTGTGCATCAGTATAACTGTCCTACCACAACAAGGCGACTGACAAACGTTCCACGTTGTTTAGCATGCGATAAAATGCGTTAATATCTTTAACGCGTTATTTACTTTGTAATTAATTAATTAATTGTAATTAACGCGTTAATGTCCCACCCCTAATTATTTATCATGGCTGATAAATCAAAGGCGTATGCTAGTGGTGGTGGCAACAAGCGTAAGGCAAATGATGATAGTGGTAAGAAACGCCAGGTGATCCTTTAATTTAATATTTAACGACTTACAAATGAACAACCTCTCTGAATCTGTTGTGTTCATAAGGTGGGCACTGTCTGTATTCTAAAAAAAATCCTAACCTGAAGGATGTAAATCAACGTTATTATCATGTGATGCCTTGAAGTCGTGTTGCAGGTCATCAGTGGCTCACCAGTGTCCCAGTATTTATTTAATCAGCGACCTAATCAGTGCCTGGAATCCAATTCGTTCAGTGATTCACTTCTACTGAACTGATTTGAGACACAACCTTACAATGTCTGCAATATTGTGAAAAGGCAGAAGAGGAAAAAAATCAATGTGCAGAAATGAATAAAAAGGAACAGCAGTGCTACATAAAGTCACGGATGTTCTTCAGTGACCATTGGCAGATGGGCTGATGATCCCCAGCTCCTGCTCTGCTAAATTAGGAACACGAAGTCTGTTCTCTAAACGACCTCCTTATCAACAGGATGCACCCTGCAGTCACTCTTCTGTTCATAAGAACAAGAGGGAACTTTAAAACCATCACTGTTAGCATCATTCAGTCAGAGGCAGCCGAAACAAAATCCACTAAAATTGCCAAATTGCCCCAGAGATTCAGAGAGTTAACAACATTGACTTGACAAGGATATCTCTCCATCTCTCCCTCTATCCCCTCATCCCCTTTCTTTCCCTTCCTCTGTCTATCGGATAATGCTTATCCAATACAGAGGAAGAGACGTTGTCTCTTTATCGGCGGAAAATAGCGCGAGTAAGATCCCGCTGCTTTTGTTTCTAACCTTCAAGCGAAGGCAGCCAGGCCGTGATCGTTCGCTCTGACAGCTGGTTTAAGCTGGCCTCAATTTGAAACAGATATAATATCAGAGCCAGCTTTGGATCGATAGTTGGCTATTCCTAGTTCTTCATCCCAGACCTGTATGTGAACAGAGGTCAATGCTTACCTAATCAATGACTGCAAATACAATCGATCCGACGACTTGGCTTCCATGAACGCGGGCTCTGATGTGAAACTAAATTGCTGCTCATAAGGAGCAGGTTGTGAAAAGGCTGATGCTGCAGTCTCTTCAACTCAAGACGGTGATCGCCAGCGTTACTAATAACAAGCGCATTTTGCACACTGAATGAATCATTTGGCATCGAGCTACAGTTGTATTATAGGTAGAGCGTTTCCGGATCGAAACAGCATTAAATTGAGGTTTAGTTTCCTTGAAATTTAGCAGACATGAGGCACCCATGTTTGAAAGCTTTGGTGATATTTACTGCCAAGTTGTGTTCTGATTACACTTAAAAAAAAAAAAAAAATCCAAACTCCCTGCTTGAGAGATTCAGTGCACAAATACGCTGCCACAAGCACATGGTGTGCCTTTTTAAGTTGATTTTATGTTTATGGATGTAATGAATGTCCAGTCATGCTGTACTTTGAATGCGTAATGTCGCAGCTTTAATAGGAGTCAATGGTTAAATTGCCAGAATTGCCTGAAGATTACTTGCATGACTTACCCCTCTGAAATAAAAACCAAAGCTGTTGCACTCATCATTAAAACACAACTCCTGCTAGATAGCGTGGAAAGGCAGCCACATAGCACACAGCTGCTGTCCCTGTATTCTGGTATTTTTAGATGAGGAGAGCCAGAGAAAAACAAACAGGCTCTTGGAAAGATAATAGAATGAGAGGACTCAAAGTCATCATAGTGCGTGAACTGTGTGTACCTTACACTAGGGTAGGTGCATGTTATATTATTTAGCATCACTGTGGATAATAACACTCGCGTGAGGCTTTTTTAATATTTAGAAGCTGCAGAATGAACTCTATCTGTCCCCCTGCTTTAAAATGACTTTTTTTTCAGAATGAACCTCTTAAACTGAAAGTTTCCATCTAAAAGAAGCAGTGGGTCATAGAGGTAATAGTCATGATATAATCTACCGTACAGGCTGATTTGTATAGTCACATTGAACACATACTTTTGGCATCAATTTAGGATGTGTACCGATGGAATCACCAAACTTATCTTAAAAATCATCTTTGTGATATAGCTTTGCTAACAGACCAAGCCCCCTGCTTTCAGGAGAGAGAATTTTCAGCCAAACAACATCCCCCCCTACTCCACAGCCTCATCTGCATGGAACCCCCATCTCCTTTTTGCCTTTCCTACCACCTCTGTGCCGTGCGTGCCGCGCTGGATACAAAAATACCAAAACAACATGTATCAAGGTCAGAGGAATGCCACCTCATAGAGCTGCTTGTGCTTTCCAAGGCCAACGAAGACAGAGCCATTCTGTGCAGCCGCACGGCTCTACAATTTTGGTTTTGGGGTTTCTTATTATATCGAGACCCATCCCTGTTCGCGTGATGTACTTTGGAATTTCAATAACACAGATTCTTCTCAGAGGAATTACCCTCTCTCCATACACTTATGTTCTCTCCTCTCTTGACTTGAATAATGAATGTTTCCCTTTAGACTGACACCACGCCGAATCCCTGCTCTCCACCTGTTCGGCAGAAGAGAACGGTCAAGGTAATGTGAGCAGAGCGGTGCACCCGCTAGGTGGGATGACTGCAGCCTTGACTCGCGCTATCGTCTGCCATCTCTCTGTCTTTTAGTTATTTTTCTATAATCTTACGAGTGCATACTATCTCCGCGGCAGCCCGACCCACACCCGCATACAAATATGCACATCGATATATATGCATACACACACATATACGCGCACACACACACTAGACAGATGGTTGAAGCTCTGCTCTGACAGAGGCTAAAGCACAGGGCACCTCCACTCTTCAAAGTCTCTTCTTCTCTCCTCTCGCTGCTTTTTAAAACGCCATCTGTAGCTGAGCACAGTAATGCTACTTAAAACAAGGACATTGCTTTTTTTTTCCCCCCTCCCTCTAATTAGAAGACAGCAGGAAGAGGTTTTCTTTCTGCCTCGGCCATATTATAAAGCTTTTGGAAAGGCAAGTCTAATCATTTGATACAGTTGGCATAATAAAGCTCCTGAAAAGATAAAAAAAAAAAAAAAAAGACGGTAAACGGAACAGCAGAGTACCTGGAAACATTTTTAAGTTTCTGCTTATGTATGCGCATCTGTGTCTCAGAGCGTATGGATGCGCTCATGAGCGTGCGGCATGCTGGATGCATGAAACTGTGTTTAAGTGAGCAAAAATGAAAGCGCGCGTGTGTGTGTGTTTCATTACCCGGCAGCAAGGTTTCTCACCTCCCTCCTCTCCTCTGGTCTCTCAGAGGAGCAGTCATTTCTCTCTGTCAGTCAGTCAATGTTTGGGGAAATGATAGTGGGCTTTAGAGAAAGAGCTGCTTTGTTTGGGCAGGAGCAAGCAAGAATAGCACTGTTTCCTTTCATCATCCTCCTTTCACCGTCACCTCCCAACATTCTCCTCTGTCACCTTCTCTCCTTTTGTCCTTTCCTTCCTTACTCCTCATTCCTACTCTTTTTTTTTTCCCCCCTTTCAGCTTTTCATTACCGCCTGCCTGTCCCCACCCCTAGCACTTGCTTCTCATCCCCCCCACCCACCCAACCTCTCTCCCTCTGTTTCCCCCTCCCCAGATTGAGGTAGCGTGTTATTAGTAAGGCAGCCAATGTGCCTGTCAGTGTGTGTTAGAGAGCGATAAGCACAGGTAGAGAGAGTTACATAAGCCTCTGTTGATTACTGTGGAGGAGAAGGAGAGCAAAAAAAAAAAAGGAGAGTGAGAAGAAGAGAGAGAGAGAGTGAGAAAGACAGATTGCTGTACCTCAGTAAGTACATTGTGCTCTAATGTTGCCTGTATGGCTGGCTGGCAGTTGATAAGTAGCCTAGGCTTCTGGGGCTGGTTGAAAGGACAGACAGTCATTAGGTTGGACTCCCTAGACTGGCAGCTTGCTTCATAGATTGCAAGTTTGTTTTTTTGTTATAATGTTGAACAAGAGAAAAATAAACCCTTCTCAAGGTTTACTCTAGGTTAATATGGCATGACACAGTGGTAATAACAAAACATCTGTATAAACTTTGTGTGCAGTGCGGGTTCACAGAGCGGGTTGCTTTCATTTAGAACTGGTTTATTAAAGGTGCAACGTGTAGCTTCTGGCAGCACCTAGTGGTGAGGTTGCACATTGCAACCACCTGATTTATGTGTCAACTACGATGGCCGTAAAATGTGTAAAAAAAAACAAAAAAAAAAAACAGGTCATCCGTAGAGGCTGTATTTGGTTTGTTTGTTCTGGGTTACTATAGAAACATGGCGGTTCAATATGGCGGGCTCAGAGGAGAGAAACCCACTCCTCATGTAGATGAATGGCTCAAACCGACTGGACCTGTATGTGGGTATTCTTTTAGATGAATATTAAAGGTTGCAGATGATCATATCTTATATTTATCCTACCTACTGTCAAAAAAAAAATCCTTAAAAAACTATAGTCTGTGCAGCCAAAGCCTAATCTGTTGCCATAAATACTCATTACCTCCATTATATGTCCCTGGTCAGTCTTCAGTCATTTCATGTTGCATTTCTGATTTCATTTGATGTGACAACTTCAGAACGCATTAAGGATTAATACAGTCATTGACTATTTGACACACTGATGTAGCGCCTGGTGAACTTCATTCAGTATTAGACGCAATGTGAGGAATTATGTTAATCAGAAGTACAATGCAGCGACTCTGAAGTTCAACTTCATCAATTCTATTTCCCTTGCAGGCTAATAACAATAACAGGCAATAGTGTTTGTATAGCACTGTTCAAAGCATGTTTTTCTCAGGGGCTTCAAAGAGAGAACAGTGGCTGGTCAGATCAAGTCAGCAGATGTACACCGTCTGGTTATAGAGTATCACAAACATCGTTTGTCAGTTAGTTCACATTTCGCACCACCATCAGATTCTTCTCCTGCAAAGTCACATTGATCTCTTCCTCCTCTCTAGTGACACTAAACAGAGCACGGGAGCGTTTCACAGCACAACCTTGAACTGTGAGTAAGCTCCGACTTCCCCTTGGTGTCTCTAAGCAAAAGAAAATTCGGATTTTATTTATGGAACTTGACG
The DNA here is from genome assembly GCA_030544235.1 of Lepturacanthus savala. Lineage (NCBI taxonomy): Eukaryota > Metazoa > Chordata > Actinopteri > Scombriformes > Trichiuridae > Lepturacanthus > Lepturacanthus savala. The sequence continues at coordinate 18,536,651 of CM060481.1, forward strand.
ATATTTCAAACGGGGGAATTACGTTACGGCCCCAGATTGTTTGTCGACACTGGATACGCTATCACACGGCGAGATATGCACACACTTATTGCAGTCGGGTCAACTGCCACCTCGGCTCCCTCACCTCGTTATAGTGCTGTTGTATAAACTCAAGGGCGAGAGTAGCTGGTACACTTAAATACCGTCGTCTCTCACACAAACACGCACTCTGCATTGGTCACGGACAATTACAAATCTCTACTCCTCTTTTCACACTGCATTCTCAATAGCACCTCTTCAAATCATCACTTAAGTATGTGTGTGTGTGTGTGTATGTGTGTATGGTTGTGCCATGCCTTCATCTGTATGCCAAGCGTTTGTCTAGAGGCCCTCCAGCCAGAACCAGCTTAGGAGCAGCTCAAGGCCAAACAAGTGTGAGGATTAAAGGACGAACACAGTCCTCTCTTCTCCTCACTCGTCTCAGTGGAGGAAGTGAATGAGCAAAGCTCTCTTCTCCCTTAACTACCGCTGAGGTGCCCTTGAGCAAGGCTCTTGGAGGTGCCGAGCATAAGACTGGCCAGAAATTCGGGTAGTTTCCAATTATCAAGAAGAAGCATGATGTTTAGTAAACCTGTCCAAATAGAAAACACAAACGCCCGCCACCAATCATAGTTACTGATTACATCTAAAAAAGAAAAACAACAACTTTCCCCAAGGAATCAGCAATGACCCCCATTCTATTCCACTTAGAGCATGAGCATGACAACTATAGTAATAAATGAAGAAAAGTGTAGCAAAAGCAGCGGTTGTTGTGTAGATCCCATTAGAATTGTTATTTTCTCTGCTTCTGACAAGCTAATTAAAATGTACAGGTACAGAGTTGGCACAAAAAGGAGTAAGGGAGGGGAAATTGTGAAAGGCTGTCAGGTGAGAGGGAGCCTGGAAAGGTAAGAATTGGTGAGAATTAAACAGAATAAATAATTTAAAAAAAATATTTTGACATTTTCCAGTTTAATATTAAAACATTACCTGGTCCACTTATAAAAATTAGCAATGATTTTATGGTCCAAAAGCAGCTAGTTAGACCTGTAGCAGGAGTGCCCTCTGCCTTTTAACACACTCACTCTGAAAAAGCAAAACACACACTCCGTTATGAGTTGCCTATTGCTGTCAGAAATGTTATTCCCCTCAGGGAGCTGGGGTCGCTTATAGAAGCTGAAGTCAAGTGCGAGCATTCCCGGAGGGGGAAGGCTACATGGATCCAGGTGTGGTTACTATTAACTTTCACTCCCGTTGTGACATCACAACCAGAGCTATTTCTCAATGGCTTGTGTTCAGTCAGGTTGAAACAACACTACAGAGGAGGCCAGACCACAACAGAATGAGTGGGTGGTTTTATTTCACAGTTTTGTGTGTTAGCAGGAACACCAGAGACCTAAATATTTACACACAAGCACTGAAAACATGTTTTTTGTTCATAATATGGCCCCTTTAATGAGATCGTTAAGCAGACATAAGGAAAACGTAAGGGATGGTTGCTTGTTTTTAAAAAAAGATGATGTGTTAGATGCGTAGTAAAATTTACAGGCTATTGTTTTAGGTTTTTACCAAATTTTACTGAAAAATAACCAGGATTGGTTTAAGACAAGTGTTTTTGTGTCGTTTTTCTTGCTCCAAGAAGATACTGATGACCAGGTTTTACAGTAAATTGGGTCCATTTGCAATGTTGACAGCTCAGAAAACCACAGCTTCCTGTAGCTGAAAGAGGTGAGAAAATTGCAGACAAAGTGCAAATGAGGTACTCCATCCCTCTAAGTGATTTAAACAACTGGTAAAACGGCAGGTTTGTGCTGCAAATCCTATTCTTAAAATCAGATTTGGGTATTAGATAACCGTATTAAATAACCGGATTTTATTTTTATTTTATATACCCTTTGGACCAACAACAACAACAAAAAATAATAATAGGCTTGGCTTAAAATCAACTTCAATGGAGAATCAATAAGATATTTTACATTGATCATGGCTTTCAAAGGGTGGCTTTGTATGTTGTAGCTTAGCTGGAAAGTAAATAACCTTGTGGTGCCTGTGTGTCCTGGAGAGGAAAAAAAAGAAGAAGAAAAGGGGGAGTGAGATGGTCAAGGTGCTTCTCAGAATAAGAATTCAGGAGAGTGAGCACTATGAGACGAGCCAACAGGAAGCATAAAAAAGAGATGGGGAGAGGGATGTACAAAAATGTGGAATAACAATAAGGTGTGCTTTTTATGTGTGAGAAAGAGACTGCACACAATGTTGCTCAAACACAAAATTCCCTCTTTCTCACAGCCTCTCTTTTATTCAGTCTCAGTCACACAGACATGCCTGCGTGTGCACACAGTCTTATGTAAATACTCTTCGGCAGAGTGCTGCTGTCACTGAGCGAGCATCCTCTGGGCCATCTAGGCAGCCTCATTAAAACAAGGCACAGCATCCATTAATAGATACCAGTGAACACGCACATACACACACGCAAACAAACACACATACTGTATATATACAGTCGGTTACTCACTCAGAGTATTGAGAGACACCAATAAGGACCTCCCAGAAAGCACATCTCTAAATGTTCCTTTCAGGTGGCAGTCAAAAAAAAAATATCTCCAAGGAAACAGCTCAAATGTCAGTGGGAACAATGCATGAAGAGCGTGTGTACGGCTGTGACGGGAGCGAGCGTGAAGGAAGAATGGACTGTGTGGCTTTAAACAGACTGAGCCAATACCATAATGCAGCTCAGTCTACAGCTGGTGTGTGTGTGTGTGTGTGTGTGTGTGTGGTATTATCATTACTATTCGTCTCCGTCTTGTGTTTCTCTCCAAGAGGTGTTGCAAGGCGCGTCACTCGCCATACCTCGACACATATAGTCGACCCATTTTTAAATACAATCAGGGCTTTTAAAGTCAAATAAACTTGAACGCCACTAACGCAGGGACACGTGAGGAGAAAACAGCATAGATCTGTCCAGAGTCATAGTTGTGTATCATTGCATTTGCAAGTTGTAGTCTATACATTGTGTGATTAGGACTTGTGTTACTCAGTAAATGTTAAATTCAACAGGTCAATATGACTGAAGCTTGTTTGGTCTGTGTTCCAATAATGATAAACAGACACTTGCCCGAAGCAAATCCACTCACATGTTAAGAGTGTTAAAAAAATTTGAAAAATATCCCTTTAAGGCATATTTAGAACAGATAAAAAAGTGATTCATTTCTAATTGGCCAGTAGCTCAATCCGAAGGCTAAAATTATGCATTAATAGTGGTTATTGATAGTCAATAGCTCCTATATTTTGCTCTCAAATCACACCAGATTGCTGCATTTAAATTTACAATCCGCAAACATTCTAACCCTAACCCCTGAACCCCCTAGGAGGGCGTGTCCCTAGCCATATCTTGCTATAAACTGAAATTACGCCACTGCTCTCCAAACCTACTGTACAGTACCTATCCTTGTGCTTAATGGAGCACAATAGGTTTGGTTTCAGGTTGTTTTTTCTCCAGAAGGCTAAAAAAAAAATAAAAAGATATGATGAGATGTAACTTTATGTCTTCAGGAAATCTCACTGAGCTCAAGGTCCGATTTACAAAAGAGACCAGAATAATCAGAAATGCTGGATGATATAGCCTCAGCTTTGTCTGTCTTTTCACATCGCGATACACCTGTAAATCACAACAAATCTGTTTTGTAGTTTCATGTCATGCTTCAAATATTAATGGCCGCTAAAATAATGCTGTGTATAGTGTATTGTTTAATCCTGTCTTGTAAAATGAGATGCCGTGTGAATGTAAATCTTGTAAAAATGGAAGTAAAAACGGCCAAAGGAGTTGAAAGGCCTGTAGCCCATGTCAGAGGTTGAGAAACATATGTCATACTTTTTTTTAGATTGTCTCAAGGCGGTTGACCAGCAGAAATAGGAGCTAATGGTGAGATTCAGCATTACGAAGAGAGATTTACCATTTGGTCCTCAGAGATGCTCTCAGATTCGGCATATATCTGACACTGGTCTTTTTTGGAATAAAACTATATGTGCACAAGAGAAGACATCATCATCGGCACATCAAGGCACAAGAACATTAAAATTGTACATATGTACAGAATACGAATGCTCTGCCCTAAACTCTGTGAAGTAAAAGGGACCCTGTTTGTTTGTGATCTGCTGGCCCCGCAGGTGGCTCCCGAGGTGTGGGCTTCATCCGCTTTGATAAGAGGATAGAGGCTGAAGAGGCCATCAAGGGCCTGAATGGACAGAAGCCATCAGGTGCCGCTGAGCCCATTACAGTCAAGTTCGCCAACAACCCCAGTCAGAAGACCAGCCAAGCCCTTCTGTCGCAACTCTATCAGTCCCCCAATCGCCGATACCCGGGCCCCCTCCACCACCAGGCTCAGAGGTTCAGGTGAGTACTGGGCCACGGACATTGATGAGGAAGTGGGGGCAGAAAAAAAAAGGTTCAAGACGGGGAGGGAAATTGTTCAGATTTGCAGCTACAGCATGGGGATGTCAATGTGTATTATTTAAAAGAAGTGTAGTTAATGTAGACTTTCCCAACCTTGGGGGCTGACCCAGGGTAAAGTCATCCGAGGTTCTAATTTGATGACCCAACAAAATTCCCGTGATGCAGCTGACTGTGCTTTCACAAGAAGAAGTCACGATCGAACCCCCAGCTTAATATTTGTTGTAAAAACAATGACACAAAGTGCCTTGAACATAATATCAGTCGGAATATTAATGATAATAATGATGAGGCGGAGAATGGGGTCATGGGGGGCATCTGCCCAAAAGGTTGGGAATCTCCAAGTTAATGTGTTGAAGTTCAGAGTATGGTAATGAAGAGCAAAGGCCAAAAGCTGTTTGCATTTTACCAGCATAGTTAGGATTAATAAAAAATTACTAAAAGAAACATTTTCCATTATGTGAACACACTTTATGACAATGATATTGCATTGTTTAGTTTCTTTAAAGTCCACTTGAAATAAAAAATGTATTTTTAATCCTTTATATCACATCCCTGGTTATATTCTTCACTTATTTAGCTATATTACAAAACAATTGGTCTCTTTGTATTTTTATGTTAAAAGTCAGTCAATTTCTGGCAAGTGGTTAACGTTAGCCTTGTAGGTCCCTGACAGGTACTTGATCCTTGCTGTTACTCATCTGTTCTGCATATGTCTATGATATCTTCACTTTTCAATGGTCCAATCAGATTCCCCCAAATCTTATGACCTGTCTGTATAGACTGTTTATCCCACAAAGACTTCACAATACAGAAGTAGGATTCTACTTCGAAATGCTGTTTCAGGTGGACTTTAAAATGACAAACAGGATCACTATATTGATATTTGAACACAAGTTACTGTAAACTACCAAATTATAGCCGGGACATTTATTTGTTTCAATCACTTAAAAGATCAGGCATTTAATTGAGACCAGGCGGCAATTTGGGACAGGAGATTAATTCCTTCCTGACAACAATCTTGCTCAGGAAAACTGGAAAATTATGGTGGTTTACATTTTTATTATTGTGTCTCACAGCTGCTTCTCCTGAGTTGTTCCTCTGCCTATTTTTAAACAGAAAGTTAACTCAGTGTTATTTATCAAAATATATATAAAATATTAAATATATAATAAAATATACACCTACACACCAGCATTTACACCCGGCTGTTAATTGAAACTCAGCTATTATTTGGTAATTTACGGCAGATTTAATGCCTAGTGGAGATAAAACATTGATACGAGTCATCACTCTCCAACTCAATAGCAATTACTCTTGGTTTATGTGACAATGAATGCATCTAATCAAGGAAACACATCTGTTTGCAAACAACAGGCCTGATTTGGAAACATTCGAATCAAACGCAATTTACAGTGTTGGAACAGGAGACGTGACGCCTACACATAGTGAGCGTGAGTCATAGCAGTGTCCCCGTATCAACAACGGTGCAACTTTTTCTCCCGTGAACATTTATTTTGGCGAATATGTCCCCTTTTTGAACAACAGGTGTTCGCTCCGCACCTGGCGCAGGTGTCAGTAAATCAGGCTGAGCACTCTGTGTGGGTCCACCCAGATCAGAGAGGAACTGTTCACAAGAGACTGTGGGGTTCTGTCGTTCACAAATACATATTTCCCTTCATTTCATCATGCTGCCATTGTGACAACACTTCCCAGATAAAAACCCTGTGGGGCTTGGGCAAAAACATGCATTTGGTTCCAAATATTGAAAGTGTTCCAAAAATGTAAGTGTTTATCAAACTAAATATGAGATATTTTATTTCCCATCTTTGCCTCTCTGATCATAGAGCCCTAATCATGCTTTATTTGGTTGCTAGTGTAAATCAACTTGCACCGGACACATTAATTAAGGATTTGGGCTTGATTATACTGAAGACAAATCTTCAGTCAATTGTAAAAAACAGTTTTTTGCCCAGGTCACTAATCTCTACACCAAGCCATCACCTAACATCATACAGTATATGGCTGACATACCGTATGTATGGAACCCTACCTGGTCATTTCCTGTCACTCACCGACACAAACAATCTTTTTTTTTTTCTTCCAAACTTAAATATTTCATGACACCGAGAGACAGTTAGGGCTCATTCCTCCACAAAAACAAAACGCAAACAGCCGATGTTATCGTACCACGTCCCATCTTCCGATCCAACAACAAATGTTTGAGAAGTGTGCACAGAATATGTGCTTATACAATTTTCCCTCTCTTTCAATAACACTAAGCCGGTCGTGCTGTTTACTCTCCATCAAAGTCAGAGCTTGGAAGGTATTTTTCTTCTGGAGCGGCTTCCCTGGTGTGACACCTGAGCGATGTAGCGTGGCTGTGTGTCTGTGATACGCCAAGCCAATTTACAGGCTCCACAGGAGAGCTGTCGCTTCTCATCACAACTCACAACCACAGGACACTTCCTCACTGTGTACCCGTGCTCCTGCTCTCTGCTCCCCAGCCCTCCACTAAAACCTCAACACTTTAGAAGTTATAAATGTGCTCGATGTGCACTGTTTGCCTTTTTTTTTTTTTTTTTACTCGGATCTTTTAGGACAACGGCGCAAAAGGACATGTTCTATGTTCTTATTCAACATAGTCTAACCTGTTTTGTTGTTTGTTCAGTCTATTCCTTCAATACATGAAACACTAAAATATATATTAGTGGATGTTTCAAACTTTAAAAACTGAAATATTAACATCTACTAGCTCCACTAGATATTCTAAAGCTGATCCTTCTTTGATTTACTAAACAAGATGCATTAAACATCGGTAAAACCCAAGTTAAAAAAATAAACTGGGCAGAATTCAGTATAATCCACTTGCGGTTATAATTACATCTGTCCTGTGTGAATCATTTGGGTTTACTGTAACACAAGTAAATGTATAATACGCTTGGATGTCCCTCTCTAAGACAGCAAACATAATCGACTCAGTACACCCAAGCCCTAGATCCCGGCTCATTTCCGATTCTCTGTCGTTAACTAATGGTACTAATTAGCAAATTAGCCTTATTATATCCAGGGCAGCAGCCAATTATAATTGAACAGATTTTTGTTTCAGAAAGAAAAGACAAAAACGCCCATTCCTCCATTAACATGCATTGAGAGAAAGCACAAAAGCCCTATTGTTTACATCGAGCTTGGAGAGGCAGCGTGAAAAGCGGGCAGAGTGTTTGCGTGGTGAACGTGCATCAGTGTGCATTTGAAAACGTGTGAGAGTGAGAGAGACTGCGCGCGTGTGCGTTAGCAGCAGGTTGTTTTGTTGTGGCCCATCGGCCCGGCGGCCAGCAGATGTCTTCTTGCTCCTGGGCCTGGAGCGCCTCTCCTCGGAGCATCCTCTCCAATTGACTCATTTACCCACAAAGCAGCCTGCTTGTTCCCTTCCCACGTAATGGGCTAATTACTGCTTTAATGATTCCGCATATCCTTTTCTCCACTTTGTTGCTTTGTTGTAGGGCTATTTTCATATGTTTTGGTAACATCTAGTGGAAAAGTGCTACAACACAGACACGTTGCAAACCTATATAAGTGGGGCTGCAATTTATGCAAAACATGTTATATATAAATGCAGCTTTAACATGAAGCCTATATGCGAAGTAACTTGTCCAAATCTTACGGTAATACTGAGCCTGAGTTCTCCAGGATTTTAAAAAGGTGCTATCACCTGGCATCCTGGTGTTAATTCGTCCCTGATTAGAAGAAGACCACTCATTCGTTATCTCTGCTATGTAAAGTTTATTTAAAATGTTTAAAATAAATTATCACTAGAAGTCTTCACAGCTTAAATGTAGGGTGGATGATTCAAAAGTCCAAACCCCTTTCTGTAGACTGAAGCCACATCTCCAGAGTACAGGAACAGCAGTTGAGTTTGACAGACAAATCAACATCCAAAAACATGACACTTAGAATGATTGGATGGAGTTTATTCAGTCCTGCCCATCCCACAGGTCACTACTTTGTTTCTGTATGGTTCGGAGCATTTAATTAATTGGTTACAATCTGGCTATGAAGGGAAATTTGCACAATATGATAAAAAGAATGATCCAGAAAACATAATCCACCCCATCTTTAATTGATTTCTTAACTTTAACTGGAACCAAATAAAAATAATCACAGCTTCAAAATCATGCTACCTGTAGAATTGATGCCCGGATTATGCCGCGGTGATGGGAAGCTGGCTAAAGAAAGGGGGTTCGGTCCGACGGCTTCAATGCACGAAGACTAAAATGCTTGTTGACTCAAAGAGACAAGGAGAAACAACTCCAACAGTCGAGTCAAAGTCAGAGAGTTTGTAGTGTTTTCAAGAGGAACGAGGCGTCACTGGCCAGCTGTTGCTCAATAAGCCGTGGCCTCTGTCCATTAGGCCAGAGGAGTTAATAAGACATGAGACAGGCCAGACCCAAGTGAGGAATGAAGGTCATTGAGTCACCAACCAGACTGCATCCATCCAAGAGGGCCAACATTTTTTACAGCCCACATGTTTCTGAAGCCAAGCTCACAAACACACACACACACTAATATACATGCAGCCCGCTACGCCACACACAAACAGACGAGCCATCGTTTTCCCCCTCGCTGACTGCAGTGGCTTTATCTCATAGGCTGAAATTATAATGAAACCACAGCATTTCTTCAAACTAACCCTTTTAGGCAGAGGACAGTCTCTGCCCAACGCTGCCATTCCACCTGACCTGTAAGCACTTAACAGGTCGACCCCCGAAGCAAAAAGACACTTTCACGATTTCACGGCTAGTTTAATGTTCATAACAGTTAATAACAGTTTTGTTATTGGTCCCATCTCATCAAAGACATACTAATCATCATCGCCTCTCTCGCTCACCATCATTCAAACGCCAAACCATTACACTGACAGAACTCTGGATCAGGGCATTTACCTAATTTCCTGTCATCTCAGGTGTTGTCTTAATTGAGGTAACACAAATTATTCGATAATTTATCAATGATCATCAACGTGGTGGCACAAATTGTACGGATGCCCACGTGCAATTTCTTTTCCCCGCATGGTTTGCCATTACATAGCACTACGGCTAGCTTAGCATTCTAGCCTCAGACGAGTGCCATGTTACGCTCCAGTCCTGCCTCCATTAGTGCTCCGTACGTGACCGTGATACTGAACTGTGACCAGTCCGCCGCTGTAGTCTTGTATTGACAATAAAACGGTCACACTTTTGGTAATAACAATGTGCTCTGGCATTAGCTAGCGCAGGGCTCTGCTGAACTAGGGCAGTGCCCGACCGAGCAAGTGACGACCACACTGATGGTACTGTAGATTCATTAACTATGATGATAGCATTTTCTGGTGGGGCTCCTCAGTGTAATGGGCCAACTATAGATGGGTTTGTTTGTTCTTGAGTGAGGAGGACCATGCAGTTCCTACAGGGACTTAACATTAGTTCCATTGAGTGAGTCGACCATCTGCCCGCCATTAACCCCAGAACCCTCCTTCTCTTTACAGGCTGGACAATTTGCTTAATATGGCCTATGGCGTAAAGAGGTAATTAAAAACTTCACCGAATGCCAGATGTCCATGTTGACTCAATGATTTTTCAATATCCTTTTTTCTGTTCTTTTTTCAGTTTATGTTTCCTTGTATTTTTGCAGTCACTTTGCGTTTGACACCTGTTCAAGGTCAATTGCATTTTTGGTTCTTTGATTTGTTTGGTTTTTTCCTCGTCCGCTTGAGTTGGTTTCAAAACCCTACCAACCTCTTAAGGTGTTAAAAAAAAAATGCAGAAAACAACCAGTCTTTGTTTTCAGTGGTGATGAATTTACTTTGTTTTTTATTATGACAAGTGCTGGTGTTGTTTGAATTGTTTTTTGGGTTGTTTCTGTGTACAAAATGGATTTTGTTCTCTGGTGTGAACTCCTGATTTCTAGGTGTGTTTTGTTTTTCTACCGGATTCAGGTTCTCCTGCCTTGTCACTCTATAGCTATAGCTTTTTCCTATCTTGGAAACAAATTATGATTCCATCACTCTTATTAAACAATAAAACACTTTGTACACCCGCATATCAACTATGTACACAATCCTCCAGGTAACAGATCTACGTCTGTCCATTGGAATTCAATACAAAATTCTATATCACCTTAACTTCCTTTGGCGGTACTAGCTATGATTCTACCGCAGATTGTTCTCAGCTTAGCAAGGACAAGGGATGAGGCTGGACGAACCTGGATCCCTGCTGGAAACAGGAAATGTTGTTTCACTGCAGACAGCTCCAGCTTTGCTCGGCACTGCTCTGCTCGAATTCCTTCCTTTCGCCTCCATGTTTCATTTTGCTTTCTTGCTACCATACTGTAGGTGTTACATAACCCAGAGCAGCAGCCACTGTGGTGAGAAATCCTTCATGTGCTGACGGTGGCATCTTGCATGTTGCGAGCACAGGGGACCATCTGAAGTTAGAATAGCTACTCAAGTAGCGACAAGGTTAAGTTTAAGAGAAATGTTCCTGTGGAAAAAAAAAATCCTCATTTTGACAGATCCAGGAGTTGAGGACTAGGTACAGAATAACATATTGAAAGTGGTGCATTGTACAATTCGCAGTTTTAATGTTAGCGCCTCCGATGTCCTATAAGCACAGTGCCCTCATTCTGAGTCTTTACATTTTTTCAAAAGGTGAGAATAGTGTCTGATTCAGCCATCCTGATTGCTTTGCATGTTATCAAGTTAAAGAACTGCTTTATTTTCAGGTTATTATTTGAAAGGGGAGAGAAGAAAGGTGTTAAGAGCTGGAATTGGTTGGCTTTAGAAAGAACAGAATAGATATCTGGTCAGCTAATACTGTTGCTATGCAACCCCTGATCTCGTCTAACATTGGTTAGCGTCTGGTCCCGCACTGACGGGTACGCTCGCATGCACGTTTACACGCGTGCACGCGCCGAGAGGGACGCAGACACGGGCACACTCATCTCCACTCCAATCTCGTCTTTACAGTGGCACCGGCAAACCGTCGCCTTCACACTTCCACAAACACGTTTACAAAACCACACTAGAGCTTTTGCATACAAATTACCAAAAGTTTTTTTTTTTTTTTTTACAAGCCCGACAGGAGAGGATGAAATGCTTCCGAGCAAGTTGGACTAGGCTTTAACATGATGAGGCCTGATCAGATTCCACCTGCTTGATAGTTGAGAAAATAAATCATAATCGGCTCAACAAGACATTGAGGCCATGTAGAGACAAAAGGATTAGGAGCCGCTGCAACAACCCATGGCGAAAATCAGGGAAAAAAAATTAAAAAAGCTAATATAATCTGATAGTAGTATAAGGCACTTAACATATTTGAACATAAAAAGTCAAATCATTGCAAGGAGCCCTTGCAGTCAATGATTCACAATGATTCAAAGACTCAAAGTCCCTCGCTTTAGCGTCCACAGCAACCGCAAGGGCCAGCAGCAGGCTGAGCATGACCAAAGTCATGTAGGAAGGTCGTAGTGATTGCTGGCCATATATAGTCGCTGGGGAGAGAAGGGGTGGGGGCCCTGAGCAGCAAGCAGCACTATCGATCAGTGCCACAAGCTCTGAAATAGAACAGAACAGAACACCCTGCAGACTGCGGGAGGAGTGGGAGGAATAGGCTACACTTTGTACCTTAATGCCACTGGGCTGTAAAGTGCTTCCATTTTCCATTTAGTTTGCTCCCTCTTCCCTCTCCCTCTCTCTCTCTCTCCCTTTCCTTAAGAAAGCAGCCTTCTTTGAGACAGCTGCAGCAAAGCGGAAATCTCAATTAACGCACACCCAATAATGCCTATAGTCATTTCTTGAAGAGAGGTGGCATAAGAAATGAACCTTTTTATCTCATTTACCTTTTTATTTAAAAGTGTTTTTTCCCTTCCTTTGAGCGGAAAGGCAATTAAGTGAAGTCAACTGAGGATTCAAATCTCTTGCATCACAAGAAAAAGGAGAAGATTATGAGCCGAATGAGAACAGATTTAGCAGGCTGGTGCATGATCTTTGATGAATTTCTAGCAACGGTTTAATTCAACAACTTCCTGCAATTTAGCTCCTAAAGGAGCCACTCAAGGACACAAAGCAAAAAAAAAAAAAAAAAAAAAAACCTTCATCTGCATCTCCTTCAGCAGAAATATAGCCCCGGAATGCAGCACTGTCGTCATTCCCGACAGGACGCCTTTCAGCATCGAGGAGCTCAGAAAGGATTTAGGAGTTATGCAGGCGCAGATATAAACTCGTGCATTTAGACATAAACACACATTCAAGTACAATAAACACCCGTACATATGCATCCTCATTCGTCTGAATTGGCGTATTTGACTTGGAGATCAGTGTGTTTGTCGTTCGATCGGAAAACCATAATTATTCAACTGATTAGGTTTTTAAGCTGGTTATTTAGTGTGGTCGTAGGCAGCAGTGAGTCATGCAGGTGAGCGTCATGGCAAGCTTTCTGGGTCGTAAGGAGGATTTCATTTTGAGAATTTGGCTGTCAAGAAAAAAAATAAAAAAAGAAGCTGAAGCTAGGTTTTTCACAGGTTTTTGGTCATTTCATGTATAGTAGATGCAGACACTGTTTCTCTATGCCCTGGCGTGTTCAACTAAAGCTTCTCTTTTCTCTCTCCCTTTCTTTCTTCTCTTCCCTCCCCCACCCCTCTATCCTCTCAGGTTTTCCCCCATCACCATTGACAGCATGACCAGCCTGGTGGGCATGAACATCCCCGGCCACACCGGCACCGGCTGGTGCATCTTCGTGTACAACCTGTCCCCGGATTCGGACGAGAGCGTGCTGTGGCAGCTGTTCGGGCCGTTCGGCGCCGTCAACAACGTCAAGGTGATCCGTGACTTCAACACCAACAAGTGCAAAGGCTTCGGCTTCGTAACCATGACGAATTACGACGAGGCAGCCATGGCCATCGCCAGCCTCAACGGCTACAGGTTGGGCGACCGCGTCTTGCAAGTCTCCTTCAAGACTAACAAGACACACAAGTCCTGAACTTTGACGAGATAGAAGCAGTTGCCCCGCCCCCCCCGCGACTCTGTCCGATCAAAAATTGCCCCACCCCCCCCTCCCAACCCCCAACCCCCGCCCCCCCACCTCCACCCGTCCCTTAGCCCCTTCAATCACTACAACTACCACCCTACTACAGCCATCCAACACAGCAAACTCAAACTCCGACCGGAACACAAAGCAACCAACAAACCATCAAACAAATTGAACTAGAAATGGCTTATATTATAACTTTGGACCTATAAGCCAATGTTGCCTAAGTATTACAAAAATGAAACGATGAAAATGTTCAGTTTTTTGGAAGTTCCTGTGATAATGCAGGCTTCTCTTTGTTGTATATTCTTTCTGTTCGTTGTGGTTGTTAAAAATGATTTTTCTCTTCTGTGTAAACAGTAGCAAATCCCTGTATCCCCTTATTTCAGAGAAGAGAACGTCCTTTTTAGATTGAAACCTTTTCTCTGTCTTGATTCAGGATTTGTTTTTCTTTTGTAAATCCGGATCCACTGTCGTTAGTATTATATACCTCCCTGTCGGTGAAAGGGAGGGGGCTCTTTTTTAAATTGGTGAACCATTCATTCATTTTTAGTGTGTATTAAAAACTTCCCCTTATCGATTATAGACGGGATTCCGCGATCCCGGTAACTCTGATGTAGGAAAAAAAGAAAAAACAAAAAAAAAAAAACAAAAAAAAAAAAAAGAATTTCTAACATTGTTTTTGTTTTGTATCGCAAACAAAACATAATGTCTTTCCTCACTGGGGTTCAGGGAGATGGGGTGAGGGAGGGGATGGGTTAGCTTTCCTGATGACACGTTCAGTAATTTAAGAAAAAAAAAAAAAATAACACTGTTGCCAAAGAGAAGATCTCTTTGCTTGAAAAAAATGCGTTTAGAAAAAGATAAAAATAAAGAGAAAGAAGATCTATTTTTATAAATGATGATTAAAATAATAATTATTGAAGAATTTTTACAAGAATCTGGATTTGAAAAAAGAGAAAAATATTTTGACTGGCTAACTAGGGGGGGCCGGGGGCGGGAGGGAGGGGGCACCACCTTGTCTTGTCGTTCTGCCGTGGTACTTTATAGGATCAGAGGTTGTTTGTTTTTTGGGGAATCCGAGTTGGCAGTGATTTTGTAGATGGAAGGTTTTGTGAAAAGGGATGCAAACTGAGGCAGGTGATTTTGGTAATTTTTCACATATGTACTAGTGCGTAATTATTCAACAGCGATACCCAAAAGGGAAGGGAGAGGGGTCTTTCCCAGGCCTAACCATCCTTATAGTCCAGAGCCCAAAGCAAGAAGACCCTTTGTCCACTTATTTTCCTGTTTTTTGTTTGTTTGTTTTTTTTTGTCATCAGTCAATATGGGATATCAGTAAATAGATATATACACATCTATCCATTTAGAGAGCATACTATACATTATATCATTTTCTTCGCTCTGCGTTTGTGAACTAACATTTGAAAAGAACTTCCTTTTAGCGATCAACAGTAGGTGCTATACTACATTATTCACATATCTTAAATATCCAAGTTTGTTGTTCTATGTGTTGTTTAAAGAAAAAAAATACTTCGATGTTGGCATTGAATTGAGCTGCTGTTCTTTGTTTAATATTTGTTTATTGTTGGCCCAAAAATCTGGTGAGACTATTTCTTTGCTGAATAACCAGAGAAACAAATCTGGGCCTTGTAAGAATCACTGAACAATTTGTTTTATTTTGTATTTCTTTCGTTTGGCTTGCTGACTTTTAGGTTACTCGCTGAGCGTGAAACGTTTGTCAAAACTTAATGATGATTAGCTAGTTCCGTTAGTCTAGATATTTGTTTCCTTAAAAAGGATCTATGACAACTGTGTCTTTATTTGCTGTGTACAAATAGATGATATATATATATATATAGTCTACATTTGTTTTACAATATCTACTGTACTATCTGAGTTGTCACTGTTCTTTTGTTTGAGCTTGTCTTTTTCATATGACAATTTATTATGAAGTGGTGGTTCAGTTACTTAGAAAAACTTGTGAGGAAACTGTTCAATTGTTGTCATGTTGCTTGTGGAGAAAAAAAAAAGATTTGGATTAACTTTCAGTTACCTACCGCGGCAAAAGAAACCGAACAAAAAGCTTAGAATATAACTGTATTTGTTTAGCAGTTTGTTTACTTCTCTATTTTTTAAACTATTTATTTTTCTATTTATTTCTATTTATTATATATTTATGAACTAATTAATTTATCTCTGTATTTATGTATTTATTTGTTTCATTGTCTGTGTATTTGCGTGATTCTGGTACAGGGAGGGGGGCGTTTCTGAGCAAAAGGGAACAAAGCGACTAGTGGAGAGGCTCTTCCAGTAGTCCACTGCACTGAGAGAACTTTTAGTACGTTTGTGCTTTGTACCAATATATCAAAATTACAATATAAAAAAAATCTAAAAGTCAAGAAAACTGAAAAAAATGTCTGGAGGGTTGGGGGACGCTCTTCCCTTATTACTAGAAACAGTTACTCGCTATGCATAACCTAGTTAATAGTTAAATTTGCTATTGCTTTTTTCTTGTCTTGTTAAACTGAAATCTTTAGATCTTTTTCAATAAAGTTTAGTCTTAATAGAATGTTATAAACAGTCGTTCTGGTTCAATATAACCTGTGATAAGTTTGTGTAGTTCTAAAAAGCCACTCCGTCCACACCCTCCCTCCACTTACTACCGCTTTGTGATGAAACCTTATGCAAAAATGTGGGTCTGAAAGCATAGTTTTCAGTTTTCAGTAAACATTTTATATAACATTCAGCTCTTGGAGGCTTGGGCAGATACATTTTAAAAAGGAGCAAATGCCCATTGTTGTTTGAGGGTCATTCATTGCACTGGACTAAATTGGTCAAAATCACTTAAGAGTCAAAACTTATTTTTAAAAGTATACATCATGTTTTCAAATGACATACCAACAAATCTTTAAAAATGAGAAATTGTTACCATTGCACACCAACTGTGATTTACAGCAGTTGTTGCTATACTTAAGAAGTACTCTGGAGGTATGAAAAGGGATTGTACCGATTCTATATTTTATATACTCTAATATGATATATATTATATATTTTGAAAGGTGAAAGGTAAGGGAATGGTTCCAGAAGTATAAATATACGGAATTGGAATTTTTTTTGTTTGTTGTTAAGACTTGAAAACATGAAGGAGGTGTGTGTAGAGCATTTTAAACAAACTCAGACGCATGCTCGCATAAAGTACATCCTCTCTCTCTCTCTCTCTCTCTCTCACACCTCAGTCATCTGACAGGCCGGGTCATCTGACTTCATCGCCATTAAACCAGTCGTCATCTCCAGTCACACATAGTGTTCTAACGTCATAACGGCAACAAACCGACCAACCAGACCCCTTCACGCTCCCCGCCGCCGTCGGGAGCTTGAATTATGCAACGACCCCAGTAGAATGTTGTTCTGATGTGTGAACTAATTTCCTACACTGTATGACTTTTGAACTCTTACGATGCGTGCCTGTGTTCCGCCTAGACCCTGTGTGCACGTGTGTGTGCGTGCGAGCGTGCGTGTGTGTGTGCGCGCATGTGTGCATGTTTGTATGCATGTTCCTTTATGTAGTCTGTGTGTGCGTGTTGTGTGTGTTCTCAGTTTGTTAGTGCGGAGTACACCCATTTGTGCGTATGTACAATATATACATATGTTAAGTGTTTGTGATTGTGTGTGTGTGCGTGTGTGTGTGTGATTGTGCATTTGGGTCTGTTCAGTGCACATATATACACATGTATATGTGTCTCCCCGGGTGCATGTGCGCGCGTGTGTGACAGAGATAAGCATGTGCGATTGTTTTCCGAATGTGTGCGTGTGTGTGCGTGCGTGTGTGTGTGTGTGTGCATGTCAGGGTGTTTGAAACATGGGGCTGCGTCACCTCGTTCTATGCCCAACCCCTATGGCTCACACATCCCCTGTAGCGCCTTATAGTGGCAGCCTGCCAGTAGGAACAACGCAGCCAGTAGTGGAGGAGGGAAGGTGAACAGAGGAACTAGGCTCTTCTTGTCAGTTTTCATTTTTCCTCCTGAGACGTGTTTGTTTACTATCTGAAAAATCTATAAACGAAATCTTTAAAGACAAAAAAGACGAAAAAATGTTCACGGGGCCCCATGACCGCGGCTCTCTCTACTCTCTCCTGCTTATGTTATTACTTAACAATTATCAATGATGATTATTATGATTATTATTGCTATTATTCTTAGTATTCTTATTCTTATTATTAATCCAATTACTGCGATGAATGACTTCATGTTATCCTTGCTAGTTTAGGTCATTTCTGAAACTGGAAACAAAATAAAAATCTTGCTGTAAATGTTTGTTTTTTCTTTTTCATAAAACTGTTGTGTTTGAATTATTTGTACTTTTGAATGTTGGGACAATAAAATGAGGTGTTAAGAGCTTGGATGTTTCTTGTCGTGATGGATGAAACATTCGCTTATTTCACACCGTACACAGCGCATACATTAAGGGACATTCCCTGAGAAGTTTTAACTCCTTTGTTTAAGTCGTTTGCTTTTCTTTATTTTATATACATATTCTTTTTTTTCATTGGTTAGATGATAACAGGAAATCAGCTACTGCTCGTACGTTGTGCATTCAGCGCACCGCGAGGATCTGTCAATCAAGCGATTAGGTGAGTGACAGGAAATTAATGAACAATCTGGAGCCGTGTGTAGAGGAACACTTTGGAACATTTCCTTCTCAAATATAAGAATTTGCTCCGTTTTATCTTATTGAACGTTGAATATCTTTTAAAGGATTTTTCGGTTTGTCAGACAAAGAAAAGCTATTTGAATAATCTTGGATCCCATGAAAATTCGAGTAAACAAAGAGCTGTAAATTGGTTTTCTGTTTGTCTTTTAAATATGAAACAGAATATAATATCTCAAACATGATATTACAACGCAATAAAAGCGCGACAATAAATCACGCGTCTAATGCGTGTTCAATATGACCTTTCAGCTGCTTGGGGGACAGTCATGACTATGAGGCAGGAACACTGCGGACGTAAAACTGCTCTCGGTCGGCCCTCTGAGGCGCAGCTATAGGACAAGAGGGACAAACCAGGTGTAGCTACATCAGTGAGATTACACTGCCCCCTGCACTGGATTTACACCACTTTCCAAGGCCTCAAGAGCTACTTCTTTTAGGATTAGAAATACTCTCATGTAGTGGTGATTAATATTTGCTTTTCTCAGATTTTTCTCCTTCATAAAAAAAAAAAAATGTAGCCAATTCAGGCCACGGCGAAGAAAGAAAGACGTCCTTAGAGGAGGATGAAGTGCCACTGCAAGCAGCTCCCCGCTGCTGCAGTCCACATCGGCTCATCTATATCAATGTTCGGCGATGAAACGACCTTAATGTGGGCCCAGCTTTACACCTTTATGATCAAAATCACACCAGAGAGCATTACAGAGGTTGCGGAGGAGATGACGGTTGTTAGAATGTGATATGTCCAGACACTTTCTTCCCTCTCCCGTTGTTAGAAACTTAATGATCCTCCAACTCTCATCAAGGTCGAGAACATGAGTCGCCGTGCGCCCGAGTCCCCTTCCAGTCGTCTCCGCGGGGGGTTTAAAGGGTAACGGCCGCAGTGCAGTGGGAATAAACAGCTGCTGAGGAGTTTTAACTCGAAAGTGAGATTTGCTTTTTGATTATAAGGAAGGTCTAAGCGCTAAACAAATAAATACTCTCCCGGAGAGATGCTCAGAGCCCGGATTCAGAAACTGCGCCTTAAAAGGAGCTTCTGGGAAGTTGTAATGTCACGACGACACGGTCACCGCCCCCCATTCACAGCTCATTAACATTAATGAGACAGACACAAAACGACCTGTTCTTAAAAGCTCCGGAGAGAAGCTGGAGAGAGGAGATGTCAAACTAGATTGAGATGATCTTAAAAGTGCAAATATATCTTGTTAGGGATTTCACAACTTCAAATAAAACCCGTGAAAAATTGTACGATACAAAACCTCTAAAGAAGTTCTACTTTTACTGTAACTCAGACACGAATAAAACAAGCTGCAGCATTAAAACCACTATATGTGTGTGTGTGTATATATATATATATATATACACACACACACACACACACACACACACACACAAACGAGATGTTTAAATTCTCGTATTCTCGTTGTCGGGTTTAATATGGCTCAGTTCTCACCATATCCTGTCACCAGGTGCAACCATATGATACCGCCTCTCGGTTCTATATAAACCACTTTTCATCTGCCTGGGTGAGAGCTGATCACACTCACTCCATGGTGTGAATGTCAGCATCCTGCCGTGTTGTGATGTAGAAGGCAGTTTTGCCAAATGACAAGCATGAGTCTCACAGTCGGAAACATATTATTTCATAAAGAGCTACTTGTCTTTGACAAATCTTCCGTAGTCAAATCCGTGCGGCGGGGGGGCTGTTGTTGCCCTCTAGCTCTCCTTGGTACACACTCGAAGACATAATGGGACGAGTCTCCTCGCTCCTTTGTCCGCTTTAGAGATCAAATATTAAAATCTAATGAAAAGGCACTCAACTTCGCTGCGTGTTATTTATTAATGGCTTAAAGACTCAGACGGCTGCTCCGTCCACTGTTTGTTCGGTTTTAGGCGATAACACACTGATCGGACTGATTGAAGCTTTGAATGCGACGTTTCTTCTATGCGATACAGCGTGTTCACTGTTTACTTGAGGTCGTCTTTGAAAACCAAATTTCAGTGTCGTGACAAAGAGTATTTTCTTATAATAACGGATTACCGCAAACCGCCGCAGGCATTTCCAGCCGGCACAATTTGGCCACTGAGATTAGAGCTTTTTTTTTTTAAACCAGTCCTGACTGAAGTTTCTTCTCACTTCATGTAACGGTACAGTGTGGCAGTCATTTTGAAAACATTTCCACTGCCGTCCCCTTTGAGAGCGAATTATTCCGGTGTAGCGCATCATCTTCTTCCGTCTGTATTCCCACAGAATCTCAAAGTTGCGCCCTACATACCGAGGTCAACTCCTCAAGTGTTGGTGTTTTTATTATTATCTTTTTATTATTACACTAATTTAATGGAATAATGACAAACTTGAGCAACAAAAGCTAAGTAAAGCTACAAGTTTTTCAGCGAATTCTTCTTAAGTCGATTATACGGTGACTCACAACTCAGGATTTCTAGAAAAGTGTTTTCTACCCTGGGGGTCACATGATGCTTAACACATTCATGCCAGATTTATATCTATCAATTTAACAAGTTTCTTTGTGTCAGTTTTTTTTTTTAACCTAAGTTGTGTGAACAGTGATGGTTTGGTCTGTGTTGGTACTTTCTTGAAGTGAAAGGGGCCTAATAAGTACTGGATCCCATCCGGGGGGGGGCTCCTTTGCATTCTGCTCCCCTGTGAAGTCTCCTAATTTCAATGTAATATTCCCAGCACTGTGGAATCACTTTGCCGAAGGGGGGGGGGGGGGGGCGGCCTTTTTCTTGTACACGCAATCTGCTCCCGTGTTGGGGGCATCGCGGAACGAGATCCTCCGCTATGGCGACCGGGGTCGGAAACCTGCACCTGCAGAATTTAGGAAGCGAATCCGGAACGTAAGAGAAGAGCCGAGGCTCCGATCCACGCCCTGCTCTGTGATAATCACGTCTGAACAGCATGGGTATCCACTTAAAAAATTTGCCTCTATGCATAGCTGGAAGAGCGACTCATTCTCAGCCATGCTCTCAATTCAAGTGCCGTGGAAGAGCTGCAGCGAGGGGGGGGGGGATTGCCAGTTAAGTCAATCACAGGGTGTTTGTGTGACCCCTGCTGTGGCCTATCCCACCATATAGGTCAGGTACAGTTCCAGATTTTGAAGATTGAGATGTTTTCGACGGGAAATCCACGGCATTTTAGTATTTTAGCGAGAGCCACGCCGTAGCGGCTGTCAGAGGTGCCGCTCCTGACCGAAATGAATTTACTCCTTAACACACAAGTAACAAATTGATTTATTCTTTATTATTATGTACAGTAGGTCATCCTCTCAGCTGCTGATATTGATTTACATATTTCCCTGAATCTCGGCCAGGCTGAACAAACTGTTTGCTCTTTATTGGTTTCTTACTTACACTTTAATTAGCGCGGTTATGCGGTCAATGTATTGTTCCCGTTATCCTTCAACTCTTGCAATGTGCGAGGTATTCACGGGGGGTTTTATGATTTGTTTGAACTTATTACCGCCTTCACTATGGAAACTGTTCATTAGCGATTTAATGACACTGGAGATGTGGTGTCTGAAAGGTGTGAGATGCTGTGCAGCAGGTTAATGGCTGACTCTGGTTAGCTGAGCTTTATTGTGTGAATGAACGGAGAACCTCTGTGAAGCAGCAACCAGACAACAGCTGCATCATAATGACCGAAATATCCCGAAATCACACTGATAAACAGTATCTCAGACACATATTTTGTCTCAATATCTTAAAGTTGTTAAAGTTGACAGTGAGACTTGATTTAATCTGCATTAAACCATGTTGTTCCTATGTGATGATTTTTTAAATCCAGGTACATTTAGGAAACAATTAAAATATGTGTATGCTGAATGATTTTGTACGTCAAAGCATTGTGTGTGCGCGCGCGTGTGTGAGAAGAAACTAGACAAAACAAGATATGAGCCGTAATCACATCATTCATCAGTAATTTGGTATATGAAGTTGCAGAGTGTATGCCCATCATAGCATCACAGGAATGAAGATTGAATACCAATTTAAAAGACAAATATTCTAATATTTCATGCCAGACTCATTTACTCTCCTCATTTGCATTCACAAAACGGTGATGTCAAATTAACTAAGCTGTTTTGTACATTATGCAGCAGAGACAAACAGGACAGGACTTCATTCGCTGATGACTGGACCAGCAGATGGTGTGTAAATAATGTACGTGATCTCATGGGAACATATAAGTCTGTCTCAGTTTGTGTGAGGGGAGTAGGCGTGCCTGCATCAAACCAAAGTGACCCCTGTGATAAAGAATAAATCATAGCGCAGTTGGGCAATTGCCCTCCCAGTGCCCCCATTTTTTTTTTTGTTTTTTTTTAAGTGCAACAAAAGATAAAACATTATAGTGCCCTCTAGGGTGGCCCAATGTAAAGACAGCATGATAAAGAGCCCTATAGGGGACTTTTCCAGAGGACATAATGTGATAAAATGCCCCCTGAGGTGCCCTTCCGGTGACAAAACGTGATAAACTGCCCTCCGGGGTGCCTTTCCAGAGGACAAAACATGATATAGTGCCCATGCATCATGACTTTCTGCATGCAAATACAGCTGATATCTGTTTTATTTAATCGCCACTCAAATAGTCCATAACTGATTATGATCATTTCAGTTTTTTTGCTTCAATTTTACCTCTTTTTTTTTTTTTGCCATAACATCTGGTGCAAGAATTTTCCTTTCAGTTGCCTTGCTCCGAAGGGAACTGCAGACAGCACTCCTGTCGCCTGGAGCTGATGAGGATTCAATGTCTTTCTGAAGGGGCACTTCATGTGGGTAGATCCTTGTCATCACGAGGGCATTCTCCTGTCAAAACGTGCTTTCGCAATACGACCAACTGCCAGGACGGATAGTCGAGGTGGTAATGACATCCTTAATGTTCTCCTACTTGTGTTCTCCTTCCCCCGACTAAGCAGGCCCTGCCTGCTTAACAAACACCATCGCTGCAGCTGATGGGCTTTCCTGTTCGACTGTGAGTTCCTGCCACGGCAAACGGCTTTTACTAAGACAGCGGCGAGCAGCTTTCGCAGTTTAGGCGTCTGCGGGGGAAAATACAATACATTTCACATCAGTAATGATGAATGCAGTTTCTGGCAAAGTGCAAATACAAATGTCTTGTGTGCTGGGAGTTTTTTTTGGATTGTTCTGGCAAATGCAGTGTTTTTTTTTTTTTTCTTTCCCCCCCCTAACGATGATGGCTGATAATAGTGGCGATGGCAGAGGCTGCAAAGATTAGATGATGACACATTGGCCACTTTTCTGAGGCAAGAGGAGCCATATTGTCTTCAGCAGTGATGGTGATTGGCAAACAGGCTGAAATTACACTTGATTGCAGGCTTGCTGACTGTAATGCAGACAGAGGAGCATAAAGAGCAAAGTGTAATAAGAAAGAACTGGGCACGATTGATTTTCATTTATGCGCGTTTTCATTTAAAAAGGATGTGCAAACAATAGTGACAGCGGTGACTCGGGCCGCGCCACCTTTGCCTCTCTGGATGAAGTGCCTCTCCTGACAAAATAAATACATACACATCGTCATAATTAGTGTGACCGTTATTGTCGTTACAGCTGGAGCCGTTCTTATAGCGTAAAGAAAACCTTTTAGGCTGCCTTTCAACCGCCGTTGACATTGTCTTTACCACGAGCTTCCATTTCACTTAAGGAACGGCGTCATTATTATTATGCAGGTGATTTACTCAACAGTCATAATTACATATTTACATGCATCTGGGAAGATAGTGTGTGGCTGTCGTGGCCTTAAATGGTTCCCATTAATCAGTTAATTAATGGAGAGTACTGTTTAATGTCCCCGGCTGAGTAAAATGCATGGTTGCGCCGTGAACAGACAGTGCTTATGGTTTGTTCCTGGAGCCAGAATGAGGTGAGAAACAGGACATTACCAAGTTTTTTTTTGTTAATTCCTTAGCTGTAGCCTTAGTGGTGATCGATGAGACTCGGACCGTTTCAGAGGCGGGGGTGAAAAAAATAAAAGGGGCACCGGCTGTATGCAGTGGGGCGTTAGCATGTAGAAAAGCCGTAATGCATGGTGAGAGGACACCTCTGTATTTTTTGTCCACTGGGCACCCCAGAGGGTTTTTTTTAATCACATCGTTTTGCACATCGAGCCACCACAGAGGGTACTATCATGTTTTATCTGCCCTCTAGGATAGCCCCAAGAGGGCATTTTTGGGCACTCCCCATGGACCCACCCTCAGGGGATTGGGTCACTGCTGGCTGAGAGACAGGCAACTGTGATGTAGAGAGCCGGGGAACAAAGCAGGAGGCAGCTGGCTGCTGCTGCTGCTGCTGCTGCTTTCTGGAGATATTAACACACACCAGTTCTGTCACACCAAACACTATCGGTCAGGTTTATTTTTTGCAACTTTTGGGGATTTCTCTTCATTTTTACTTCTCAACTGACCACATCCCTCTGCTGCTTTCATCACATCTTACATCCCAATGAGTTTGGAAGAACGTCGGAGAGGAATTAGGACTAGGATTGTACAGAATGCATCAACAGCAGAATCTGTGTAATACATATTTCAGCACTGGCGGTTGTCAAAACGGGGTCCGGGGGGCAAACGGGGGTCCTTGAGGGGAGGCCATGGGGTCCCAGGAAAAAAAAGGAGAATAATTTATTTTCACTATAATTCCACCGATAAGTAAAACAATGACCAAATATAAGGAGGACTGCCACATTTAAACAAACAAATAAATAAATAAATTATAGGAATATAATTATATGTCTAGAAAAAGACTGACTGACTGAATTACTTTATTTAATATCCCATTAAAATGTGTATTTCCTAATATTTGTGTATTATTTTTACTCAAATGAATGAATTTATTTTATTTTATATTCTGAGGTGAATGCAGAGAGAAATAAATAGGGGGGATGAATATATAAATAAATACATGCATTTAACTTAATAAATAAAATGGAAAATCAAACAAATGCAGCATTTATATGTAAAAGTAAGACACAAATAAATTTAATTGATCAAATGGAAAATGAAATAAATATGTGCTTCTAATGGCCAACTGATCTAACTGAATAACTATTTAAGAAATAAGTCATTCATTTATTTATTTTTGTTTAGGCAGTTTCATTCCTCCATAATTTGGGCCCACACTTTCTGTTTTAAAACATATAAAGCAAAAGTCTCATCAAATGAGGTCTGTGGTCCAGTTTTTGTACGTTTAAGGGTCCTTGATATGAAAAAAGCTTTGAAAGGTTAGGAAAAGCCAGTCACCTGAGTTAAATATCATTGAAGCCTCAAAACTGATGTACTACATCATGCAGTAAAGACATAAACCCTGGCCTCCACATCCAGTGACAGCACTTTGTAGGCTCATGACCCACCAGGACCAGCCCTCTGTTTGCAGTACAGCGTTTGCAGCGTTTTTATGGACTACAAATACATTTGCAGAGAAATAATCAAGGCAGGAATCAGATTTTCTCTCAAAAATGGATTTGGCAAAACAGTTTAGTAACACGTAAAAAGGCTGGTACTCTAAGTCCCGCTTTCAATAACCAGAACAAGAGATGTGCCTGCAATCTTATAAGTCAAACTTGTTCCTCCATTACTTTGCCTTGTCGCCAATTTGCGTTGAGGGAGTCTCTAGAACTGTTCCTTTCTGTCGGTAATTGAGTCACTCCCCCTGTACCTGCTCAGATTCCCTAAACATCAGGTGTTCATCATCAGCCCTGCCTGTGGCTGCTGTGTCTCTTTCTGTCTGTTTCACCGGCCCCGCCTGGATGTTTCGGGGGGGTGGGGGGGGTTTGGCATCGGTGACGGTGCGTGCTTCTATGGCAAGCGCACTGGTGTTATTTGTTTCTACGGTGCTGATGGCTGTGATGATGGTGGCGGTGACAGTGAGAGCGGTATTGGCTAGCAGAAGCAGCGGGCACCAGATCCCCTCCTGTTTGTTCAGAGAGACACGCAGCAAAGCTTCGCTGTGTTCAACCCAAGGCTGCAAAACCCCCCCCCCCAGTAAAACCAAAACACTGGCACCGCTTCCAATACATATTGTTTTCATGCCATTTTTTCCAAAATCCGTGTCCGTGCATCTGTCTTACTCTGAGGCTGGAGTCTTATTTATTTGCCTTTCGCGTCGAGTGTCCTTATTTTGAGCTCGAAGGCTTTTGTGAATACAGAACCATTCTTGATGACTTTTCTGTTGTTGTTACCAAGGATACTTAAAAAAAAAAAAAAAAAAAAACACACAATCTCCCTGTATGCGTTTCCACAGGCACGTGCATGTCGGCGCATGTATGGGCGTTCTGCATGTGTGCAAGCTTTTCTAAGCCCACATATGTGTGAGTGGGTGATTTCGGCTCTGCGAGCCCAGCACCCAACCATCTGTCACAAAGGGGCCACCGTGTTCTGAAACCAATCATCTCCTTCCAACAGCTTCTAGGATCCCCGCTCCGCTTTCCAACGACGGTCCGGCACGCCAAATACACGTTCACACACAAACAATGACGACGTCTGCCACATGCTCCTCTCAGCACACACACACACACACACACATGCTCGCCCGCACAAACTTAACAATCACACAGACGCTTGCCTTGAAAAAAACGCTCAGGCCCTTTTCCTCATTGGAGAAAAATCGCTCTTTCATCACACTTTCAAGCAGTCGACTTGTTTTGGGGGTTGAGATCGACTCTGATTGGTTGCTGCCACAGCAGAGCTTGAGATGAAAAGTATTTCAGTGTCAAGGAGAGCACATGTGTAAAAAGAACAAGTTGTGGATTTACAGGGATTTTACTAATGCCATAAATAATGGCTTCTAAATAATTAGCAATTATTTATATTGATATTTCCCTTTTTTTGGCATTTCCCCCCTGTTTCCACTAGTCTTATTTTGACTCTACATATTTGTCTATTTTGTAGTGTGAAAAAACGCCATTGTCTCACTGTTAATGACGTGTCTGACAGAAAGAGATGCGATTGGTCCACGTGTACCCGAAACCGCATTTAAACTGCGCTCTCTTTCCTGTCAAAACCACCCGATGAAGGTCTGAGTACCGAAACGTTGTTACATTAAAATGACTTGACTTACATTAAAATGACTAATTTGATACTACTTTGATATGTGGGATTTCTTCTTTTTCCTACTTTAGAGACTTTAAATGCTCAGAATGCACCCGCCTCACTTACTCCGCGATCATTTATTGACAAATCATGTGCATTACGGCTTGTTTTCTACATTTTCGGTTGCAAGCTTAAGTTCAGTTTTCCACCGAATTCATATCCAAAGTCCACGTTTTTATTTCATCTCACGGTTCACTTGACAAGAGTATTCAGAGTTCAAGTTTGAACTGACAGGAACTGGTATCACTATGTCAAATTACACAGAACACAGAACAGAACAACAGCAGCAGCCTGTGATATGGACAGACTTTACCAGAAATGGCAGCTGTCAAAAACTGCTGGAGGAAAGGAAGCAAAACCACCTACAATCTTCAATGAAATAAAAGTGTCTCTTGTGTACAGTACATACACGGTACAGAAACTCACTCGTCCACCCATAATTCAAATAAACATCAAGCGCCTGCAGATATATACAACATACTCTAGATTTTAGATTTCCACACTTTCTCTGTCCAGTCATATTTATTGCCATGCATGCGATATTGGGCCTGCGGGTGGTACATTATTTCGTCAACAGCCTCGCTGACATCTCATCGGGGAAAATTATGTGTTACTGTGTTTGAAATAATTTGTGAAAGTGTTTTCATCACTTGGGAAATTTATTGGCATTGTCCTCAAATAATTCATTTCCATGGAATTATTTTCGCTTGGATAGTAGAAACAACAGTAAGAGTTTTTCTTTTGTTTGTTTTTTTTTAGAAGGTTGAAATTCATAACTGAATCAACTTAAATATCAATGAAGCCAAAGTCACAGTGGGATTTTGGGGAAGGTTTAGATACTAAAGAACTGCTGCTGCATTTAAAGAAAAAGCGCCGTTGAATGATTTTGCTTAAACTTTACCGTAAATTACTAAATAATAGCTTTTATTTGTTTCAATCACTTAACAGATCAGGCGTTTATTTGAGACAAGGCTGCAATATGAGGCAATTAAATCCTTCCTGACGAAAATCTCGCTCAGCAAAACTGTAAAAATATGGTAATTTACGAATTAAATATTGGTACTGTTCAAAAGTTTGGGGTCACTTAGAAATTTCCTTATTTTTGGAAAGAAAAGCAGTAGTTTAAAGTTATCTTTTAATAAAGACAACTTTAAACTAATCAGAAATACACTCTATACATTGCTAATGTGGTAAATGACTATTCTAGCTGCAAATGTCTGTTTTTTGGTGCAATATCTACATAGGTGTATAGAGGCCCATTTCCAGCAACTATCACTCCAGTGTTCTAAAGGAACAATGTGTTTGCTCATTGTGCTAATGTAATAACATTTCTGTGTGAGCAGGACTCTTTCTCTGGATCATGTGACCACAACGACTCATTCCATTTCACACCTTGAAGGGTGACCCATGTGACCCTTTGTTATGGAATGAGGGGTGTGGTCTACAGCTCCACCCTCTGTGATCCAGAGATATAGCTCCTGGTTTCCATCATCAGGCTAGAACTGAAGAAGCCTTTTCGGATGAAAGGTGAAACGTCTTCAAGCTCCAAGAAAAAGTCCAGTTGCTTCCAACTTAACTCCTCGACTAATAAAATTTCTTATTCATTTTACAACTCATGGTGGTAAATTAAAGTGTGACTTTTTAATGAAAACACTAAATTGTCTGGGTGACCCCAAACTTTAGACCGGTAAACCAGTATGACGACCATATTACTTCAACGTTTATTTATCAACACACACACCTGCGTCCGGCATTTAAAACGGTAATTATTTGAAACTCTTATTATTATTTGGTAATTTACGATATTTCCATCTACAACATTCACTGCCGCCAACACTTGCTGAGAGCACTTATGCATATCATAGCTATGCATAGCTTTTACAGTAGGTTATATGCTTGAGGACACGATGAAAGGACACAGCAGCTACTGTGGGAATCAAATTTATGATCCATGAGAGTCACCTGGGTCGCACTGTCATGTCTGACTACTCAGTGTCCTTTAAATAGAAGCGGTGACAGAAGTGGACCGCCTCCTCTGCTTGGAAAAGAAATACCAAGGGGAGTGGAGAGCGGACAGGTAGTTCCTAAAAGGAGATATATGAACGAGCTACTGTAGAACACTGTTCTCACAGAATTTCTCCTGCAGGGAGTGGAATTTTTGTCCACCTTTGTCCCTCAATGGCGGGCCCGAGTGGAGCGTTCCCATATTTGCGGTCTTTGTGGATGCGTTTCCTATGGGTATGAGCAGCTGAGGCTGGAGGATTCGTGTTTGTATGTGGATAAAACATGAACCGTTATATTGCATGTTGCAAGTTATCAGTCCATGCACACAGATTTTGTCATGTATTTGTCATGTCGTGTGTAGATCCTCCAGCCATCTGTCAGCTTATATATGGAGTCCTACTATATATGCAGCATGAGAGAAACTGTGGATGCCTTTGTAGCAAAAGAGAGTACACAGCAGCCGAGTAAACGAAATGACAACAGTGTATAAAGCGATATAATGTACCATGTGTAAGTGTCAACAGCTGATGGGTATAATCAGCCCTTTTCTATTTGCGGCGATGTGAGATTATTCGGAAGAATTGGACTTGCTTAAATGAGCCACCGAAGGATGTAAAGTTGCCATATTTCAGTTTGTTACTCGTCAGACGTGGCAGGTTTACATTTCTCCTCCGCTGAATCAAAGGGAGATGCTTTTACTGCGTGGAGAGATCTATTTCTGAGAGGTCAATCTATTGTGTCGAGGGCTTGTCACTCTGTGACGGATTCTAAACATCGGGTCCGGTTTTTCTGAACGACTGTGTTACGAATTAGGAATGAGCGAATACACCATTATCTGCGTTAGTAGCTGTACTCTGGGTGGGCGGGGCTTAGCCTAGAAGTGGGTGGAGTTTAACCCATAAATGTGTGGGGCGAGTTATACGTGCTATATTTTTTCTTTATTAGCAAACTATTTACAGAAAAGCATTAGAATTGAGCTTTATGTTTAAAGAAATCTATTTACAGAACAGATTTTTTTTTCTTTTTTTTTTAGAATCTTACATAAATAAACTTCAGTAGATCAATGGACACTAGTGGAGTATTAAGTTAAGTTTTTATACTTAACATAGGCTATATTTTTTTGCATGGCTTAATTTTTTTATGTGTAAAAAGTGTTACACATTGGTTTATATGCACAACAATGCAGATTTTGTGTACATGCGTGCCCAGCTGGTATTTCCCACACCAAAATGTACCGTTTCCTTGGTGATAGTCAAACTCGTAAAAAAGCACATTATCCCCCGTAACAACATGTAACATCATTCCGAACGGGTGCTGCGATTTTGATGAGGAAAAAGGATAAAGGAATACAAGTTCAGACATGAATGAATTACAGAATAAGGCCATGAAAGGTTACAGCTGCTCAGCGTAGCTCCATTGTGGCCACCTGTGGCCTTCATGGAGCCAAGGCCGATGCTATCCAAATGAGCAGAATAACTTTCATTACGCAGGCTGACTATCGTGATTCTTGTACTGAAAGTTGAGCAAATAACTACTCCAACACACACAAAGGCATTCTGTAAGCGCAGGTCCAATGAGTGTGTGTGGGAAAAATGCTTAATGAAGACCGGAGGGGAGGCTTCAGTTCTGATCTTCACCCCTCAGGATGCCTCCTTGAAGTTGGGAATTATTGCCTGCTGCATTTAGGGAAAAAAAAGGACGATTCTGGATAATATTATAAAATTTTTCCTTGAACATAAGAGTTTTCTTTTCTTCTTTCACACAGATGAATAAAGCAACGGATTTGTAGCATTTTATAAATCGTTCGCAGAGCAGTAAGTGAATGTAGGTATTTCATCCATTGCCAGTCGTGAAGTGCTTTTGATGTCCGATAGTCATCTCTCTGTATAACTCCAGGAATCTCTGTTGGTCTTTCTGTACTTTTCCACACGCATCTCAACAAATGTTCATCTGAAACACTTCACCCTTGGTGGGTGTATTGCTGGGGGCGTTGAGTGCAAGCTCATTATAACAGAGGAATTGTTGAGAATTATAAAATATTGACGGAGCGCATTTTTTCCAGCCTTTACGGTACCGCTTTAGCGGCTCAGGAAACTCTCGTCTCCCTCTCTCTACTCCTCTTCGTCACCTTACTGATAACTTACATTGTTAGAGCTCGTTAATGATCCGTCATTAGGTCTGATCTTAACCAGCAGACTGTTAGAGGATCGGTAAATCTCTGATCTACTGGCCAATTCATGGAAAATGTTATGTTGGACACTATGAACCTCTAATAACCTCTATCTACTTATATAACCTGTTAAAAGTATTTTTAATTTGTAGTAAAACACAGATTTACTGCAATTATTAGTATTACAGTAATAATATATATCAGCAATATCCCCATCATCAATACAGTAAGAAAATATTTTATTATAATATCAGTAGGGCTGAAACTAACCACTATATTTGATGTTTAATTTAGATTAAACATCTTACAGAATATATTCATATTCTGTAATGACCCTCAGTGTGATTTCTATAATTTTATGGAAAAATAATTACTTTGAACTCTGATCTTATTTATCACTGAACTTTGCATTGCAGATAATTTAGCTCAGATATTTCAAGTTTTTTTTTAAAATAAATAGAGTAATTAATAAACACAATTTTAGATTTGTTTTCGTTCAATATTTGAACTAGATTTGCTCTGTCACAGTAACATAAATAGATTCTGACATTTCTGGAGTCACCTCACATGTTGTAGATTTCTTTTAATACCAGGTTAAGTGCATAACATCGGTGGTTGTAGAAATATTGCATATTCATTATCATTTCTAGCAGGAAAACTGAAAAATAGCCCTGGGGCTTCAATGGTTAAAATGCACTGTTTTTTTCCCAAAAGGGGTCAGATATGTATTTTATTTTAAAATGCAGCCCTTATTTTACTTGAAAGGAAAAAGAGCATTTATTTACTATTAGAGTACTTATTATTTATAATATCTGTCTATGATAGATTGTTAGTTTCTTTCATGTTGTTGACATTCACACCTCACATCAAACATATTCATTTTTCTATATTTGTTGAAGCAGCAGCACCGGAGGCCAAGCAATCAGTCCGCTCGGAAAAGACGTTTGAACAGGCGCTGCACTAGTTGCTTTAAAAAGACGATAGAAATGAAAATAACGGCATCGACCCTAAAAGAAACAGAGAAATTTAATTTGTGTAACTCATGTATGAATGTTTTTTTACATATAAATAATAGAATATTCGAGAGAGTGATACTACTCTTCTGTTTGGTGGAGATTCGTATCATCATAATCGTAATCCTGTGTTGGTTAAAGGGAACTAATTAACTTGTTACTGAGAAATGAAACTGGAACTGATATGATTTGATTGATATATGATCACAACCAATGAGAATGATAGCAAAAAATCTGGAAACAAGAAACGAGACATGTTCTGAATGATAATTATTTCCCATGTGGATTTATATATGTATACCAAGCAACAACAAGCAGAATCTTATAGAAAATCTGAATGTAAAGCAGCTATAGGAAATGAGAACATGGGTTATGCTATTGATAGGCACTAGAAGGAAAGCTGCCTCCCTTAAATTCACAGTAATCGAGAGTCACTCCTAACCCTAGGGGTGGAAATATCATAAATCAGTTTTGAAGGGGGGCGACACGGTGGAGCAGGGGTTAGCGCTGTTGCCTCACAGCAAGAAGGTCGCAGGTTCAAGACCTCCTTGGTCCTGGGTCTGGGACCTTTCTGTGTGGAGTTTGCATGTTCTCCCCGTGTCTGCGTGGGTTTTCACCGGGTACTCCGGCTTCCTCCCACAGTCCAAAAACATGCTGAGGTTAATTGGAGACTCTAAATTGCCCGTAGGTGTGAGTGTGTGAGTGAATGGTGTGTGTGCCCCACGATTGGCTGGCGACCATCTGGGGTGTATCCCCGCCTCTCGCCGTAACGCGCTGGGATAGGCTCCAGCAGACCCCTGCGACCCTAATGAGGAATAAGCAGGTATAGAAAATGACTGACTGACAGTTTTGAAGGGTGAATATTTGATATGTATTTTCAACTCTTTGTAGCCACATGGGTTGAACGGAGCATTAGACATCTGTCCATTTGTGTAACTTGTATGTCTGACCTATAATTCTCTGTGCCTACGGTGACCATGTATGTAAGAAATGCTATGCCCCCCATGATCTTATGGAAAGGTAATTTGTAAATCTTATTTTGGAAAGTAATTATAGTTTCTATCACTGTTTATTCTTCACTAGGGTCATGAGGGTCTGCCGGAGCCAATCCCAGCGTGCTTCAGGCGAGGGGCCAGTCTACACCACTCACTCACTTACACACTCATACCTATGAGCAATTTAGAGTCTCCAATTAACCTGAGCATTTTTTTTGACAGTGGAGAAACCTCAGACACAGGGAAGATCTGCAAACTCCACACACAAAGGTCCCAACCCAACTCCTTGAACCTGCAACCTTCTTGCTGTAAGGTAACAGCTAAAATCAAACCCACTGCGCCATTGTGCCATAATTATAATCGCCATTTCTTAATATTATTGAATTTTTTGAAGTGCGTTTATATCGAAATATGAGATTCTGTACAAATTTGAACCTGTTCAACTCCCCACTAATCTGCACCTATCTATTTAAAGGCACATCGAGCACAGCGCTAATCTGATGAAGCAACACGTGAAATATGCAGTTCACGCCTTTTTTTGTAATGTAATCTATTAATTAAAAGAAAAAAGTGTCAAACCTAGTATGCTGGTTTGCACTGGAAATAGTTTTTTTTTTGGTTTACTGTGCACCAGCTGGCACCCAGAAGAGAGGCAGCGGGTATATTCACTTCTGGAATAATTATTTTCTTTTGATGAACTTCAATTTTCTTTTTCGAGGGAAGCGGTCCACACAACGCAAAGTGTGGTTTTTCTGATCAGTGGGGTGGGAAAAGTTCTATTGCCATCCTTCACTCTGTTCTCAACAAGCAGAAAATTGTGGCAGGGTGGATTTTCCTTGCATGGTTTAGGCCCGCTGCACTGCTTAAAGGACAAAAAAAAAAGATGTGACTAACTACAAAACCAATTGCAATGGTCATAGTGCTCCAATCTGCAGGGCATGAGTGCTCACTGAATGATGAGTATCATGATAGATTTAAAAGGTCCAGAGACTTTATGATCTGCAAAAGCACACTGAAGCTGATCTGGTGGAACGCTCTCATTCGATACAGTCATCACAGGCTTTCCAAGTTTCCAAATCACTTGTAGTATCTTTTTTAATTTAACATTTTTTACAATGGAACTTCTACTTATAAATGATATATTCTATCAAATATTACATTTTCTTTTGACAAAGCTGTTGTCAAAAGGAATTTGTTAAATCAAGCTGTAATCAAAAGCGCAAACAAAATGGGTCACTTACTTTAAGTTTATTTGTTATACATAAAACACAGAAAAATATCTTTACTTATATATTCATATTTTCCAGGGACCACTGGTATGACATAAAACAGTAGCCTTTAAGAGACAATAGCAGTCGTTATCTCACATTATTATTTAATGAATGTCACTATTACATAGCTAGGATCCAAGTAGCTGATTTTTTTTACCCTTACAAGCATTTTTGTATATTTTGTTCAGTAAATCCTTGTCAAAAAAGATATTTTTCATTGTTGTTTTATATTTTATATATTCTGCATTTGGTTTGTCTGGTTTTAGTTTCAATCCAGTAACGATATTTCTATTGTGTTGTAATTATAAGTGACAAATATTTGTCTTCCCATATGATGCTCATGTTTGTTTCTGTGTTTATGATTTCCATGTTACTGCAATAATCTTTCCACTTTAATCAAATTAAGCTTCATGCAATATACATATTTATTTTTGAATAATTTGTACATCTGTGAGTACAGATGACCACAGATGTAATATGATTTCCCTTACTGGCAGATTGACAATTAGCGGTTATTACTTTTCATTGGGAGAGGTCTGGCTTGTCCACTCCTTTTACAGCAGGTCAATTAGAATCCAACTGAGTAGTGCACTTCACTGATGGAGCACACTAAAATCTTTGACCCTCCTGATTGCACTGTGTGTCCACTAACAGTATAATGGGCTAAGAGTGCTGAACTACTCATCTACTGTAAGTGCCGGCCATTAAAAGTTAGAGAGACCATATCTAAGTCAATATGATCTATGAAATACTTAATAGCCACTCAAAATTTAGATTCATTCACAGCATGGCTCTAGGGTAGATGTAGTGGTAATTGATTTTTACAAATTGTAGTGCAGCAAAAATGTGCAGGAACTACTGTAGGTATCATTTTGCTTTGATAATGCGATTTGAGCGTTTTTTGATTTTTTTTTTTGCTATAAGTATCTTACAAGATCAGCACAACGGTGCAAACGTGACTATTATACTGTATGTGTAGATGTATAGGCGCGCAGACTGTATGCAGCAGGCGTTGTATGTTTCACCCAAACACACGGTGCAAAACAGCAGACCGAAAACTGCTTTTCTCCCTGTATAATACACATCTACTCAGCAACAAAGTTCCTCCTCCCTCGCAGATTAAATGGACGTGCTGCCGTTTTCAGGAGTCAGCTCTTCTGTCTGCTCTCAGCATGGTCAAATTCCTTAGACACATTCGCAAAGACAAGGCTTCCTCAGCAATCCGCTTGGATAGCAGACCAGCTCAGCTCCTGCCCTCCGAGTTGTGCTGCTGTATCGAACTGGTATCTGATTCACTGACCTTCTCGCTGCCTCATGCCTTGCTAATGTAATCTAGTGCTGCT
The DNA here is from genome assembly GCA_030544235.1 of Lepturacanthus savala. Classification (NCBI taxonomy): domain Eukaryota; kingdom Metazoa; phylum Chordata; class Actinopteri; order Scombriformes; family Trichiuridae; genus Lepturacanthus; species Lepturacanthus savala. The sequence continues at coordinate 18,572,800 of CM060481.1, forward strand.
GCTGGCTCATGTCTCTGTGCCTGCAGCTCGCTCTCGTTCAAGCTCGCTCTCTCTCTTTCTGTTTTTCTTCTCACGCAAGTAAGCACAATCAGACACATACACACACAAGCTGGACTCAGTATCTGTCTTTTTGCTTTGTTGTTTTAACCTTAAACCTCTCCCCCAGTACAACCGGATATCACTGGGATTTTTTCGTGTCTCAGTACAACACCTGCGTTTTGATTCTGAAAGCAAAATTTTTGGAATATATATATATATATATATATATATATATATATACACACACATATATATATATATATATATACACACATCTTTCATTCATTATTGGTCTTAACATAGCAGTCGTGACAAGACATTTGACTGGATGAAATTGCCTAAAACCTTTGGAGACACATTTTGGAGGTGCACCAAAAAAAAGAAAGGAGAATGACAATATATGACACCCTGCCCGATCATAACCTTGCTACAATCTTGTTCACATGTGTATCACTGTTCCTGTGTTAGGGTTTTTTCTAAATGTGAAAATACAAATACAAACATTTGCAAATAAGGCCTTTGTGCTGTAATTTGCATATGCAGGTCTGTCTTTTTGTTTCATATTTCTTAAAAAATATCTCTGGCGTTTGAGCGAAACCTACTTGACATAAGTCGTCTCATCCATTGTTTTTTAAAGAGCATGCTGGTTTGTGGTTGTGAAGCTGAATCTCTCACTCTCTTGCTCTCTCTCTCTCATTCTTGGTTAATTGTGCTACAGGAAAGGGGGGGTATATATCACCGTTATCCCTCAAGCCAGTCGTCCAATCTAAAAGTCAGACTAAGGCATGTACTAAGTTCCAAAATACAAAAGAGATCCAAACCATGGAAGCCAGAGAGATTTTGCCACTGCCCAGCCACAAAGCACCAAGCCCAGTCTCTCAGCAGCTCTGCTGAGCTTCCCTGGAGAACCATGCTGGAAATGGACATTGCAGGAATTAGGAAAGTGAAAATGTGTGAAGGATGATCTGAAAAAATGGGGGGGGGGGGGGGTATGTGCAAAATGGCAAAGAAAAAGAAATGGTGGGAAAAAACAGGCATTTCTGTTTGGCCATATGTGTTCATTGTTGGCATTGTTCTTTCATACATACCCATCCATATGGTTGCATAAGTGCACACACATTTATACGCTACACCCACACATAACACTGGATATAAACATACAATACAGGCAAAACCTCATACAGAAGATATAAGCACACACAGACACACACACACCTAAGCAGGTGGAATTTTGTATGCATGGCTGCGCTTCCCTTAGCTGTGGCCATGGTTGCTAGGCTACGGGTGATTCCAGTCTTTGGAGGGGACCTGACATTAGGGAGAGCAAATTGACCACAGGAGGCTTTAATCTGCCGTGAAACAGCAGCTGGCGCACACACGCATGCATGCATGCACACGCATACACACACACACTCATGCAAGTCGTACTGTATTTCAACATTTACCCCTCCTATGATAAACACACACTATCAGCCTCTCTGGATGTCTCCCTCATGCATAAACATAGGAATAGTGAGCATCCTCTTTGGGCCGGCAGCCCGACCGACACGGGACACACTGTTTTCCCACGCCCAATAGGGAAGTGTCTCCCGGGACAACAGGGATGGTGTGCGTGTTTAAAAAGGTGTCAGAATGTGTGTACCTGCCTGCATGAATAAGATATAGACCAAACTATTCATGAAACCTTTGAAAGTAAAATCTGCATAAAAGTCATAATAATAAGAGTGTTTCCTGAGCTGCAACAAACAAAACTGGACAACTGTGTTAACGTGGTATCTAAAGATATCATACGTTCTGGGTTATATTATGGAATAGAGAGCCCAGATCTTTTGAAATATAGACATCAACTCTGTCAGGGCGAATAATACTCATTTCACCCATCAATATTTAAATGCAGGAAGTTCTGGGCGATCCAGCAATTGAAGTCAAGGATGCAGTCTTTGAATGTATTAAAACCAAATACAAAAATCACTGGGGTTAAAAGAGAAGTACAATTGAGTGTTTTCTTTATAGGAAGAGAAGCTCACATTGTGAATGCAGATGACTTAGAGATGCAGATGTGCAGAGAGAACAAGAGTGGTTCAAGGACAGACCCCTGAGGTACCCCACAAGTCATCTTCACTGAGGCTTGCCATGGCTACACTGAAAGACCACTTGTAAGTAAAAAATAAAACCACTTCACCTTTGAAGCAGTGATGCCAATGGTGTGTTTGAGATGTTACAATAAAATAGAATGATCAACAGTGTCAAATGCAGCACTTAAATTTAACAGCATCAGCAGCAACCAACAGATCCTTGTTCACTTTAAAGGAGTGCAGTCTCTGTGATGTGGTTTGCCCTGGCTCCTGACTGAAATGTCTCAGAGAGAATGTTTCTGTTTAAAGAAACAATCATTTGTTCAGCAACTTTTCCTAAAACCTTACAAAAGAAGGATGGTTTGGCAATCGGTCTGAAGTTATCCAGGGAGTTAGGGTCATACGAGGGTTTCTTCAGAAGGGGTTGAACAATTGCATTCTCAAAATAAGCAGAGACACAACCAGTCAGTAGTGACATGTTAATTATGGAGAACAGGGGAGCATCTGTGAATTTGGCCGCAGAGGAAATATTAAAAATGTGAGAGCGTACAGGGTTTAGTTTATTATTAGACAGATTATTTTGAACAACAGACGAGTTTTATAGATTCAGAGACACTAACACCCTCTGAAAAAAATCGATGAAAGGTGTGGCCATTGATGTGGGCTTTCTACTTAAATTAAACTATCATAGGTTGGCAGAGAAATGTTCAAGAAAGACAGAGAGACACAACACAAGGTTTAAGGTTCCCTCTAATAGTAAAACAAAATGACACAAACAGAGATGAGTGAGCAAAGTGAGTTGCTATTATTGTATAAACAAGTGAAAATCCTCCCGCTCTATCAGGTAACCTGGGATGAAAAAAAAGAAAAAAAAAGAAATTGGGGGGTGACGACTCCATTACAGTGAAAAATATCCCCATAAGGTTTCTGGTATAATGAAAGACGATTGTGTTAAAAATGATACAATCTCAGTAAATAAGGTATCTATTACAGAGGGAAATTATACAGAATGGCCACAATGGATTTAAAACAATTGCCTGCTTCTATTATTGAATGGGCTACAATGTTTTTATATAATCCCAAAAAATTAAATACAAGCTTTAGAAACATGACTATTAAAAGCACAAGGATCATGAAACCTGCTATTTTATAAAACAGGTTGGTCTTAATAATACATTTAGATATTAACAACAAGAAAAACACACATCAGCCTCATCCTTTAAATGTACAACATACAGCACATTGGGTTTTACAGAACTACTTTGGTGCTGAGCAAAGCAAATCGGATGAGCTCAAGCTCTTCATCTTCTCATGTGTGAATTAAGTGAATCTAATTCAAACGGATGAAATGTCACAAAAGTTGCAGGGCTCTATCATGCTCATGCTCAAAACAGAGACTTCCTTGATAATCTCTTTAAGGGATTCTTGCTCAAACTCTTAAATCTGCCACAATTACCATGCATTTGACCGTTTCCTCAATGCCTACATTATCTCAAAGTCTCTTAAATGAACCTGTAATACTATCTGATTTAATTGCCGGTGCAGATGATTCTGCTTTATGAGCAAACCCATTCACCGCAGAGGTATATCAATCCTAATGCATCTCCAAGTCTGACTATGACTTTATTATGATTAGTCACTTTGTTTTTCCTAAGCTGGAACGGTACAAAATGTGAATATGAATAGAGAAATACTGACATGATTATCTGCTGTCACCGCACATTAATCACCAATAATCTCCATGACTGTGATATTAAATGTATTCATGTGTCCTCTTTGGACATTCTAGAGACATTCTCACCTTGTTTTTGAGAAGCAGATGGTATCAAGCGCTGTTAAATATTCATCCCTGAGAGGATGTCACTGTTCTCTCAATGATGCAAAAGCCTAATATTCATAAACTGATGTCACTTGGCTTTCATGTGTGGGGATTTGCAAAACAATTCAACAGGGACAGTCGGTGTGTTGGCCCACTGCTGGTGGACAAAGGCCGCATGTGATCGCCTAAAGTTTCACAGATTCTGCGTGAAAACAGTTTAGCTTCTTTTATGACCAAATAATCGGGCAACAACATGTGGTATGTGCAGTTTATCCAAAATACATCCAACATTGCCCTTTCACCTGCAGGAGAATAGCTGGACTAACAACCCCACCAAGTGGTCAGGTGTGTTATATCCATATCCAGACATCATGCTCATGCCTCATTTACTCTTCAAATAAATTGGCAACAATTCACATTTATCAGTGATTAATAATGTGGCCTAACCTCACGGAACTAAACTACAACCTATAACTCACTTTCTCTCACCTGACAAATAGTCTTCAAAAGTTTCTGAACCAGCGGAAAAGTGCTTAAACTACAATATGCATGAGAGAGATGCCATATTTCCGGTCCTTGGGGAAAGTTAGAACATTTTCCCCAGTATCATATTCCCATTTTAATCTCTCTCAATCTTCTCCTACAAAGAGTAATAGGGTTTGATGTGTTCTCATGAAATATTCACTCAGATGCTTCTTCTTTTTCATTTACAGTATATTTTGCTTTTTACTTATCTTACACAGGAATCTACACTCCCCTCAGCCTGAATAAGTGCCTTACTCTCTCTTCGGAAGCATGCAGGTGAAGGAACCATCTGTGTCATCATGAAGGCAAAAAGTATTAAATTATTGGTTATTCTGCATTATTTGCCCACATCTGATGCACATATGGATACGGATGAATATAAGAGCTTGTGCATTACTAACAGTTTGCCACGTTATTTCGGTTGCATTTACGAATCATGGTTGTCGTGTTATCATACCACACCTCTGTTCACCAGGGATACACCCGAGGTTAATCTCATGTTTTACAGTAATGCAAAATGAAAATGAAAGCGTGAAATCCTCCAAGCCTCAGAAAATTAACCTCGACAACTGTACACTGAGCTCTGCACACCAGAGGCATATTCAAGTCTCCCTAAAGCACCTTGATGCATAACAGTTCATCTGCCGGCACACATGTGCTGTTAAAAGTAATATTGCACTTCCATAAAGTTGGGGCATTCGCATGAGACAGATTCAGAAATAATGGTCAAAACTGATGCAGCAGAGATCAAGATATCCTAACTTCATATACATGTATTGGCTGAGATAAACCTTGTCTTGTTAGCCAGCCAGCCCCCCCTCTCCATTATCTCATGAATCTCCATATCTGTCAATCCCCACACTTCTAAAATGTGAACAGGAGCCCTAAATGGGCTTCCTGTTCAACTGAAGGTAAGCCTGCTGACATGATCAGAGGTTAACTTTCAAATCTGCAGATCATGCTCCAGAGCCACAGAAAACACAAGACTAACAATCACTCCCCTGAATATGTTTAAACAGCAAATGCACTGTATGTGTACTCTATGCTCTGCAGTAGGAGGCACAGCAATGGATTTGGAAAGAGTATGTAAGGGAGGAAAACGTTGACAGTGGTTTTATAGTGGCATTTCAGGCTGCTTTTTTGCCAACTAACTAATTGGGTTGTGTTCTCATTTACCGTCTGTGTATTTCATTACTATTAAGAATTAGTTACAATTACTAAACATTTTTTTACATGCTACTATGTCTTGATTAAACCAGTCTGGCGCCCCAGGGTGTCTACACCAAGTGCCACATCCCAAAATACCAAACACTGACATTATCTGACATTAGAGCCAAACTGCTAGATAGCACGCTAATCCCTCAAAGACTCGAGAATTCATGTATCGCATCACCACGTACCGTGGCTTCAAATTCTATGGAGCAGACTCAAGATGTTAACTGTGCTGGATTTACTAGGATTTGAATGTTTACCGTGATAACTGACCACGCCTTCGTGCCACAGCAGACGACATTAGGCCTGAATGTGAAATCGCTGCAGAGAAAGCCAATCCCGATGACTGCAGCCCATCAGCACTTCAGTACCTTCAATAGCAAAATTCCACTCAGCATCTCCACACACGTAACAGACTGTCAAAGAGCAATCATACCAACCACTGAGCACCAGAATGCAACGCGTTGATGTGAATGGTGTAAACTGCAGTCCATGAAAACACTGTCACACAGAAGAGATGAATGCATAACAGAAAATTGCCATCATTTAATGATGTTCGTAATGGCCCGACACAAGCTGTGCGACCACACCAAACAGAAAACGCCTCCACTGTGAACAAATGTCCAATCACCAAGCCGTATCACACTGCACAGAGTTAATGGGATTCCCTCCGCCTACATGGAGCCGCCATAGTGTCTAAACCGATGTTAAGGTACACTATCTTTGCTTCTGGTGACAGAGGCCATGTTGAGTGAGGCTAATTGTATTTTTTATATTAGCTAGGGGGCATGTTTCACTTTCACGAGTCAACAGGATAGTGAGAGACAGGAGACAATGGAAGAAAGCAAGAATTGCAACAATGATCTCTCATCAGCGCTGAACTGGGGTCACACCACCTGATGATGGCTATAATACCTGCTGCTGGCATTCAGACTTAGTCATTGTCAAATTCCAGAGTTTTCACTGGTAAAAATTAGAAATTTCAAGCAGATATTGATTTGGACCTAGTCTTAATGCTGGACCTCCAGTACCGTGACGGACCAACCTACTCATACAGGTGTCTGATGCATTTAAATATGTTTATTGGACAACAAGGTGAAAATATGAGTAAGAGAAGTCAGTCTGGCGAAAAGTAACTAAAACTGTTCTGCAGGGCAATTTCATCAATTTATTCAAGGAAGTTTGGTCGAAGAAATTTTTAACACCTTTTTTCCCCATTCTCACACACACACACACACACACACACACACACACACACACACACACACACACACACACACACACACACACACACACACACACACACACACACACACACACACACACACACACACACACACACACACACACACACACACACACACACACACACACACACACACACACACACACACACACACACACACAGGAACAACTTAGGGTTTGTGGTCCTTCTTGACACATGAACAGTTGGAGACAGAGATCAAACAGTCAACCCTGTGATTAGCGATGACCTCCACTACCTCCTGAACCACAGCCACCACCTGTGCGTTTCCTACCAAGACAAGTCAAAATGTCTGCTGTTGGGGGGTGGATATAACCACTATACAGTGCAAGATCACACACATCTGCTTCTTCTCCCACACTGCCTTGTCAGTAACATTGCTTCCACTGGTAGATAAAAGCTTTATTGCAACAATCCTGTAGTGGAGGCTTTAACCAGACTGCTGTCGGAGTGTAGAGAAAAATAGCTTCAGCACCAACAAGTATGTGACGGCATACAGTCACTAAAACTAACAGCCTTGGAGCTATCAAAGATTATTAGGTTGATTACCTACCATGTAAATTCTGTATTGATTGCATAGCAGTCTGTAGCACTTAGAAAGAATAGAGTACTTGCACACAGTCAAGCGTTAAAATGTGTTGCTACTTTCGAGTAAGCTTATCTGAGAAGTCTTAATAAAGTCTTATGATTTGTGCCTGAGGCATCTGTAACAACAGTATGAGGTGCTGGCGGCAGCTCGACCTCTGCTGTCCTGTTTACAGCTCAGAATGACTCGTCAAATCTCCACAGCTGACGCCCTCTGTTTCCTGCTGACCCAGCCTTGAAGATTTGTTAGCCTGCAGAAAAGATCCACTTCACTTTGACCCCCGCCTGTTTGCCCTTTGTCAGTCTTTTAAATGTTTGTGTGCTTTTATATTTATACTCTAAGACCTTCCAAGACACAGACGAAGCTTTGTGCAGAACTGAACTGTTTCTGAGTGTGTGTGTTTATGCCTGCATGTATACGTGTGTGTGTGTGTGTGTGCATGCATGTACAATCCAAGCAGTGGTCGCAGGCCAAATGGCTCATGGAGAAGCTTCATCTGTGTAAGTGGCCACTGGGGGCAGTGTTAAGTGTCCTGGAGGGTCTCCAAGGTCATTACACACACACACACACATTCAAACACACACCCACACACATACCCCAACACAGACATTCAGAAATTAGTGTGTGTGCGTGCGTGCATATGTCCTGGAGGGACTGCGGGGTCGTTACCCTACTAATGGGGCCATATGGTCACAAAACAAACACAAACTGTTCCTCCTCTCTGCCTGTAATAAGGTCATGAAGATGCTGGTCTCATTCAGATGGAGGAACCAGCAGACGAGAACGTGCCAGAGGATGTGGACTCAACTCACAGAGGAAGGTCAATAACCTACAGCCACTCACTTCCACAGCAGCCTGCATATGGGGATTTCACTAATATTACAGACAGATGTCTATATAAATAAATAAAGATGTGAAGTACAATACTAATCAATACATCACTTCACAATTACAGCTGGGAGAGCTAACTGTACCGTATGAAATATGCTCCTGGTCATACAGGTCATGGCATAACAAAGCATCTATTGCATAAAAATCAGCTTCGCACTGAGATTTCACAATTCAGTCTTTATAATAAACATGTTGCTGTTCTAGAGTTAACCAGGTGTCAGTGTAACATCACCTGTTGCTCCCTGATGAAGTAAAGAGCTGAGTCACTAATTCTGACCAGGACTAGGACACTAGGAAAGTGACAATATTAAATGTATTCAAAGTCAGTCTGCATCCGCTACCATTTGTACTGGACACTCTTATACTATACTTTACTCTGCAGTGAATTATGTTAATTAAGATCTTTGACAGCAATGACTCATCATTTGAATATGTGGATGCATTTCATTTTAGAAGTTTAACTACAGGACATGATGCTTTTTGTACTGTAAAGTCCGCCATTCTCAGTGTATGTGCACTGGAGACATCAGGACTCTAATTAATGCATGTGTAAATTATATATTTCAGCATTTCCTGTTTAAAACACAGCAAGACAGCATGTATGTATGTAGTTGGTTGAACATAAGTGATCATCAATCAATTAAAAAGCGCAGAGGTTGTGGTTTGAGGATTCTGTGAATAGATGTGTATTGTAAAATATTGGTCTGCAGGTTCACAGCCTATCATGGCTCTCCCTGTACAGCACATGCATTGGTAATGGAATTAAGGATGAGAGTAAGGGTTAGTAATAGATGCCATACACTGCTATTTTCCTTGGAAAAATCCCCTGCCTTATGCAGACATGCATACATTGTCATATTTCTAGCAGCAGCAAAACCGGCTTGTTTGTAATAAATGAAAGAAGTGTGTCATTAGCTTGAGCAGCATACACAACTATGAAGAAGCACACAAAACAGGGGCCTTACTAAAACACAATAGAAAATGATGCTGCAATACCGTTCTTACTGCGCTGATTGACAAGCGATCTCACAGGAAGACACTGTGGGAACACTACAGCAGTATCCAATTATCACCAAGCATTTCACAAATTAGATCAACAATGAATTTCCGAGTTATCACTTTGAAGAAGGCATTTAAAAAGAGAAGTTTGACAAACCCAACAGACAGAGATCCTGTGATTCTGTGACAGCTGTCTTCCAACAAAAAGGCTTCTGTTGCTGGTCTTGTCTCAATATCTCAGGGGCAGAAACTAATACTTCACAAGCAATTCGCATGTTTGCGTACTTCCTTAATTAGATTTTGTCCATATTTCATTCAATAAAATTCTACATTAAATGCGTATTCTTTCCCTCAGTGCTTTAGAGGTAAATAGTTGACCAGCTGGTCCACGTTTTTGATGTTCATTTCCTCTTTCATACCAGTCTCTCTCACTCTCTCCATCAAACCCTTCTGGGTACCAATTAGGACTCAAAGCTGCTGCAGTGTGTGTGTGTGTGTGTATAGGTGTGTGTTTTTGCGTGTCTCACTGCATGTGTGATAACACCAGCTCAGACAACAAGCTATAGGCTACCTGTCAACAGGCACTTCAATGCTCACCATCTGCTCACACTGCAAAATGGTCTTCATTTACGCACTGCTCACAAACCATCAATGTCCTCCACGCGATAAATAGAAAAAAAGGAAGCAGGAAGCTGATTAAAAAAATGTTAGAATTGCCTGGTGATACGTCTGTGTGTGCGTGTGTGTGTCATATTTGTGTCCATGTCTATTTGTGTCACATTATTGTCTGAATGCATGCTGCAACTGTGCTGCTGGCAAATTGAGGTCTATATCTGATATCTCCTTATACTGATGTCCCTGTGCTAATCAATGGATTGCCTATTTAAATGATGATAAAATATATAAATCAACTGAAGTTTGACATCAACTGACTGACATTTTATAAATATCTTTGTAGTAGTCTGTAGAGATTGCCAAAAACAGCATCAGGATGAGTTGTTTAAGTTCTCCAAAATTACATATATTGATATTGAAGTGACAGAAGCCCTCCAGCAGCTTCATGACCAAAGAAATTAGGCGTTTCTGTTTCTAACTGCAAATCCACATTTTTTTCCCAAAAAGAATGATTAGTCATTATTGCCATGACAACAAAGATCCCGCAACATTAAGAAGGTAGTCACTTTAACCCAAATCATTGTTCAATTCGATTTTATTTGTATAGCCCAAAATCACAGATTTACCCCAATGGGCTTTACAGTTTGTATAACACAATATCCCGTGTCCTTAGATCCTCATAAAAGAAAAAAACTACGGAAAAAAAACCTTTAACCATTCTCCTTGAAATGTGGATCAGATCAGAAAACTCGTGTATGCATTATTCTGAAGAACATGGCATAATGTTGCATTTTGTTGTTTAGAGGACTTGTTGATTTTTGTAATATCACTGTTATAATAAATTAGTCCTATACATTGGACTTTAAAGTCAATGTGGGGGTTTTAATTAGAAATTGATCAGATCAAGCTGCAAGTCACAATCAAAAGCATTCTGCCTGCAGTGTTGTTGTAGGAAGGTCATAGTGTGTTCTTTCTGTCTTTTTTTTGTTTTTTAGCTCAATTTAGATTAGCTTATCAAAAATACAGTATAAGAAAACACAACATATAATACAGTGATGCACTTAAATATGAAAACACTGAAAATGTTTGTCCTTTCTCCCCTTGTTCTGCCTTTCTGTTTCTCTCTCTCTCTCCCGTATAATGTCATGCAGACATACATTGCCGCCAGCCTTTAGGCCATGGGGATTGAATACAGCCTATATTTATAGAGGGGGCGATCTGTTCAAACATATGTTCCCCTTAACAAAGTCATCAATGTCAAACCCTGCTCTCTAGGGCTCCACTAATGCAACAGTACTTTTAGCTTCACATGCATAACATTAAAGGCAACTGGACAGACAGTCTTAGAGCTGGAGTGAACGTTAATAAGATGCGTTGTTGACCTTCCTGGGTCACAATAATTATTTCAATTATAGGTGAAATACACTTTGGAGAACATGTGTTTGTGTTGATGCGCTGAAGCCTGAAACAACTATTATCCTGAAAAAAATATTATTAGCGCAGTGTGCACTAGATGGTGAAATACTGATTGTACATAAAAAAAGAAGTGATAAAATAAGAGAGGATACAAAGATTCACAGGAAAATGATTCCTGATCTTACTGAGAAGATCCAGAAGGATTAGAGCTGATTTCCTACTCTCCAGGCAGCTACTGGTTTCAATTCATGTCACCATGTTAGAAAGATTAAGTACATTTATTGCTATTAAAATGAAAATGTATGCATAATTAAAAGCCCACACCTTAATCAGCTTGTGCTTTACTGTAGTTGCAAGCGAGGACTGTTAAAATCAACTTCATGCTGTGTTTAAGGATACTCCAACATCTATACTCAAATATAATGTACCAGTATAAAGTTTAGACACACCTATTAATTCAAGGGGGTTTATTTATTCATTTGTTTTTATATATTCTAGATTGCAGAACAATACTGTAGATATCAAAACCTGAAAACTATTAAATAGTAATAATGGAGAATAATGGAATGATGTAGTAAACTGAAAAATGTAAAAACCACTATAACAAACCGTGGGATGGCGTACCACTACAGAATGTTGTGGTAGCCATGCTGGTTAGGCCTTAAATTCTGAAGACTTTGCCAAAGTGCCAGCACACCATCACACCTCCTCCATACTTCACAGTAGGAACCACACATGCAGATACCATCCGGTCAGACATGGCAGATGGAACCAAACATCTCAAATTTGGACTCATTAGACCAAAGTACAGATTTCCACTGTCCATATGTCCATTCCTTGTGTTTCTTGGCCAAAGTAATTCTCTTGTTGTTATTGGTCTCCCTCAGTGGCGGATTCCTCGCAGCAATTTATCCATGAAGGCCGTATTCACCCATATCTCTGAACAGTTGATGATGAGATGTGTCTGCTTCTTGAACCATGGGAAGCACTGAGGTGGTCTCTAATCCGAGGTGCTGTTAATTGGTGATTGTGGCTGTTAAATAACGAAGTCATGTTCTACCTCGGCACAATGCAACAGATGTTCTCAAATACATCAAGAAGGCAAGAGCAAAGGCACAAAAGTTCAATGGAAATTATTCCAGTTGTCTCCTTCATAAATATGGTTAATTGCCAATAGTACACAAGGCTGTCAAGGCAGTAGCTACAGAGTAATTAGAAATATGAAACATACTGTTTGCTTACAACAGTTTGCAGACTAGACCATTATGAGTGTTATTTCATTGTTTTGATGTTCAGTTTGAAAAACATTAAATGGTGAGTTTTGACTGGTATCGTACATAATCAAGTAGTAGAATAGCGACTAGAGTAGCAAAACCAGCTGTCAAATCCCACAGGAGATACTTTTACTACTGCTGAGAGAAGAGGAGAGGAGAAACAGAGGAGATAGACTCTTGATCTTTCTGGTATTCTGGTAAGTATTGAAAAACTATCTTAATTGCCAAACAATATTCAGGAACAGCAGATGAGCAGAAAGACCTTCTACAGCACAAAGAGGAGCTCATAAGGTCTTCATTCTGGCCTGCCAACACCGGACGGTGGACTCGGATAATGTACACAACCAGATAAATGACTACTGTACAAGATGGGTGCTGAGGTGGAGGACAGAGGGAACGACTGAGTTACCAATTTAGAAATGGAAATAAGACATATTTCAGAGACAGATAAACAGATGGAGGCGGGCACGCCGCCTAGTTAAAAATAGCCAGACAGTTTTTCTTGTGTGTATCGAGAACACGCATTTTGTAACAAAATATATTTTATTTTATCTGACAGCACCAGGGGCCGGTATCACCGAAGTTCAACTCCGTCTGGCTTTCTCCGGGTGTCCTGGCTTCACTGAGCCTAACAATGGGGATCGTGGATAAGATGCGTCTTCGTATTTGTAAGTTTGATAAGAAGGTGACCTTAGCACGAAAAGTAAAGTGGTTTGTTCCGAGTTTGATGCTCTTGTGTAGCAGGCCGCTGTAATCGAAGCTTTAAGAAGACAGTAGAGAGACAGAAGTAGGACAACGTGCCATTTTTTTGTGAACAACTCACCAGCTGTTTGCAGTCTGAGTAGTGTTGTCCAATCACATTTGAGCAGGCCGTGGTTGCATGCAATTGATGAGTCCGCGTGGGGGTGGAACACATTGGGCAAGTGGTATCTCAGGACCTATGGTAAATGAATTTGAATTTTATTAGCTTTTTATTACTTCGAAATTCTACGGTTACAACTCCAACTCAATATTCATGTCTCAGGTTGCTAGTTGGACTCTAAACAATGACTGACAAATGGAAAATGAAGTTTACAAAAAGGGTATCTGCTGGCTGGCTCCACTGGATGAAATATTAAGAGGGCGGGGTATCTGATACTCTAAAGTTAACCCGCCCTGGAGCAGGTAAGCCATGCAAGCATAGGTTATTGTGGTACCCCCCGTTAAGTTAAGCCCAAAAGGAGGTGGATAACCCACTAATCTTGGTGATACATACACTATGAAGGTACAGCCATGAAGAATAAGGACTATATGGAAGAAAAGGTTAAGAATACTGTTCTAGCCCAAATATAAGATAATGGAATTTACATTTGAGAGTGTGGGGGTTATCTTATATTTGAAGTCCAGATCTGTACAACATCAAATATCCTGTTTGAATGGGTAAAATATTGGCGTTACATAATGGCTTGTTTGTAGCCTTGGCTAGCAAGTCTTTTCAAGGTATATTGTTAGTTTGCAAGTTAGTTAGTTTTTTGGAAAGTTTGTGTTTTTCTGCCACAGAGTAAATAAATTCATGCGGAGTGACAACGAGTCCAAAGCATTTACCAACGTCTTTACTGCAGGAATGGAGAGAATCATCTGTCAATCCAACAATTACCACTGCCACAGATGATGAGAAGCTCTAAAACTGACAAAAAGGAAAAAAACTGCAAGTGCTTCCAAGAGCCTGACAGGAGAGAGCTGGGTGTGTGACTGATAGTACGTACATAAATGTGAGTTTTACATTCAGCTTTGAAAGGCCTTTTATTTTTATGCGAGGAAAAAAAGGCTTCCGGGGTGAGGACACTCATCTCTGTGGTTCAATAGTATCTCAAGAAAACCTTCTCCACAGGACGAGTGTGAAAGTGTGTTGCATCTTCAAAAAGTCTTTTTCCAAAAACAGATTGTCTTGTATATGGACCAATACAATAATATCGAAATGCAAAAGAAGATTTCCATGTGTAATCTACCGACCTAAAAATATAAAACTCTCCTGAACCCTTTCATACATCCTTCCAAATACATAAACACTCATATTTCCCCGTATATCAATCACAATGTTTTAGTGATATCTTTTTAAGGGAATTAAATAACACTACTGGACTCACACGACTGTGGTTGTTCTTTTAGTGAAAGGCTACATATACTCAAAAAATAGTCATTGTCAACTTCAAAGAAGATATTCATGAAGTCATTTTTATTCAGCCCATTTTAGATAATGTTTCATATCATTAAATGACAGGTGAAGATGATGGAGAAAATCTTTGCTTAGGTGCACAATTTTAACCAGCACACACCTATTCCCTGCTAATAGCACTCTCACTCGCTCTTATCTCTTTTAGTTCAAGCACTTAAGTGAAACTATTTACATATTCCCATAGGAGGACTCCTCTGTTAAAGAGCCGATGCTTTCATTCCATCTTTCCATCTCTCCTTTTTGTCCATTGCTCCATTTCCCCCCTTCCCATTAATACAGCTCCCCTCGACATCTTATGAAAGAAAGTGTATTATTCCTGCACTTTCAGAAGTGCTGCTTCTGTTACAGCTGTGGAGACAACACACTTTAGATTTTTACTGCACTACAAGCCACTTTAAAAAAAAAAAGCAGATTTAAAGAGTTTTTGCAAAGGAGAACTTTTACATCATGTTTCTTTTGTTTTTTTTTTTAATCTGAACCTACACATGGAAATAATACAAAACCTCACAGCTGTGAAAGCTCATCAACATGACATCCGCAGCCCACATGCCTTGCTCAAACTTATAAACATCATCGCTCCACTTGATGACCAGATTCTCTCCGAGGACCGTCTTTCAATTGCTCACTGTTCCACCCGAGCCTCACTTCAACTATCCGGGCAAAAATCACACTGAGCAACGGACACCCTCGCCTCGCATACCCCGTGGCGGCACCAAACACTACGTACGCATCTCTCTCCCCGCATAATGTGCTCAAAAAATGCCCCCTGCCTGCCCTTGTTATTGGAAACCCTCTCACAATGAATAATGACAGACATCAGGGTGCCAAATGTCCCGTGCAGGACACCGTAGGCATTTCTCTGCTAACAGGAGGGGAACAACATCTGTTTGGCTGCTGAATGCAACGCTGATTCATCAGTCTCACAAACGCACCTCGTCTTAAAGTCGCAGTCAGCCGTTTCAGAAACGTACCGGCGGCCGAGTCCAATACAATGTCAATCAAATGGCGTGAACATGGGCACTAAGGGAAAATTCAATCATGAATAATCATGAAGATATGATGGTAAATGACAGGGGAAAGAGCTCTGGCTGCTATCACGCTGCTCGATTGATGACTGTACCTTTAATCACGATTTGGCTCTGAAGCAGGGCGCTGGTCTATGACTACTCTGAAGGACACTCAGCCTGATGCAAATTCCCCATGAGGGGAGAAAATTGCAGACATTTCATTTTAATGCCTCAACACTCATCAAACTTCGAAGTTGCTCAAAGTTTGCTCTGATACTGAGAGTAGAGGTGGAGAGGGTGCATGTGACCCATAATAGAGGACCGTAAGAGACACAGAGGCGCTGCCAGCCTCTTTTTGTCATCTTGAAGGGGCTACAAGGATTAATACTGGCCTCTTTAGTCCATAACCTTGTTTAACCCCCTTCATTTTGTTTACCCCCGCGTCTGGCAGGTCAGGTCACATCACATGTGGCGGAGAGAGGGGATAAATGGAGTGTACATTTTGCATGTTAACAGACTCCGTGCCCTGACACCTTCTCAGCGGAAGTCGTTTTCACAAGCCTCGTTTTGAATGAAGGCGTTTAATACAAGTCAAAAGTGCGAGCGGATTTCATTTTGTATTCCTGAATAAATCTGCAGGGCATGGATTGTGGCGAGTGAGGAACTGACATATGAATGGAGAAGAGAAAATGTATGCCTCGAGGAAGCCGAGTGGGGAGAAGGAGACAGGGGGTCAGGACGGGGATAGAACGAGGCAAATAAGCATAAGTCATTTGGAGTAGCCTTCCCTGTTTCAAAGGAGCAATCTCTTCCATCTGACAGGTAATGATAGTACGGCTTTCAGCATAGTTGCCTCCTTTACTTTCCACTTCTTCACTCATGATCTTGTGTGAGGTCAATGTCCCAAATAAGGGAAGGGAAAGGGAACTTTCAATTGATCTACATGACAACCTCCAAAAGGCAGAGAACTAAGTTCTTAAAATATAAATTTACAACCAACACTGTCTCCTAGAAATGACATTCATATTCAGTATAGTTTGGACAGGCCTTCCCATCGCCTTGTAAAAGATATAAATCCAACATTTTGATTTGTAGTGTTGTTATTTTTTTAATCAACATGAAGAGGAAACATTGTTAATGGACATATCTAGTGAACCACAAAATGGGGATACTGCTATAATTTCAGTAGGCAATATATTTCATTTGTATTCTGCCAAAACAAAACAATATTACGATAAGCATTGTTAAACAGTTTTACAGTTAATGTGAGGCACTCAAATCAGTTGGTTATACACAGAAAAAGCCAACAATGACTTAAAGCAAGATATGTGTACTATAGTGCCTATAACCCATGATGTAGAGGAGGCACCTCTGGTCTTTGACCTTTCAGCCCTAATTTATTATTAGAGAATTCACACAGTGTGTAGAATATGACACTGGGTTTTGTTCACTGGCTTTTTATTACAAAGGGCTCTAAGTGCAATTTTGTTATGGCGTCCCCTCTCATGTACAATATGTACAAAATCAGTGCATAACAAAATTCTAGTAATTATTAGCAATAGTAAGAATTAAGTATGAGTATGTAAGCACAGGAAATATATAATAATATATTTTTATATATTATATATATAAAAATATATTATATTATATATATATATATTCCTAAAAAATAAAAAATAATAACCTCAACTTGAAAACAAAGTAGTAGCAGCCAGTTCCATGTGTCTTTCAATAATCGAATCAGTCAAAAAATAAACAAATAAATAAAACAAGAACATGAAGCCCTACAGTCCGCATATCTCATTTGCATGGCTGGTCTTTAATGCATATATTGCTTCTTAAATCTTCAGCTGGATGCAGCTGCTTGGTGAACACAGTGCATGTAGCCATAATAACACTACATCAGATTTATATAGCACTTTCCAAGTTGCTCAAAGATGCTTTACAAAGGGATTCTAAAACTGAAGAGAACAAAACAATGAATCAAAACAAAAAAAAGAAATTATAGGTTAAAAGGAAAAGTGAAAAGGTGGACTTTGAGGGCCGATTCAAAGGAACGGCAGAGTTTTGTCATTGCGGATATGGCTGGGGAGGGCGTTCCAGAGGGAGGAGCCAGCTGTAGCAACGGCGCCCCAGGTCTGGAGCTGAGTCCTCATGGGTTAGAATAGGTTAGCGTCAGCAGCGCTGAGGTGAATGGTTAGGGGTGTGGTGGAGAAAGAGGTCAGGAAGGGGGGGGGGGGGGGGCAGGTTGTTGAGAACTTTGAAGGTGATGAAGCAGTTTATTGAGGTTGTTGTTAGGTGAATCATATGGGATACTGTTGCAGTAATCCAGCCGGCATGAGATGAATGCATGGACCAGCGTTTAGTGGCAGAGAATGATGAGGACGGCACAGAGACTGCCGTTGTTTATGGTGTCAAGGATAATGCCAAATATTCATGTTAAGGGTTGTTCATGTTCATGGGTGGAGCAGGTGAGGAGGGTTGGTTATATATAATATTTATAAATATTTCAGATTATCTGCACTTGGGTTCAAGCATGTGGCCTTTAAACAGGTGTAAATCTGGCTCTTACTTATGCCCTGTTTCCACTATGTGGCACAGGACAATGGTTATTTTAGCGTTTCCATTATCATGGAACCCCATCAATCCCATGGCACCATTACCATTTTAGTAACCATTTTGGTTGGGGTACCTAGCACACAGGAGTGGTACCCAAGGGAGGAGCCCCAATGTATAGCCTCGCTTCCACTGTTAGCATGGTACAGTATGGTACGGATTGGTATGGGTAAGGTGCAGGTTGGTAAAGAATAGGGTACTGGTCCTGTCTGCTAGGTACCCCACCCAAAAGGGTTACTAAAATGGTATCAGGTACCATGGGACCAATATGGTTCCATGGTAATGGAAACACTAAAATAAGCGTACCATTCCGTCCCGTACCCTACCACAGAGTGGAAACGGGGCATTAGCGTAAGGCCCCTTTACACAGTGGAAACGCAAAACTGTTCTTTACCGACCTGAACCGTACCAATACCCATCCATACCGTAGTTTACTGACAGTGGAAACTAGGCTTTATATGAGCCTACAGTTCACAAAAAAAAATGCTTCTTTAGCACCAACCACAGAGGGGGTGTCAGCCAATGAGTTTATCTCCCAGCCTTGAGAGGCAGATCTCCTTCTGAGAGACGTTTCTACAAAAGGCTGCTGCTGACTTTTAATCATAGCAAACACTGACAACAGACAGATGCGGAGAGGATGCTCTGCACCAAATTGAAAATCCTGTGTTTTCTGCGAATCCGCTGTCTTTCAATCAAAAAGCCATGATGCTTCGTCCCTTTTCTCTCCGTCTCCATCTCTCTTTCTGCCCCCCCCCCTCCTCCTCCCCCCCAGGCCTAGAAGCCTCTGTCCAGGGAACAGGCTGTTTATGAGCATCCCCACCGGAAAGCCGCTGATAAATGTCACTGTCTGCAGCGAAAATTAAACATTTAGTGAGAGTCCTTGGAAAGGGCTCAGGGAGAACAGTAAAGCATATCCTCGGGTTCTGTGCTTTTTTATGTTGTTGTCTTTTCATGTTTTTTAATTAAGAGAGGTTTAACCAAACATCGGTGTCCACCAGCGCTGCTCGCTTGCATTTCCGTGTCCTCCTCCTGAGTGCTCAAGGAGAGAGCAAGGAGGAGACCGGCTGGAGAGGGACTGCGAGCCAACTGCCTCCTACTTTTGAACAAAACTCGCTAACGATGCTCTATTAGTTCCTTCGGTTTCGTCTTATTTCCATTCATCCCGGGAAATGGCTTTTCTTGAGTATCGCTTCACCCACGCCCTTTCATTTATTGCATTTGCATCACAAAGAGTAAAACGCATTTTCAAAAGCATCTCTTTTCCTGTTGTCTACAGATCGGAGTGTTCCACTAATGGTCTAAGAATGTTTCCATGCTCTGAGCTGCAGATGCATCCCTGCACCCACAGCAGCCATTAAATGGCTCAGTCTGCGTCTGGCTTTTATGGCCACGAATCTTAAAGAGGCCCTTTTCCAGAATTACAGCACATTGAGGTGTGGCAGCGAGGCAGGATGAGTGCTCTCGGGCGTTTTAGGGGGGACAGGTGTTTTATGTTCTGTGTGCGCATGTGGGTGCGCGCGAGTTCGCCGAAAAACGGCGCGTCGTGGGGCCGCAGATTTGTGTGTGTTGCATGGTCTGTTGAAGGCCTGACAGAGGTAATCACTCAGTGAGATGGAGGGATGAAGCAGCTTTAAACGCCGACTCTGTTTTAGGCTTCACTGCATAACCAAATAACGCTCTGTGTGTCGCAGAGGCTAATAAGGCGTATTCATTTTCCAAACAGCTCAAGGGGAAAATAGCCTTCCTGCTTTGAAAAAAAAATACTTTTATGAGATACAGACTTTTCTTCCCCCCCCCCCTCTTTTTTTCTTCTAAGCTGACAAATAAATTGCATGCAATTTTAATGGTTTTTCTTCCTTTCCGTGCTGTCGAGAGTGGAAATGACACATTTCACTGCCCCTGCAATGTCTTCATATGGGTATTTATCAGCCCCAGTGACTCCTGGCTGTGTTAATAATCCCATAGCACTGGTGTAATGGATTCAGCCAAACCCCTGCTTTATCCCAGGTATCCTCCCATTCTCCCACTAAATCCACAGATTATTACAGAAAATACTTTTTCTCTCTTATACTTGTTCTGTCAAATTAGCTCTTTTAGCATCCGGCCCTTTGGAGGAATTACAGGACTTATTTGGTTTTCGCTGAATTCTGGATAATCACTGGTTCACTGTGGGGTTTTAGACTCCGGGTTTAAGAAATGAAGCTCAATCTATCGGCCTTCTTCACTATGTCTATGTCTATCTCACGCAGTTTAAAGTCTCCCCATTTATTTAGATGGATCCTATGTCTAAAGCCTGTAAAATTGTCCACACCACAATTCAACACTCAATTTGATTTGTTGCATGTATGTAAACAACCTGGTATTATATTGTATGGGATAATGTTTTTGCTGGACAGCGATATGTGACATCAGGAATGGACATTTTATGAGGGAAATGGACATAATAATCCTGAATTATTATATACACATATTAAAAGGTAAACACTACATTGCTGATGGTATGACAAGATTATCCTCTAATGAAGTTATCTGAATCCAAGTATTCCTGTTACCAAATTACCAAATTTCCCTTTGAAATATCAAGCGAAAACCATATAATGCAATGAATGAACGATAACCCACCTTTTGAATAATATAGTAATTATTATTATTACAAATAAGAAATTGAATGAAAGAGCTGTCACCATTATCTTCTAAGCAGATTTATTTATTTTAACACTGTAGCCTGAACATTTCAGTAAGTTTTACATGAAGTCAAATGTAATGATCACATTAAAATGTTAATAGCCCTTTTTTTTAGGCAACAGTTTTGTTATAACATAAGCCTACTCCAGATAATCAGGAGAAAGCAAATGCCTAATGAGCTGTAAGGTTTCAAAGCAGCCACCATGACAGTCACTACTAAAGTCAGCGAGCATGCGCAGATTTACAGTGTCGCACTCCACAGTCTCTTGAGAGGCTGAGACACTGACGCGAGGTCAGAAAGTAATCTGAAGGAATGTTTTTATTTTTATATTTTTTAAAAAAGGCGATGATTTATTCTTCCATTTTTTCCACCCTTTCTCTCAAGTACCCCTTAAAGAACCTCCATATACCCCTAGGGGTACATATGTCATACATATAAAAATAGTTGTTTTCATTACATTTTTCTTGTCAAAAATATTTTTCCAGATGAATTGGGCAGTCTGTCTGCGTTTTGTCTGTCCATATATTTCTCCACTCGCTTTCACATAAACTTGTCCGTTCTTTCTCAGCCCCTTTCTAGCCTTTCCTCGGCTATCTATCCATCAATGCATTCATTTATCTCTGTATAGCGGTTTCTGATGACTAGCATCCAGCACAATGCCTTGCTCAGGCAGGCAAGGTCTATGGATGCGTGATGGAGTGCTCCGCTCAGCAACCTGGCAGCAACGTGAACAAATTGATTTTCTGACAGATTAAAAAAGATTAAACCAGCCATAAAAACAAGCAGGAAAGTGCTTAATGGACCATATGTGCACAATAAGCTTTCATATGTATTCTTTTCCCGCTTCTCCTCATGCCATCCATCTTATTTACACTGACAGATCGCAGGCCATGCTAACGTGACTGTCATGACGGTATTTAAAAAAAAAATGTGCATATTCTATATTGCTAACATTACATAAAGCTGCAAGTAAATACATATTTTAAATGCCTTTTTCTGTTCCCTGTTTTACATGAAACAACCTAAGTGGTTAACACAGTCTCTAACAGTCTTTTGCTTTTCCATATTAGAGGTACAAAAATGGTTCATCGCCACTATCACTGATGGATCATAACTGTAAAATCGTTAGCTGATAAGCCACCAATACATTTTTTTTAGAAGTGACAACAACGAGTACAGAATAAATAAACTCTCTGAAAGTGATTTAATATGCACAAAGTAGAACTCTCTGCAGACTCTTACAAGATTTTCTTTCAAGTGACATCACAGCAGCAATATAATCATATTTTGACCTTTCCCTTCTGTTATGGCTGTTTAACAGCTACAGATGCCATCATCTTGGGATTAAATATGGATAATTCCATTAATGGTCTCTTTAAATCTCTCTAACATAAATCACACTGGCTCTGCTTGCGAGTTAATTCATCCACAACTCAGTGAAAATGATATATATGAACTGATGATAAATATATTAAATATTCATAAATCCTACTTGAGTCACTTGTGCCTGCTTTACATTTTAACATTCGAAGTAGTAGGACAGGAGGACAGCCTTCCTGTGGCTTTCTTGTAAAGGCTTTACAAGAAAAGCCTTCCTGAGTTTGTTTATTCAAAGATGTTAATGTAAAGCAGCCAAAGAAGTGTTCAGTTTAACAGCAGATTTACACATCAGCCAGTTTTGTTACAACGCAGACTTTCTGTTTTGACAGGCACGGATGCTTTGGGGATATTTTAGTGAGAAAAGGAGTGAAGAGGACCAGGAACCAACAAGTCAAATCAACTTGAACTCGATAAAGTTCAACAAAATAGCCAAAGTCTTTGTTGGGCTCAGTTTCTGACAGCAAAGATGGGCTAACCTTAATATTTGGCTCAGGCTCTGACTATGACCTGTGTCTGAAGATGTAATTAGTCAGGCAGAAGAGTCAGAATCCCTCATGATTGAGTTCACGTAAAGTTTACACAAGTCAGAGGGATTCTGGAGTTGAGTCCGACTACATTCACTTTCAGGGTCAGGAGAGAAATGAAAGAATACATGTCCTTTTCAAACAAATGTCTTTAAAATCCCCAGCTTCCTTGATGCAACTGGTCAAGTGCATTCGGCTTAAAGACAGAATATGTATTACACCGAAAGCATTTCTAGCCGAAATGACATTTCGATTTCATATTTGGTGATCTTGTCAACCCCCCGAGCTGACTTTTCATTATGACAGAATGGACACAAATACCAGCAGTAAATGCAACCAAAAGTGTTAAACCTCACAATTTCTGCACTATTATCTGCTGCTGTTTAATCACTGGATTTACTGCGAGAACACATTGGATAAACAGCTCCCTTGGCCATTTTATGTAATTGGACCATTAAACATCAGTGCTGCAACAAGACAGCAGACACACAAACACAGTTTCTTTGACAAAGCAAGCTAAGCAGCACAATGTGTAACTGTTGGCTTTGAAACTGGGGCTTCTAAGCACTTTGGGAGAAAATGTCACCTCCCATGTCATCAATTGTTTTTGCAGTATTATGCATGGAGACATGAAGACAAGATGGAAGTTCTGTGGAAAAAAAACAACTGCCTTCATACATGCAGTCAACAACCAATCTGCTATATGCTTATGACACTTTAGCCTAGGCCCATATGTTGAGTAGCAGCACACATGTCAATAAGTGCAACAATTTCAAACATTTAGTCGCTCTATATCCACGTAAATGCAAACTGAATATTAAGTATAAGATAATAAGAATGAAATTGCAGACTTTAAAGAGTTGAACAGAAGTTGGACTCAAACAGAGCAATTACCACAGCAAAGATGAACTGTAAAATAGTTTCATGGGGATATTTTACTGCACCATTTAAAACACATAACAGTTCTATTTTAATTTGGCAGTGTAGTAGGACGGTTTATACTGTACACCACAGAAGAAACCATTTATGTGTTCAAATAGGACTTTTAAATAAGTTATATGACAAGGAAATATATTTTTCCACATTAATCCATAACTGTTCTTTAATAATTCATGGGGGGATCAGTTCTGATAAACAAAGTGTGAACTGGTGAGTTAAAGGCAGTTTACTAGTAAAGGTCAATAAACGGGTTTGCAGTTATCAAGGGGTAGAACTGGAAAACAAATCCAAGGGAGTCTGAGGCAGGAGCTAAGATGCACACAGCAAGTAATAGATAGAACCGTTTCAGACTGGTTATAAACTGGACCAGTGCAGACGTGCTGCAACACATACATACAACGAAACCAAAGAAACCAGGAGGGCAACGAGCGGAAATGTCAAATGTGACAGGAACTAGTAAAAAGAAATTGACTTGGTTGAATTATTTTTACTAGTTCCTGTCAAACACACACAGAATCGCTCTTAATATTTTAATAATCAATATAATAATAGCCAAAAAACAGTTGAGAACAGAGATGGGTTTTAGGTATTTTGATTGTGAGGCAGTTGCCTCCGAGTGGGAGCTTATTCCAAACGATGGAAGTATGTAGGATATAATGATATAATGATAAGACACAGGATAGAGCCCATCCATTTCAAATCTTGTAAATCAGAAGCCAGAGGCCAGTGAAAAATGAGAGAGGCGTAGTATGACTGAGTTTCTTAAATCCAGTAGGAAGTCAGGCAGCTGCACGTTTTTGACCAATTAAAGAATCCCTTGTTCTTGTCATCGGTAGGCAAGAGAGGAGCGCATTTCCAGTAGTGGGGCAGTTGTCATGCATTTGTGTGTGTGTGTGTCTATGAGAGAGAGAAAGAGGGATGCACTGCTACTGTAGTAGAGAGGGGCTGAACATAATAAACGTTTATGTAATAACTGTACCATGCAACAAGGCCAAGAAAGAAAGACGACATCAGTCAAACCAACTGGACTTTGGGGGCAAACCTGGGCACGGTGCTTATTGCCCAGTGTGAGTTCGCCTCAAATGTAATGAATGTGGTAGTGTCCTCAAAAACATTTCAAACTTCCAATATTGAGTCATTTTATAACAGTTATACCTGTTTACAAAGGTACCAATATGGAGAACTGATCGCCATTTCTCAGTAGATCCACTGACATTACTGGATGTAAATTTACAGTCAGCATGTTATAATACATTCAGCTGCGGTTTGTTCATTAATTACACTTAATAAAATTTGACTAAATAGAGAAAGAAAATAGATTGTTTAATCTAGAATTCCAGTATCAAACCTCAGCTCTGTACAACCTAGAGTTGTCTCACACTTCAATGTTACCACCTGATGTGTTTCTTTTTATATCACGTCTTTTCTTTGACACCAGAGGTAAATTACCAAAGAGCTGCACATTGTTCACCGGATCAGCTGCTTTTTTCATCCAGCAGCAGCTGTGGATAGTTTATTTTAAACTTAAATTATATCCAAATCCTACACGTTGTACCTTTTAAACCGATACAAATGCATTTTTGTTTGAAAATTAAACACACAGCTACTTTATCCTTCACTCCATTCTGCCTGCAGTAAAAAAAAAAGACGCTCTTCTGAAATGAGCTGTGGATTAAGTCCCATCTACAACAGGTTGCACAAAGGAATAGATCGGCACCACGCCGGCTTAGAGCAGCACTGCTGACTAAACAGGAGGTAAGGAAGATTAGAAGACCCAATCTAGCGTACATTAAGGCTACAAACTGGGCCTGCAGCCACAGGATGAGCTCCCAGCCGGTCTTTCTCTTTGAAATTTTTGGCTTTTCAGTCTTTCGCCCCCTCCCCACCCCCACCTCTCTCTCTCTCTTTCTCTCCACCCCTCTTTCTCACGATTTCGCCTACTCTCTGGGACCTTTTTCCTTGCACAAGCCCAGGCAGCTGCAGCCAGTCGAGCAGTCCCACTCGATTCGATTCAGTCGCATCTCCACAGATGCCTCCCTGGACCACTGCAAACGGCTATTACATAAAAGCTGAGTGACTTTACAGGCAAATCCTCTCTACCCCAAAACTGCCAGAGCATCCTGCCAAACCAGAGAGAGAGAGAGAAAGAGAGAGAGACAGAAATGGTGTATTTTGGGTGCAGAAACTGCAGAATGTCCACATTTAATCCGTCCCCAGCTACCCATTTTTCTTTTTACTTCTTTCTTGTTCACCATAGTCCTGTGTGTGCGTGTGTTGGTGTATGTCTATGTGTGTGTGTGTCTGTGTGTGTGGCGATTGGCTTGCTTTAAAATTTGGCTTCCCCACAGACACATAATCAGTGTTTGTTGCTTCAGCTTCTCTGTTTCTCTGGATCTTCCTCCAAGTTCTGGGCAAATAGCATGAAGTGCCGTAGCTAAGTACGAAGTTGTGTTTGAGCTGCATTAGATATGCATGTGTGTGTGTGTGTGTCTGCACGCAGAGGGGTATACTGGAATAAGAACACAGGCATAGAAATATTAATGATACACATTTACTTGCTTATACACAGAAAAACCACATTCAGAACAAGGCCAATGAAACACAGATGCATTCACGCAAACTGTACACATACACAGCCATAAAAATAGTGAGATGCAAAAATGATCACACAGAGACAAATTCATACTCACACAAATTCATGCAGACACCTTCCCTGCAACATATGCACTCTTATTTTGTATACACACACACACACACAGAAACACACACACACATAAAGTAGCTTGTGCGAGCTCACACAGACACTCACGCTGTGTCAGTGATCCCGCAGCATCTCTGGCTGGGCTACAGTGTCATCACAGCGTGTGAGCGCCACACTCTGTCACTCTGCCTTGCTGGCAAACAGCCTATCAAAACGCAGCAGCCCACACTTCCTGGTGGGATGGAATTGAGCCTGTTTCTCCCTCTTTTTTTTTTTTTTCTTACTTCCAAACAGATCCAGCATTTATAGTCAGGAATAGTCATGTCAGGATTTTTTTTTTCCCCAGATAGAAGATGCAAATATTCCTCAACATATTGACTCAGATGGATTAAAAGCCATTAGAACATGTGGGCGCTTCTGTGTTGAACTCAAAACAATGGTGGTGGTGGTGAAATGTACATTTTAAAATGTTTCCTTTTGAAGTGTTAATTAGTTTAAGTAAATAGAATCCATATACAGTACATGAAGCTATAGCGGCTAATAACAATCATCACTTGAGGATGTACCAGTAGTTGCGGGTTCGAATCCCACAGCAGCTTGTGTGTTCATTGTCAGCCGTTTGTCCAAAGTCTCCTTGAACAGGTCAGTGATGTGCCCACCTCCTGTAAGGCACTCTAGATAATAACATCAGCTGCGCTGCCTAAAATGTAAAACAATTTGTCTCTGATGATTTCATTAATTTCTCCATGCAAGAGATTAAATTGAATTAAGTTCCCGGACTTCAGAACAGGTGCTGTTTTAAGTGGTCCCTGAAGGTAACAATGCCATTACCGGCTGATTCTGTTGGGACAAAATATACTGTTTACCTTCGTCCTGGCTCGGCCTGTGCGGCCAAACAAATTTGGGCACAGTGATGTCTCTGTCCTTGACTCTTAAAATATATTATTCCTGGGTGCTTCTGGCTTGGTTGGGCACTCCATCAAAGGCAATTAGCAGTGTAGGTGGGCGTGAAGACACTCAGGGACCTTTTTTTTTTTTGTCGCTGCACTAGCGACTCTTGCTGGTTGCTCAGGGCGCCTGTGCTGAACTGGAATCTAAGGGGTGGCACTGTCTCTTCATTGGTATTACACCTGTTCAGAATTCAACTGTGGACTTTCCAGTTGTTTGCCAATATATTTTTTAAGATGAATTCTGTCTGGAGAGAGGGATTCAACATGAGCCGCTGGTGGTTTTGCAATGGAAAATATGTTTTTTTTCCACAGATGTATTCACTGTCAGTTTGTTATAAGTCGTAGCAGCAGTCATATCGTGGGGATTTAAATTTCTGACACTGGATTTTGACAGAGTCTGTATTTGGTTACCAAAATTCTACATCTAAGTGGATGCGTCTTAAGGAACAATCTGCAGTGTTTTGGACTTGCAACCAAAGCTTTCACCACATTTGTCACAATGTTTGTCTAGGATAAATTATCCAGGACAGTCCAAATGGTCTCAGTCTAGAATTGTCCAACATATACTCTAACCATAGACTCTATATAAAAATGAAGTGGGGTCTGCCATCACCCATTGGAGCCTGGACATATGGTTGCCACTAGTATCTTTTAATATAAGAAGTGTAGAAACATAACACTGCACTCAAAGAAATGAAAAAAAAATGCTGTATTATACTTTATTTATGGTAGGTAAGGTTTTGAAAATATTAAATACACTCATTTTTAGTAATAAAGACAAGCAAGTTATATTACATTTAAATAGCAATACAAGTTTTGAGAGATATTTAATATTGTTTAATCAAATTTAGTTGACAGACACAGCCACTTAGAAAATGAAGAGTTGGGTGAATTGACTTATTTATTTAAGTCCTACAACATGAATACAACTAATTTGTTAAGTGCATGGAATATTCAGCGTAATAATGTTGAGTAAAATCAACAGAATGGTGTTTAATGAATTCAACATAATTTTTTAGTAAATTCAATGTTATATGGTTTAGTAAATTCAAGATAATGTTTAGTAAATTCAACATAATAATGTTTAGTAAATTCAACATAATAATGTTTAGTAAATTCAACATAATAATGTTTAGTAAATTCAACATAATAATGTTTAGTAAATTCAACATAATAATGTTTAGTAAGTTCAACATAATAATGTTTAGTAAATTCAACATAATGTTTAGTAAATTCAACGTAACTGAGACTGATCTTACCACTAATTAAGATGGTTTGATAAATTTGAGTCATCTAGTTCACTTCCCATTTAAATAACTTAGTTTAGTGGGAACGGTTGATGCTATTTGATTATTTAAATCTTATGTATTGTTTGAGTGGTGCTAACATTATTTTACCTAAATTCAATGAGCAGCCGTCTTAATAAAATAAAGCTAAACTTACAGGAATATTACATCCTTTAAGGGATCTTGATAGTGTAACTTCCCAACAACAACAAAAAAAATTGGTTTAATTCTGAAAAAACTCTGAAAAGTCTGACTCAGCGTGTCCCAGAGCCAGCGAAAGCAGCAGGGGAGCAAACTGTCAATCACAGATGTCAAATCATATGAAAGACATCAAAACCTGCTAAATCTTTACATCAATAATAATAATATGTAATAATACATCAACATGCAATAATTTCAGGCTGTGGTCCTGCTTGTTGGTGAGAAATTTACATGTGTACGCATATGTAAGGAAATCAAAGGGCGTACATAACACGCTTGAGTTTGGGATTTGTGTTCCATCGTTGACCAAAACTAATGAAGAATTCATTTATTAATAAACAGCATCCATTGATGATGATATCATCCTATATGTGAGGAGGGATAATAACTAGTTACATTTGTGGAATTATAAAATTGACATGACAGTGAATTGTATCACAGTTGCAACTTCATATTAAAAAAACTACAGTACTTAAATACAGTTTATGTACAGGCACAAATACAGATGCATTTATTTACACACATACATACAAACAATCTCACAGGCATCCATAGACAAACACACTTGAGCATACACACATTAATACTCTCTCTTTGTCTCACACACACACACACACACACAGACAGAGACAGACACACACACACACACTAGGCATTCAGTAGTCATGCGTTTCTGTAGGATTCTCCTCTGGGTGCTGCGTCCAAGGTGAGTGCGCTGGCTGGCAGCTCCTGAGGAGTTGGTAGGAAGAGATAGCTGAGCGAAGCTATTAAAATACGGGCAGGAATTTCCCTTATCTCTCCCACCGAGGCAGCTCGCACCGCTTTGTGCTATTATGGAGATAAAATGCACAGAGGCTTGGAATGAGGGAGGGAAGGAGGGAGGAAGAGGAGGGGAGAGCGAGGTTGGGGAGGGAAGGCGTAAGAACGTCAGATTTATGGAGCTAGGGAAGCTTAAGGTTATTAAATCGGAAGATTACTCGACTGCGAAATTGTTGAAGTTTTTATGAGAAGTTGAGGGATTTAGGCCGGTATTAAACAGCAAAGCATTAGGAGGCCAGCCATATACATTATTCACAATTCATTTTACCCCTTTTCTTCTATTCTGCTCACTCTTTTCTTCATTCCTCTGGTCTTTCTTCTCCCCCCTTTCATCAAGCTCGCTGACAATATCGAGCTCCTCCTAAATTCTTATTCCCGAGGCGCATCTGCACCTCCGGTTTCTCGCCCTCCCTCGGCAGCGGCGGCGGATGAGAGGCGCCAACGAGAACGCCGAGAGTCAAAGGGAAAGACGGAGATACAGCGGGAGGAAGAGGTTCACGCTCTGACTCGGAGGATGGTCTTGTCATCCCATGTTTCGGCATTGATGCTGCTCACAGTGTGAGGCAACACACACTTCTATCAAGGACATTCATCTGTCAACTTCAGAGGGGAGATAGTGAGAGTTTGAGGGAAGAGGTGACTGCGCAAACGATAAAAAAAAGGGGTTTTACATTAGAGTATGAGCTCGGCTTCACCTCCGGTACATGTTTACCAGGCTAATACTTTGTGCAACGCCGGCAAAATGTTTGAGTGCTGGATGAATCTATGGGCTGCATCAGTTTGTTGAGGGAGAGGAGTAAAAAAAAAAAAAAAGGTTTTTCCAAAGATTAGATACCAGCTCTCACAAATATGTTATTACGCCTACGCTTACAACATAATACATCTTAATACATCAGATATGTTTGTTGTTGACGCTTACAAATGGTCCCGGTGGTGGAGTCCTTGGTTTACAAAACAAAATCACTTTTACAGACAGGGTCTTCTATATACAGGGTGAGACAGATTTGTTTTTGGGTTTTTTTCCTAAATGGATGCGCATGGAGTTTTGCATTAGGACTCTGCACTTGCACAGGATTTATTTATGGAACACTATTTGTATTCCTGACAGTGTGTGTGTGTGTGTGTGTGTGTGTGCGTGCGATGTGTTTGGTATGTTTTTTTTTTTTTTCTTGCATTTTTCCTGAAAAGAGAAACACATTTGTCTCTTTCAGAGGGGGGCCATTACAACAGCGACTCATATATATAACGCATCAAACCGCAACACACATCAAACACAGATGAGAAATTTGTCTCCCTTCTACTGACACACACACACACACACATGTGTGCATGTAGCACAGCCCTATAACCTACAAATCCCCCCCCCCCAGGACTTTAAAGGGATGTATCACTTCAGATTCACACACACACACACACTCTCCTGGTTTGGTTGGTAGAGTCACACACACAAACATATCCATGGAGTTCTTCCATGTTGTCTATCTTTATGTGCTCTGCTTCCGATGTTTGCCATGCCCCCCCTCACTCCCCTTCTCCCCCCCTCCCTCTCTCTCTGCTCCTCTCATTCAGGTCAGGCTTGTTGTCAGTAAACAGAAGGAAGCAACATCAGAAAGGAACATCAGGAGAGGGGAAGTGAATAAATCATTTCTCTTACAATAAACTCTTCCGATAGCATGCACATACACACACTTCCAGACACACACACACACACACACACTATAGCAAACAAGAAAGAAGCAGGAGGATAAACTTGTAGCATCCTGACTCAGAGAGTCTACACATATTCCTGAATTCCTTTGCATGGATGTTATCCAATCTCCATATACATTTAAATCAAAAGAAATTCAATTTATTTGAAATGGAGGAGATTTCCTCAGCGATTATCTAAGGACTTTGCATGTGTGTGTGTGTGTATGTGTGTTGTTGACACTGGTAAGCGGGTAAACACACAGCTGGCCGCGCTCTTTGATACACCAGGAGGCCTTGAGGATATTTCACACCCTCTCCTTCACGCTCGCGTTCGGCATCGCACTTCCTCGTCCCCTTCTTCTCTCCATCTAATCTGTACAATTTCCCTCCGTCCTTCATTGACTGTAGTGACTCAGGGAGAATCGACGCACCCCCGACTGTGATCTGAGGAACGGGAGCCTTTTCATAAGCCGGCCGGCGGAGTTGTTTGTGTTCATGAGTAAGTCTGTGTGTTCCGTATGCTGGCGGAACTCCTCCGTGGATATGAGAACGATTATACTTTCACCAAAATTCTGGTGCGATGGCAGCATAATGCAGCTAAATATGGCCAGCGACGTCTTGCCGTTCGTGGAGGACTCCCCCACTGTTTGTTGACACTCAGAAAGAGAGCCAAGCATCCCCCCGCTTCACTAGATAATTCTCCTCTGTGGCGTAGCAGAGAGAAACTTCATTAACCCCGCTGCCACACAGCCAATCCTGGAGATGTGCATGTGTAATGTGGCTGAAAGCAGCCTTTTAATGCTGTAAACAGTAACTTGCTAGACGTCAGGATGTATTACACACTCCAGCTAAACCGTAAAGAGCTGGTCCACCAGCTTGTGTTTCATGAGCTGTGGATAAGTGCAAGAATGATGTAATAAATATTATATGAAGGCAGATATGTACTTTCAGCAACAATTCGCTCACGTTCCACAGAAAGTTGAAACCAATATCGATTATCAGATTGTAAACCGGAGGTAGTCTTACACGGCTCTACGTTCAAAACAAGCTGTAACCACAACAACAGACTTGTTGTCACTTGTTGAACTTGCTAGCAATGAAGGGACATGACATAGAGAAACATTAGTATTTATTTAAAGCCATGGATCTGGTAACCTACACTACAGAACATCCACTGGGGCGGAATTTGACAACGGCTTGTGTTTAAGCGCGAAAAACACTTTGTTAGGAAAAGATCATGATTTGAAAATTATTACTTGACACATGGCCAGTAATGTCCATCCATTTTCTATACCCATTTATTTCTTTGCTAGGGTCACAGGGGTCTGCTGGAGCCAATCCCAGCGTACTTTGGATGAGAGACAGGGTTACACCCCAGACAAGTCTCTGGTCTACCATGGAGCACACACACCATTCATTCACACACTCACACCTACAGGCTATTTAGAGCAATTTCAGCATGTTTTCTGGGAGAAACCCACGCAGACAAAGGGAGCACATGCAAACTCCACACAGGTTCAAGTGCTTAAAGCTGTGACCTTCTTGCTGTGAGGCAACAACTCTATCCACTGCGCTTCCATGCCACTCCTGATCAGTAATGTTAATTCCTTAAATTTAGGCATCCTTTATCATCATAGCACAAAACGGTAAAAAAAAAAAGTGAGGGGGAGTACATTTTTAAAAGTCCTCCAGAAAAGTCCAGGTTTTGCTATTTAATTATCTAGCCATCCCTGCAACCGTCCAGGCTTATATTGACGTCATCTAAACTGCGTCACTAACTCCACATCATAATTACTACAGTCGCTGGATGGGAGGACAGGCCCTAAAATGCAGTTATTTTATAGAGCTCGTTTGACTGCAGCCAAAAGCAATGAGGGAGAGTGAATCAGCACAATTCATTGCAGACCAGGAAACCAAAACAAGGTTTGGCATGAACACTTCATCACTACAAGTGACAAATTTCACATAAAACATATTTCTTGATCTGCTGTTAATAGAGAAAACACAGAATAAACCAGGTCCATGGAAATTTTTTACTATGTGATGTTATTCTTCATGCTTTAAGTGGCTAAATAAAGCACCCAGGACCAAACTGAACCACTCAGAACTTCATTCTGCATCCATCCAATCCTCCCACTCCGTGAAGCCCACTGAGGACGGCTCCTCATGGGACACTACTCCCACTCTGCCTGGGAGCTGGAGTACATATGGAGATGTTGGAAGCACCTGGGAAATCAGGGGAGCGGAGGAAAGCAAAGGAAAGGTGAGGTCAAATCGGGGGCTTTCTTCAACTGGGTATTTCTGGGGCATTCGTGTCCACTTTGGTAAGTACTGAAAAGATGAATAATAATAATCTGAAGTTAAATAATGACTTTGGGAGGATGCTCAGGCAGGAACTGCCATCAGAGATGGCACCTAGGCCTGCGTAAACTCTGAGCTGGGCAGCTGCCTGCATGTCGTTTATTTCCTCCGGTATCTGCTTCCAGCACGCTTGCATGTACCAGCCAACAGGCTCCTTCTGTTCCTTTATCACACACATTGATATTCGCACATAGGGAGTGCGAAGGGAATAAATGAGCATGCGCGCGCGTGCACAAACGCGCACAGCGGAGATGAAAGGTGCAGAGAGTGAGGGGGGAAAAAATAAGAGAGAGACAGTGGAGATTGCAGCTTAACCTCTTGGCTCCCCTGTAAAGCAGCACTTACTCTCTGGAGCCTCGCTGATAGCCATCTGTCTGGCGAGGAGAGACAGCTTCACCTTCCCAACACATCAGCACGCTCGCAAACACAAGGGCAGGCACTCACACACAGCTAGCCTACACTCATGGGTGATAAGTAGACGGGAAAAGAAAAAAAAAAAGGCTTTTTCGACTATGGCTTTGGTGCCGCGGCTTTCAACTGAAATTAAAGTTTTGATGATTCCGTGTGAGCGGAGTGGATCCCGTGACCCCCCTGAGTCTCAACAATCAACATAGTTATTTCTCCTCATTCATATAAAGTTTCATCTCTGGCTGTGCGCCGCGTGCGCCCACAGCGACATCAACAAAAAAAAAACATCTATTTAACGTGAGCTTGGGACAGTCACCGACAAAGAATGAGCTATAACTTGAGAATCCTGAACAGAATCCAAAACACTTTAGATTCGGGCTATAAATCTGGAGCTTAGTCAATAGCTCCCTCTCAAGGTGATGGCTGAGCTAAAGAAAACCTTTGCAGTGCCCGTGCCCCCCCCCCCCCCCCCTTCTCTCCATACCGCCATCCTTTAGCCCCACTTTTAAAACATAAATTCCTTGAAATCCTCCCACTTCTCCACCTCTGCCTTCCCCCCGCAGCCCTCTCCGCTCCTCGGTGTCCTCTCCACCCCTCAATCCATCTCTGTCCTCCTGATCAATAATCAATCTGCAGGGGCCGAGGCCAGGGGCCCCGTGCCATCTGTCTCCATCGGCAGACAGAGAGAGGGGGGGGTGAGAGAGAGAGAGAGAGACGGAGGGAGGGAGGGAGGGAGGGAGAAAGAGAGGGGAGGAGGAGGAGATAGAGTTCAATCAATCTCCATCTATCTCCATCCGTGGTCAGGTCCACTCCGACGGTATAGATCATAATTTGGAGAGGTGTAATTGCTGGTCAGAGACTGGGGGTGGATGCTGTGGGGGGGAGGGGGAGGGGAGGGAGGGGTGTCAATAATGTTTCTACAGTCCAGTCCTCCCCTCTGCCCCACCTCCCCACTCTCCTGCCTGACCCAGTTTCCTTCTTTTTCTCCTCTTCATCTCTCCCTCTCCGTCTCTGTCTTCTTCTCACTTCGCCCGCTATCTTCACTTTTCTCAATTCAATTTACAAAGATCTACAGACCAAAACAACATAATTTATCACTTGTCTTCTACTGTGTGTTGGTGTCTGTCTATATAAGCGTGTACGTATATGGTGTGTGTGTAGGTGTGTGTGTGTGTGTGAAGTTTCTGCTCTAATCCTGCAGGACCAGTGCCAACACTTAGCCTCCACACATGTCAGAAGAGGCCGCTGATACTTAGATAATGATCTACCGAGTAACACCTGCCTTGGAAAGAATAACTCTTGGCTCCATAAATGAATTGTCAAACACACTTGGGAATGTTTCGCTGAGCTTGCCAAGATCCTGAGGATTTTTTTTTTTTCTAATGCGTTAATTTGATCACACTATTCCTTAAGCAAGTATAAGCCATGTGACAGCAGTTGTCCAGCAGCGTCTCATCATGATTGTTTAAACACTGCAGACAGCTCTTTTTCTTTATAATGATCCCTGTGGTAATTCGTTTTTACCGATTTGGCAAAAGGTTTCCTTATTTGTACCTCACTCAGCCAGAAACAGAAACTGTAACTAAACAGAAAGGTCCTTTCTTTTAGAAACATTATACACCTTTATTTTGCTCCTTAAGGGTTGTGCATGCTACACACACCCTAAAGAGTCAAAATCAGATAATAACTGATTGACAAACATTGGTAAATAGTAAACTAAAACTTACTTTTCACCATTTAGAGTATTAGTATTAGTTTAGAGAGTATTCCATCGTGCTGTTTCCCTTAAAGTGCACCTTCATATATCTGAAGCCTCCATGTAAATCAATATAAGTCCCCGGTGCAATCTTCGAGGTTCGGTCAGAGCTTACAGGTCTGACACTGAGTGGGTTTAAAGTGGGTAAAAAGTAATGCATCCTATAATTTCTTGGTCCCCTCTGATCTGTACAACACAAGCTCTTTCACCTGATGGAGAACTCTCCGCCCTCCTGCTCCATCAAGCTGTGCTAACAACATTATTAACCGATCCTATCTCCCATCCTCAGTGAACGCAGCAGCTAGGAAGGATGTGCTACTTTGATAATCGGTGACTCATGCAGCACGTGTGCATCATATCGAAAAGAGCGTTTGTTCATTTGTGAGCATTTGATAAAACTGGCCGTGATGCCCAAAAGCTTATTACGAGACTTTGTCATGGTGTGTTTTAAGACTTCTTAAAATATTTTTCAAACCACTGCGTGCACACACACACACATACACGCACACGCACGGGCACTGACTGAGCTCCTGTAAATGAGAGTACCTAGTCTGTGAAGGATAACCCAAAGGGGAAACAAAGGGCCAATGAAACCTTAATGAGCCGGTTATGTAGCTGAAACCCGCTACAGCCGCACCTCTGCAACGATCTCCGTCTCTGATCCGCTCTCAGACCGAAAACTTCTCTCCCCAATCAGCCTGATGAGGAATCTCCCAACCAGAGGGCGAAAGACAACCAAAGATGAGGACATATACGATATATATTTCGCGTTTCTATTTTAGATTCTGCACTTCTCAATAGATCTACTCTTTGCTGTGCAAACTCAAGGGCGTCTGAATGACAACATACCCTTAAAAATACAATTAAATTGCAGACTAGCATGCGCAATATGCAGAATTGGAAAAAGTCATTTGGAAATGATTTTTGTGGTTTACAATAGGTGTGAAATTGATGCGATTTGCCTGGCAAATCAGTGCCGGCCGCATGAAATTGTATGTATATTCCATGCCTGTATATATTTATTATTTGCTGTGGTATTTAACATCTTATCAGGATTGCCCTAAAAATACTATGAAAAATTCTACCTACCAACCGAGGATTTCATGCAGCTTACAAAAATCAACACATTTGCAAATATTTGACCACTAGGTCTTACTTTGTCATTCTTACCCATTCCCTCCATATACAGTTCATTCTGGCAAATGACAAACTAAATGAAATACTTGAATAAAGCAGTGGAGAAACATAAAGGGTGCAGATGCTTCCACACAGGTGCACTGCGTGGTACAATTAAGCAATTAACATCCGATCACAGATGGCAGGAGCTGCTCAACTGGCTAGTGTTTTCAACAAGGAACACGGACTAAAGTGACATCTGCATTTAGAGATATGCGATAGACATCGGGAAATGGGGTCGGAGACTGTGGCTGACAGCGCGCATTTCACGATCGTGATGCTCGTACATTAGCGTGACGCGTAAGGAAGAAACAGAAAGAGCGGCTCCTCCTCAGGTGACTGGGAATGTCATCGCAGGACGTGATCAGACTGCGTCAGGGACGACAGGATGAGAGGATGTTATAGTCAGGCTGCAAAAGCCTCTCATTACGATACAAGTTCAGTGGTGCAAAAACATACGCATGGTATGGTTTGGGTCTACTTAGAGAAGGGTCATTGCAAATCAATACAAAGTTGTTCTGAGTGATCACTTTTATCCTATGGTGAAACTTTTTTTTATCCCGATGGGAGTGGTCAACACCCCCGTCTGTAGGACATGGACTGATGAGTGTAAACAGGATGTGAGTCATATGCTTTGGCCTTTGCAGGCACCAACGGATCTGACATCTGTTTTTTTGGCCGACATGTTCTCCGCCATTCACCAAAACTCCAAACGAAGCAAAAGATTTTGAAAGAACAGGGTTCATCCCCCTTAAGGGCAGGGACTTTCATAATCAATGCCAAGGTTCGTTAAAGCTGTTCTGGTGGCACCTTACTAAGACACTTTTTTTCTCAGTTTTATTTGTCACCCGTCTGTACATACAGTATATGTGATATGCTAATAAATTCTGAACACACTTTAAAATGATCCCGGCCTCTCCCAAAGCCCCCGTTCTCGCTGTTCCTCATCAATGCTTTCTGCTGAAACGTACAATTTGCAATATGCAGTTAATGAGTTGTTGAAGGCTGAGAATGAATCCCATTCTAGCCGTAATTGTGTAAGGTTCCCCGAGGGGGCGAGTGTGTTTGTGTGTGTGTGTGTGTGTGCCTGCGTTTCACATGGGCATCGGCATGTATGTGCGTTTCTTTTTCTTTATGTGTGTGCATGACTGTGTGTGTACATGCCTATACGTGCATGTGCGCTTGTCAGTGCGGGCAGAAGCGTCTTTAATCTTCATTTGACGACTCTCTATCAGAGAGAGGAGGGCTGGAAGAAAGAGAGAACGAAAGAGTAATGGGAAAAGAGTGAAAATAACAGAAAACACAAATCGTCAAGAACAGAACTAGGCAAGAGACGGGGGGGAAGAGGAGGCGCGTTTATTGAACGAGGAGGAAGATGATGTTGAGGAGATCTCGCCAGGGAGGGGAAAAAAGCTCTTTTCACACAGACCTACTTCTGTCAGTCAGCTGAACGTCACAATTTTTTTAGCGAGGAGCTTCTCTGCTAATACTTGGCAAACAGCGGATATCAGAAAAATGAAAAACATTCAAATTGTGCACTTTGCGTAGTGAGCGGGGAAGTCTAAATTTAGAAAATGTAGAATTATCAATGATGTGCAGCATGACAGTTTGTGTTTTGAGGTTTTTTTTTATGACAGAAAGGACGGGCACTCAAATTTTATACAGACAAATACATACTGTACAAACACAGAGAGAGAAACATATGTGCATGCAACACAATAAAAAAAAAACATGGACAACTTGAAGGCACACAGGCTCACACACACACACACACACACACACACAGCAGCACCTTATCTGCCCCAGCAGTGTTGAGTGACACTCTCCACTTGAGGAGATTAAGTGTGCTCATGCTGTGTCGGCACAGCTTGACGTCCATTTATCCTTAAAACGCATGCGAAGCGTCTTCGCGAGCTACGCGCCAGCCACGTGCGCACGCTGCCCGCTATGTGCACGTCGCCCCCCCCCCCCTCCAAGTTCCACTGTACACACCTGTTTCTTTATTACCGCCGCTGTCACTGGAGGAAATAAATACGTCCGTAGCCGCAGGGCTTTATTTTTCTCTCGCTTGACTCGGATATTTACAGTCATTTGACTGACACTGGAACAACTGGGAAGGCGATGCAGATTTTTATGAAACTAGGCTCTTTTTCTTTGCTCATGTGTAATAGCGTGTAGGTACGCGCTTTTCATCCAACATCAGCTTTATGGTGTTTAATTGCTGTGCAGAGAGAGAAGGAGCCTGTGGCGCTTGTGGTTCCAACAACAGCAGATTTTAACCAACACACTATAAATACACACAGGCCATCTGGGATCTAGTAGGGTACTGAGAACTCACTGGCAACTCTCTGCTGGTCCCTTTTAATGCCTGTTAACATTAGTATATTTTTAATTTCTGCCAGTTAGCAGGAAGCGACGCTACCTTTCAAAAGTTTGGGGTCACCCAGACAATTTTGCGTTTTCCATGAAAAGTCACACTTTTATTTACCACTATGAGTTGTAAAATGAATAGTGAATAATGAATTTTCCTTCAAACTTTGCTTTCATCAAATGAAGGTTAGTTTTATAGCTTCTCTTATCAGTTAAACTGCTTTGACAAAGGTTTTTCACAAGGGTTTTCCAATCATCCATTAACCTTCTGACGCAATGAGCAAACACATTGTACCATTAGAGCAC
The DNA here is from genome assembly GCA_030544235.1 of Lepturacanthus savala. Taxonomy (NCBI): domain Eukaryota; kingdom Metazoa; phylum Chordata; class Actinopteri; order Scombriformes; family Trichiuridae; genus Lepturacanthus; species Lepturacanthus savala. Next base: position 18,612,905 of record CM060481.1, read on the forward strand.
TGGAGTGATAGTTGCTGGAAATGGGCCTCTATACACCTATGTAGATATTGCACCAAAAACCAGACATTTGCAGCTAAAATAGTAATTTACCACATTAGCAATGTGTAGAGTTTATTTGTGATTAGTTTAAAGTTATCTTTATTGAAAAATACTGTGATTTTCTCTTAAAAGTAAGGACATTTCTAAGTGACCCCAAACTTTTGAAGGGTAGTGTAATGTTAGGGAGAGCCCTTTTGGGTCAATCTGAGCATATTAAGGCAAAATGTACATCCTTTTTTCTCCTAATTGGTTGTAATGGAAATGGCGTCTCAGGTAGCCAGCAGAGTGGAGCTGATTGTAGCTGAATGTTGTGGATCTGTTCTGGTCTCAGAAGCAAATGTGAGCTGGTTATGGTAAAGGGCGACATATCCAGCCAATAGTATTATGCAATTCTGTGGTACTGATTTGCAGAACGTCCCTGTGTCAGATTACAGTGATAAAACCTTAATTATTTGTCTCACATGGTCCATTACTGGAAGTTCAACTGTGTTTGATCAATTTACCTCAACTTGGGGGCGTCAGAGGCCACTTTTTTCCTCAAACATATGATAACCCAGCTATAGAAGTATCCTATGTATGTGTGGTGGGGCAAATGCACTTTATAGGTATAAATAATAAACCATACAAATATACAAACTGATACTGTTACATCTTTAAGGAATCACAAGCAAACCAAACAACACAACTCTGGGAAGTTTCACCCAGAGAAATAATTTTATACTATTAGCAATGAGGGCAAATAGGTTCGTCATACAAATGGGAGCAGCAGACGTGGTTCCGCTTAGAAAAATATTGTTACTTTAGCCAGAAAAATCCAGAAACTTGATTTTACTTAAATGGAAGGTGACTATTCCTCCATTAAATTGGAAAAGATCTATCTGGAGAAAGTAATCTCAGTGGTTCCTCCAACAGATTCCACAAAACCTGGGACCCTCTAGTAACATATGTGGAAACAGGAACACAAATAATCGTACCTGGCCTGTTTAATAATTAGTAATATTAGATGCACTTATGTACTTCTTCTGCTAATTTGTTAATCATGTGTATTTTGGTTTTGGTCTATTTAGTTTCTAGTAAGTTTTTTATTCTCTACTATGCTGTTTTTTTATAGAAAATACAATTTTTGTATATGAGGAATAGAAAATTACAAATAAAGTGTTGAAAAAAAAGATAAATATTTTCTTACTTTATTCCACAACTTTTGTTTTTCCTTTTTTTTTTCCTTTTACAGCCCATTAAGTTACCTGATCAGAGCTGAGACACACAGGAAGGAGACTCCAGTCCCACCACCTCCGAGTGTCTGAAAGGACATAAAGGAATAAACTTAAATCAATAAATGGAAACAAAAAAAAGCAATGTTCAGTAATAAATCAAAAAGTAGCAAAATCAAAACAAATCCAACGGAATGAAAATAAAATGATCAATCAGAAATAACCAAAAGTAAAACAAGCTGCCTCTAAAGCATATATATAAAGTAACTACAGTCTGGCTGCTCATCTTAGATCAAAATAAACCAGAAGGCAAAAAAAGGCAAAAGAAAATAGTTATATCAATTACAAAAGAAAAAAAGGACATATCTAAACAAAAGCCCAAATTACAACCAAGAAAGATATTACAAGAAATAAATTTATGTTATTAAAGAACCACTCAAACTACAATAAAGAAGTAAACAACCCAAATCAGGATAACGCTGAAACACAAATTTAACCCCTCATTGTCTGTATTCGTAAACCAATCCAGCAAAGATGGAGCCTCCAGTGAATCAGACGGCAGCAGCAGAGGAGGCTGCAGGTCAGCGTCTCCCTGCACTGACCCTATAGCCACTACACAGAACCAGAGAACAGACAGGAAAAACAGGATCAGCAGGATCAGCAGCGCAAACAATGCAGCCACGTACCTGAAGCTGACGCGAGGGGACCAGGAAATTGGGGGCGTGGCTTGTGTTAAAGAGCCAGAAGGTGAGAAGCCTACCTGCATTTATGGAACTTTGCTATTAGGGCTGGGAAAAATAAGGAGGCAGGGTTGCAGACACATACCTGAACTGTAACAGAAGTACTCCACCTAAAGATTTTTGCTGTGAATGAGTTACAAACATAACAAATTCATGTTAGCTGTAAGTTGCTAGCTAGCTTCAAATAAAACCACATGTTCGTTTTAAACTCCTGGCTGGTTTGAATGTGTATCTATTTATTTTACTCTTTTCTCATATATATATATATATATATATATATATATATATATATATATATATATATATATATATATATATATATCTTTACATTTTTTACATTTAAGTATTCCAATGAATACCTTGTAGATTAATTAGACCCCTATATATATATATTTATTGTATATATGACAGTATGACAGGAGAGAGTGTATTAATACTATCCCATGTTTAAAAAATGCTCAATCCATAGAGAAACATACACAGCCTGTATTCAGAAACTGTGCCTTAAAACAAGCAGTCATGACTTACGTGAAGTTGTGATGTCACTACTATACAGTCACCACCAACACCCCCCACAGCCATTTAAAGAGGAGAAGGAGAGGCTTAGAAAAGAAGTGTCAAACTATACTGAGATGATCTCCGCTACTTAAAATATCAAAATTCCATATAAAAAACAGGAAAGTGTATAATATGGGACATTTAAATGGTACCAAAATAAGCAGTTAACTACTCGACCCAAAAAAGAGAGATACCAATTTGAAGGAATCAAGTAATAATTAACAACTTATACATACAGCTTTTCTGCAGTAGTGGACTTAAATAAAGTGCGGAAAGTTGATCCAAATATTTCTGACGAGTGCCACAAGTTTCTCTGGTTAATTAACCCCCCGTCTGTATATCAGCATGGATGAAGCCTGATGTCTGTCTATATATATATATATATATATATATATAAGCCATTAAAAAAATATTTAGTTAGTTAGTTAGTTAGTTAGTTAGTTAGTTAGTTAGTTAGTTAGTTAGTTAGTTAGTTAGTTAGTTAGTTAGTTAGTTAGTTAGTTAGTTAGTTAGTTAGTCTGGATACTCAATATACAGCATGTGACTACCACCTATAGGCCATTAGGCCATTCTGCTACATATGTCAGGTTTGGTTTTAGAGCCAGTTTGAGCTGCTCCAGTGAAATCATTTCATATGATTCTGCTAAACAGGACTAATTATATTTGACTTCCTCAAATTCCTTCACACGTTGCCTCCTGCAATCTTGTAACCTTCAAAATCAGAGCCAGGTCTCCCTCAGTCATGCTGCTTTTGAATTATCACACGATATAGTAGAGCACTGCTGTTGACTGCTGTGACTCTGTGAGCAAACCATACAAATGGGTTTATCTTTACAAATGTAGGTTTCTGCAGAAAAGAATAATAATTGACTGATAAGGCCTTTTTTTCATTTGTGTTTTCCTTTTATCAAACCGATGAACCCCACAATCCTCTAATCATGAAAACCCCATGTTCTCAGGTCACATAATTCCTGTTGATCCATTAAAGATAAAAGCAAAAAAAAAGGTTCTTAAAGAGCTTTGCTGTGAAGAGATCTCACATATGATGGAGGTAAGGTGTTGGAGAGACAAAGGGAGCGGGGGCAGAATGTGAAGGTAAAGAGACGGGGGGGTGGGGGGTGCAGGTTGGTGAAGGGTGCTCCCGGGTCAGAATGATGAAGGGACCCTTCGAAGGACAGATGGGAATGAGATTCCCAAATCAATACCATCCAAGGGTGTTTTGTTATTAACGCGTTCAGAGATGCGGCCATATTAGACACTGCTGACCTGATGCTCAGGCACAAGACCCCTCATACACACACACACATAGTCCTGTTTTCCATTATTACATTGACTTTTATTAATTTCCTTTAGACTTAGCTTCACATTAACCCTACTAACCCTAATCTTAAACCAGTTCTTTGTCCTGAAATGTAATGATTTATACAAGCAGCAAACTATAGGGGCTGAAAAGTGAGGTCAATGCAGATTGCAATGCAAAAACTGCACTTCCTCAATTGTCCACTTGAGGCTGGCTCCAAAAGTCAATCCCCATAGAAACACATATAAAACTGCACAACTTGGGGCGACCAGACAACCGATTGGTTAGGGCGCATATCGTATGGAACACAGGAACACACCTGATTCTACTAATAAAGCTCCATAGCAAGGGCCCTAATGGTTGATTAGCAGAATCAGGTGTGTTCCTGTCTGGTTGGAACAAAAACCTGCATCCACAGTAGCTCTGCAGGACCAGGGCTGCCCGACCCCTGCCCTACACTCAAATTAAAGGCAAGAATGCCCCATAAACATTATCTTTAAAAAAAAAACTTTACACAACTTTACTGCAGAAATAAATCAACATTTACAACCTGGTACAAAAAAAAAGGTTTTGGTCTGATTTTTGGTGTGATTTTTTTTAGAACTCACCTGTTTACATTTTATTAATTCTTATTAAAATCTGACTATTATGAAAGGAAAAAAAAACACATTTGCAGTGCTTCCACGTAAACAGCTAGGTCTGCCATGTTCCCGCTAACACACATGCTGTCTGGCCTCCTCTGTTAGTGTTTCTCCCACTGACCCCAGCACTCTGACGTGTGAGATATATTTCAGAGTGAGTGTGTAAGAAGGCCGACTGCATTGTTGCTACACGTACAATTTTAAGAAACATTCTGTGAAACTGGGAAAAAATGTAAAAATGGCCTTTTACACATAATTCAGTAATTGGGTAACACACATATTTACCATTCTAGATCCACCTTTATCTCCTTTTCTTATTTCCTTCACACTCCTCCACACATTTAGTCATTTTGGGATGCGCCAGGGGAACCGCAAAGACCCCCAAGAGCAACAGCGGTAGCTTAAGAATTAACAACACATGGACTAAAACTAATGTGTTAATGTGTTCTTATGATATGGAACAGTTGGTGTCTGGAAGTCATTAGTTCAAGTCCTGCTAATAATGACAATTTTCGAATTGTTTTTCAACACTGGCAGGATAATTATTGAGACAACTCTGTTGTTGGTGAGCCAATGAAGCGTTAAATGTCTTAGTGCATGGCTCGACTTAATTATTTATTTACTTCATTTATTTATCTATTTTTTTCCCTGTGAGTTGTAAGAGTCAAGCCTCTAAATTCAGGCTAGAATGTGCACAATTGTTTCCCCCTCTATGTTATTTTGTTTTGCTGTTATCTATTTGTTATTCTGACAGTAAACCAAACAGTGGCTCTGAAAATGAAAATGGGTTTTATGTATGGAGTAATAACCTAAATGGATTTCTCTCTCTGCCTGCACCGCTCTGGCAGCCTGTGGCTATTTATCTGCCCGTGTCTAATTATTCATCAGTGAACACTGAGAAATGAGCATGGAAACCGTAGTTGTGCATTCACTATAGCAGACATACAATTCCTCTCCTTTTGATATTTCTCACATTTTCCTTCTTCGGTTTCATCGGGGTGTTTTTTTTTTACACATACTGAAGCATCAGGGGTCAAAGCTCTATCATGCGTCATAAATCAGAAGATTTGTAGATGTAGTGCACTGTGGAGATGTGATTAATTGATTAGTTTCATCAGTCTAACTCAAATTAAATATCCAGATATAGGATATTGATGGATATAACACCAACCGCATTAATGTAAGACTCTCAGTAGAAAAGAGAAACCCTGTTGATTATTATCTAATTTAATGTGGCTGAAACTTTCAATAACCCTGCTTAGATTTAGTACATATTTACTCAGTGCTTTGCTCACAAGTGGCCAGTAGAGGACAGTGTGTGTCCTGTAGCAGGCAAGCCAGCGTGTGTGTGTGTGTGTGTGTGTGTGTGCAGTATAATGACTTGCATACATAAATGAACGGGTCCCGGCTGTTGAGCTTTTTTCAAGCAAAGGAAGTTGAGCAAAAGGAAGTGCATGAAGACAACATATACTATGTATGAAACCTGTGAAATGATGCTTCGGGTTAGGAATTCAGATTGTGTTTTCACTGCAAACCTCATAGCATTAACCCATTAAAGTCTCAGCTACAGGTTTGCATCGTTGGTAATAGACTGGGCCTTCTTATATCTGGCTTGTGCGGTTTGTGAAGCGAATCTGTGGATGTCATTTGTTAGACAAGACTGTCATCTAGTGGTTCTGTTTGGGTTACACACACACACACACACACACACACACACACACACAACACAAATATGAAGGGGGGTACAGCTGCTGTCCTTAGCATTCTTGCCAGTGTCAAGTGACTCTGCTGCAGTATAATGAGGTATTACCTAAATTTCCAATAGTCACCATGCTTTTCCTCTGTGCTTTGGTTTTCATATGCTGTTGAACAGCAGAAGACACATTTAAAGGCAGGTGATCACAGAATATCATTAAAAATGTGATATTTACTGATGGAACTAAAGACAGACTCATGTTGAATTGATAATAATCCAACAACATCAATTAGATGGAGGGTAGTAATATCATTTTATAGTCTATTATGTGCCAGTTAAGAAGCATAATATCAATACTAGATATCAGATCAATAGTATCAATATTAGATCAATTATCAGATGTTCCAGTCTTCTTCCTTTAGTTTTTTTTTTGCGCTCCATTTTTATTTCTGCAAACCTCCTGTTCAGTAAGAGGCTAAAGGCTTGTTCGAAAATATCTAGGAATGAGCATTTAACTCTGATTTGGATGAAATGTGATGTGTGTTAGAGGAGGAGGGTGCATGGTGCTGACGCTGCTCAGCCTGCAGGTGGCGCCATTGACCTACACAAACGCTCAGTAGAGACGGAGGCGTCTTTGGCGTGGAAGGTGTTGGCAGAGGACTATTAAAGTGTGAGTGTGTGTGTGTGTGTGTGTGTGTGTGTGTGTGTACTGTCAGGTCCAGTCGGACAGAAGGATTTACAAAATAATCTAATATACAACATAAAAAATTATGACCCCCCCCCCAACAAAAAAGTTTAGGTCGGATTCGTATCCACCATAAATCTACAGGATCTAAATATGTCCTTAAATACGCTGTTTAAATGTTTTAAACTTTAATCTGGTTTAATTAAAATTAAACAAAATATTTGTTCTAAGTAAAAAAGAAAAAAGGCGTTATATTAATTACTTTGCAATGCAATTTTCTTACTCTAAGATTAACGAGCTTGCAGCATTCACATCTTCTTTCTGTTATTATTGGATAGGCCTATTTGATTTGTATAAGCAAAAGTATAGTATAATAAATTATAAAAGTAAAATCAAAAAGTTTCACGTTATATACTCGCAATAGTCTAATTGGATTCATTGTTGAAGCAAGAAAAAAAGTATGTAGGAATTGGAAAAGAAAATTCCTGTCATCTACTGGCTGCATATTATAGTAATTAGATGTCAGCTTGTTAAAGGAATATGAATTTAAACTAAAGATGAATCGGTTTATTAAACCGGTTTCCAAGAAAACACTGTTTAGCTATAATAAAACGTCACACCTTCTATGACAATTTAATTAATCAATTTAATTGCATGTGTTAGTGCCTCTTTCTTTTCTTTAAAAAACGAAACATTAAAGATCAGTAATAACCATGATGTAATTAAACTGGTTAATATAATCTCGGGAGACAATTAGAATTAGAGCCACATTTGCCGAAATGTAGCTGCATTGTAAATAATCTCCATCTTTCTTTGTCTTAACTTTTATGGGTTGAAAAATATAGTTTTATTCGTTCTGCAGAAGAAGAGTTTTACTCGTCAGAAGCTTAAATTTCTACCACTTTTGGATTTTTAATATCCAATGATAGTCACAACAAAATCATACTTTTCCCCACTTTCTTTAAAATAACATTTATTTCCAGCATATTCATACAATGTGACAGCACAGCTTGTAACATTTGAAGAGGAATTGACTTGATTTAGCACTTCGTCACAAAATATTTGAGCTGAATAAAGGATAAATGAAGTCAAATATAGCATAGCATTTCATATTATTACTAAATGCAATATATAATACAGGCAGTTGGAAAAGAACTAAATTAAAAAAAAAAGTGAGATAAGTGAAATCATACAGAAGAAAAAGAGGGATGGCGTTTATACATCATTAGTTCAACTTTTACAACAGGAAAATCTTTAGAAAGTGTTAACAATCCGAAAGCTACGTGTTATAATAACTTACATTTCTCCCCGTTTTATATTCCAACAAATGCATATTTGCAGTTTGATTTCTTTTCTTTTGAAAATATGTTAACTTAAGTTTCACCAACCAGCTGTAAAATTCGATGGGCTCTAAATAGTCAGAACTGATAAATCAATCCTTCAGAATTAAAGCATGAAAATCAGCAATAAAAGCATCTTTTTTTGTGCGTTAACTGTTTTTTTTTTCTTGGAATCTATAAATATATTTTTAGTTACTTTATTGATGGCATAATTAGGTTCATACATGGGAAATGTCACCAAAACTTCTAACATATAAAATCATTTTTGAAAATTACACATAGGTGAGTTTACTTTTCCTCCCTGTCCGACCATTTGACTACGAGCCACGTAATCCTATTATGTACAGTCGCCTGTAGCCAAAACACATCACAGATTTATTTGATTTATTTTTTTTCGCCAGAACATTCAACACTTGTGGCTACGAATACAACGGGAGAGTGTCTCGTTTCCGCTCGGTTTCCGGCAGTCTCACGGTTTGTCCGGCGTGTTGTTGACCAGGGGCCCGTACAGGCCGCCGGCGTAGCCCTGCTCCTTGTGCAACATCGTCCGGTCCCGTATCAGGTCGCTGAAGGCGTAGTCCATCGGGGGCCTGAAGCCCAGCGTGGGCATCAAACCGGCGGTGGAGTAGGGCGTCATGAAGGCCAGACCCCGGCTGTGCGCGGAGTAGGCCAGCCGCAGCGGGTTCAGGCCCAGGTGCGTCCCGAGCGGGTAGCTGCCGGGGTCCGCGGCGAAGTGCGGCGCGTTGGGCTGCAGCGGCGAGAACGCGGAGCGGCTGCTCAGCGTCATGGCGCCGGGTAACATGGGTCTCGTCGGGGCGGTGGAGGACGCGGAGGACGACGGCGGCTGCTGCTGCTGCTGTTGCTGCTGCGCGCTCTGCAGCATCCGCTCCGCCGTCCACGTCTCCTCGGACGCGGACTTGTTCGCGCCCTGCGCGCCGCTGTTGTTGAGGATCTGCTCGATGGCCTGGACCACGTCCTTCCCGCAGCCCTGCAGCACGAGCTCCAGCACGCTGCGCTTGTGGCTGGGGAAGACGCGCGTCAGGATGTCGATGGCGTTCATGTGGCGCGAGGCCGCGGAGGACGGAGACGGCTCCGGCTCGTCTTTGTCGGTCTCGGAGCCGGAGTCCGAGCCGAGGGAGCTGACGGAGCCGGGCGTCTCCTCGTCGTCTTTCAGCGGCTTGGACACCGGCGAGCCGATGAAGGACTCGCTGTCCCCGTTCTCCGAACCCGAACCCCCGTGGCGGCCGTCCGGGGACGACATGCCCGGGGCCGAGTCGCTTTCGGTGGACGCCGGTTTCCCCGCGTTCTGCTGAGAGGAGGCGGATCCGGAACCGGACAGCTGGATCTTTGGGAACAGCTCGTACTTCTGAATACTTGAATCTGTCAACGCAACCATAGAAGACCACGATGTTATTTTTTAAAGTTTGGTTTTATTTTATTAAAGGGACAAATATGATACAAACAAGTCACAGCTCAGGCCTGGAATCAGATGTTTGCAGCACAACGACAAACACACAAACACACACACACACACACACACACACACACACACACACAGGCCTTAAACTACTTCATAGAAACGTCTCAGCTTCCCAGTGAGTTCAGTCTAAAACTCCGTAAAATGCAACAACAACTTCCTCCGCTCACCTGAGTTGCTCTCGCTGCTGACGGAAGTGAACACCTCGTAGTTGGGACGCGGCGGGATGATGCCGTTGGCCGCTGCCAGCGCGAGGCCCTCCGCGGTGCCGTAGAGCAGCTGCAGCTCGCGCGCCTCGTTCTCCTCCTGCGCCTGCTGCCGCCGCAGCGCCACCTGCGCCGCCATGACCCGCTGCCGCTCGGCGATCAGCGTGCACTTGGCGCACATGCAGTCCTTCCAGCGGCAGTAGCGCTTGTGGCCTTTGAGTGCGGACACGACGCCGTGGTTCCTGCAGCGGGCGCACTTGGGCGTGCGCGGGTACTTGTCCGCGGCGCGCAGGAGCAGCGGCGGGCCGCGCAGCAGGCTGCCGGCCATGGACATCGGGATGGAGGCGGCGGCGGCGGCGGACCCCGCGTGCACCTGAGAGGCGGAGGACGCTGCGGGGAGATCCGGTCTGAGATCCATGCGTTAGGGTGTGGATGGATGGATGGGTGGGGGAGGAGGAAGAGGAGGAAGAGGAGGAGGAGGAGGGGGGGAATCCTCGCTGCGGGTCGCCGGAGAAACGGGAACGCGTCGCTCTAGCCGCGGTCGGGTCTTGCTTTTGCGGATCTCACGTTCAGCCAATCACATCTGCTCGGCGGCTCTCAACATCTGGCGGCAACAGGTGAAGCCGGCGTTCGCTCTACAGGCGGAAAATAAAAAAAAAAAAACGGCCCGGGATAGAAACTTACGGAAATAGCTCTCAGGCGACTTTAAATCCAGAAGAAGAAGAAAAAAAAGGATCAGGAGCCGAGCGGAAGCGACGGTTCCTCCAGACGCGAAGTTCGGAGTGTCCGAGAGGAGCCGAGGTTGCTACTCGCCGCAGCCCGAGACACTAACTTCCTCCAGAGATCGTCAGTGGCTACAGATCCCTCTCTCCCCTCTATTGTTGCGCCTACGTTTTCATTAGACAAATTTGACAACAATGTGGCGTCTGTCATTGGCCAGAGGGGGAAGCAGCGATCTGATTGGCTTGCCTCGTTTTTTCAACTGTGTCCACCTGAGTTCTTTCCCCCCCCCCCAAAATATCAAGTGTTAAGAATCTGAAGGGAGTTCCCGGAAAGCTCAAATCGATGCTGTGTATTTCCCAAAAAAATAATAATAATAATTTTTTTTATAGATTTGAAAGCAAGAAAAGTTGTATCTTCGCATGATTTATGACGCCAGATCGGAGACGAATATGAGAACAGTTTTAAAATGAAGAGAAGGATTCATCCTTTACAAGATCTTTAACTCACGTTCTTGTATCATTTGGTTGTTGATTGACTTTCTAAATGAAGCCTGCAGTTCAGCAATTTAAGATCTGTGTTTGCCCCAAATAAAGATGATGCGTGACTGTGTCTCATCAGCCTGAAGGTAAGTATAGGCTCGTTTATTTGATTCGATAAAGAAGAGAGAGAGTTTGCTCAGTCAGTAAAAAAATATCCTCATTTGCAGCTCTAAGGATATTGATGTCTGAAAAATGTTATCGATTATGTTGAACGTTGGTGAAACATCTACCCGAGAAAAAAAAAGACTTCGTTATAATCTCGTCTGTCGCCGAATGCACTGAACTCTGGAACATATTCTTTAATGGGAGGATTTTCACCAACTGATTAATCTCGCTCTGTTCTATAACCGATAATTTCCTAAATATTAATTTACGATAAATAAAGCGATTATTGTGGATTTAATTGAGCGGGACATTTTTCTGTGTATTATTTGAAACGAGCGATCATGTGTGTCAAATGCGCTTAAATAAAAAAATATCAGCCTTTATGACACGAATTCGTTCAATTTATATTTTCTGGTTTTGCAGAATAATTTAAAAAAATGTCTTCCAAGTTTCCTTGCGTCGCAGAACACAACAGGCTGTTTAACAATCAGTTTTAACTCTGCTGCTGCGCGTGATTAATGAAATTAATAACATAAATTAGAAAAAAATCCAACATTTTTTAAAATAGTTTAATTATTTTACAAAACGTCTTTTTCTAAATTTCATGCAGACTCCTCGAAATTATTGTTAAGTATTATTGTATAAGAAATTAAAGGCCTTATTTATCTTCAACTGCAATTGGAATTAGCTTTTTCATTCAGTTAAACGTGTTTTTTGTATAAATTAATGAGGAAATTTAATTCCATTGTATGTGACGAATATAATATTAATAACAATAAAAATCCAACTAAATTAATGTGTCTCTTGCGGTCTATGTATCAGGTTTAATAGGCTACACTTTATATTTGATAACTTTTATTATTATTATTATTATTATTATTATTATTATTATTATTATTATTATTATTATTTCCAGTGCTGGAGGGTTCGTTAAGATATTTCTGCCTGTCTGTTTCTCATCTTTCTTTATTTTTTCTGTTCATTTTTCTCACTTCAGCAGCGCATTGAAACAGATGAGTTGTCCCGTTGCCTTTTAAACTAGAGAACATGGAGCCACAGGAAGCGACGCGCGTAAACCTGCTGCTCACCTGTTCATCCAGGGGCGAGAAATTCGTGCGGCTATTTGAATTCAATTAAAAAAAAACAAGTTATATATAGTTTTTTTTTTGGTTTAGTTTTAATCAACAATTGTCCCTTGGAGGACGCCCGGGAACAAGTGAACAACAAGAAGCTGATGGAGACAGAAATGTGTGTTCGCCGCGCGGCTGCGAGTGTGCAGCCTGGCCGTCTCCTCCCAGCCTCATTGTTTACTCTCTGAATCACTGTAAGCAAATGCCATCTGTTTCCCTCGCCGCCGTCATCTGCACCTTAATTACCTCGCCAACAGGCTAGAGACGATATTAAAACTACATCTTTTTGACATTTAAAAGGAATCATCTGCACGGAGGGCAACGACGGGAGGAATATATATATATATATATATATATATATATATATATATATATATATATATATATATATATATATATATATATATATATATATATATATATATATATATATATATATATATATATGCGTGCGTAAAAGTGCGTGCGTAAAAGTGATAGTTGCAACCTGCAGAGAGAAGATTAAAGACTTCACCTCAGGATGAAGGATTTCAAAATAAAAGAGAGAGAGGCTGCTGCTTTATAACATAGCCTTCTACCAGGATACTTTGCTACTTGATTTGACTCCTTCATTTATTGCCGATCAGGCTGTGATTGAATTAATTACGAAGGGTTAAATCATCTCAGACAGGCTGTAGTTAAAACGATCACTGCTTGATTCGGGGTTATGTATTTATAATTAAACGAAAAGGTTTTTTTTTTTTTTTTTTTTTGAGGAAAAATATGCATTATGACAAGAGATTAAGCTTACTATTGGTCCTCCGGGCCCAATTAAAAATGCCCCCGCGCAATTAAAAGTGACTGTGAGCACTTAGAAAATCCAACATTCTTTTAACCACTTCATTAGGCCCATACATCAAAAAAAACCATGCGACGCTTTCATTTTCTTTGAGCGCGGATACAGCCGAGTGGGTTTTTAACACCCTTTTAAGATCATAACAAAGGCCATGCTTGACCCAACATATGTAGCAGCATGTTTCCGCTGCCCCGCACCCCGGTGCGGCTTTTCTAGCGGCCTCTCCCACCGCCGCCGCCCCGCCTGCGTCCCGCCCGGGTCCGGCTCCCCTCCTGCGCTTCCCCCGCCTCAGCAGCCGGCTCCGGCAGCACTGAGCCACAGGTTAGAGTAGCAGTTAGACAAGGGCCCGCGGAGAAAAAGAAACGCACGAGGGTGTTTTTTTTTTTATCCTCCCCTCCTTTTTCTCCTTCTTCTTCCCCAGAAGTATTTACACGCTTGACGGACACCGAGGCTTATAGACAAGAGGCTGTTAACCTGCCACTTCACACCAGCTCCGCCGCGCCGGGGAAACGGATCAGGCTGAACGCGTTAACGCATTCCTGTAAAGGCAGAGTCAGCCAGACGCCGTGCTGGGGAATGCGCCGCGTTTACGCGCGGCGTAAAGAGGGGATTCTTACACGTTAAAACGGCCTATAAATAACCGGCCGCGCGTGTAAATGCTGACTTTAAATTAGAGCTTTGCCGCTGCACATATGAGCGTCACGTTTAGGAGATCGCGACTGATGAGAGTCATAATGTGCGCACTGAGGCCTGTAATCAGGGCATTAATTACATTTCATTGTGCATATGAGTGAGGGGCAACTGTGTTCGGGATGCTTTACTTTTGCAAAAGTAGCAAGAAAAAAGAAAATATAAATTAACATATATATATATATATATATATATATATATATATATATATATATATATATATATATATAGAGAGAGAGAGAGAGAGAGAGAGAGAGAGATTTATCAGGCAAACCTACTTTTAAAAGTAGTCTATCATTTTATTTTATAAGTATTCACTGATAATAATAACAATGCACCATGTGAGTAGGTTATTTTAGGCTATTTAGGAGGCAGCCTTTAATTATGTTGGTTGAGGTGGATTGTACCTAATCCATTAGATTTTACCCTCTTTCAAAAATCAGCAAAGTCACTTTATTTTTTCAAAAAAACAGATTAGAGTATTTCTCTGATATAAACAGACTGTTATAAGAGCAGGTTGGCTGCGGAGGCCCATGTGCCGCAAACACTTGAGTTGAAGAGGCGCAGGGAGACATCACTCTTCACCCGCTAGAATAACACTTATCTGTAAATGGGGGATAACCCTGCCATGGCGTATGAATATTTCAAAGATTTGAAGGGCTCCTCTCTGCCAAAACTGTTGGCCGGCACTCAGAGGGAGAGAGAGAGAGAGAGAGAGAGAGAGAGAGAGAGAGAGGGAGAAGGGGAGAAAGAGAGAGAAATACCGTTTTTGTGCCCCCGAGGTAGGTTGGCAGGGATTATCTTTGTTTAATGAATGGGCTACAAGTATTCATCAACACGACGAGATTATTGGGCTCTCACTCTCCCTTCTGCAAGGCCTATAGTGGCATATATCTCGTGTGTGTGTGTGTGTGTCAGAGAGAGAGAGAGGAAAAAAAAAAGACAGACCTACACACACACTGCAGCCAATTAAAACGCACTCTCCCCTGCTCTATCCCTCCACATCTGCCTCCTTTTCTCCACCGACGAATGGCGCAGAAAAGAAGGAAGCTCATGAATAGGCGCTCATTGAGATCACAGATGGAGTATGGCTTTCTTTTTGCTAGAAATTTGAGAAACACCATTGTCCCCAATCAAAACTCAATGTGGTCGCCTACAATGGTGCCGGCTTTGAGCTCCGCCGCTTCAATTGGCCTTGTTTTTGAAACTTGAAGTGTTCCGCACAAAGACTTGGCCCTCCTAGATGTCACCACCGCTCCGGTGTGTGTGTGTGTGTGTGTATGAGAGAGAGGGAAAAAAAAACACAATTAATATGAAGCTGTAATTACTCCCCTTCACGCCACTGCACCCATTCAGGACCCCACTGGCCCATTTATTGCTTTATCCCTTGCGGCTGATAATCCGAATACCACAGGTTTTTATAGAAGGCCTCTATAGCGGTGGAAGGACCTAGAGGAGCAGGTCAGGAACATTACTAGAAAGATAAGATAGATTTAATAATGGTACCGATTTAACAGCGCTGTGTGCATTTTAATGCAAGATCCTTGAATTGGGATATAAATGCATCCATGTTATAATCATGTTACAGCCTATATTAACGGAATAAACAGGCGTTTTTCTTTAAATTTGTGCCTGTAAAAAAACAGGACACATGAAAAGACGATTTAAAAAATGTCATTTTTTTATTTATCTCAAAACCTCTATAAATGATCAGATAATTATAGACTTATCGAATATTAATGCACTGATTCGTACAGGTGAAATATTTCATCATTTAATTTATGACCTATTCATTAAAGCAGCACCACGCTTAAAAAATAAGAATTAAATAATAATAAGATTTTAGCTAAAATATTCCACTACAGGCGGAACCTAATTAAATGTCACATTATTTGATATAGCTGAAAGAGCTATGTATATTTTTTAATAAATCAAGGCCGATAAACTGGGATCAATTTTAACAGAATTCTCATTGATTTGTTAAAAAACACGTTTGGTCTAGCCTGTGTAAATTGAAATAAAAAATATATAAATCGACAAAGTTACAGTAGTTTCATTTTAAGGTTAGATGGATGGTCAGAGGACAGTTAATCCAGACTTTTTGTTATTACCGAAGAATCCACAAGTCCATAAAAGCTGATTTTATTACTGCAGCGAGGGGTGTATTTGGTTTTGATGCTGCACATTCAGCGACATGTCTTTTATTAAAAGACTTTCACCCAATAAAAGTGGATAATCTGTCAGCTCCTGTAGGAGTCACCAGGTGAAAATTGGCTTCTGTGGCTCTGCTCAAACTGCCAGCTGTGTGTGTGGGTGTATATGTGGTCTTTGGATATATATATATATATAGAGAGAGAGAGAGAGAGGGAAAAAAAGCAAGTGAAATCATGTATATTTTTAAATACTTTTCCAAAAACCATTCAGTTGTTTTGCTGGCTTTAAACGTTACTGCTACCAGACTTGATTTAAAAGCGTTTTAATGCATGTGGAGGGGAAAAAGTAATGAACAAAGGGTCCGATTGTAGGCATTTTAGCCTCGTTAGAAGTTAGGCCCGTTTCAAAGACGGATTTTTTTTTTTTTAATCAGATTGGTTACATGGCTACAAGTAAAACGGGTCTTGTGTTTCCAAGATAAAAAACAAAGTCTTTATATGTCTATTGTGTCATTAACAAACAGTAGTGTGAACGGGGAGCGGCAGAGGGAGAAGTGACCCTCCCTTTGTGCCCATCCAACAGTTTAAGCCTCATAGATTCTGTTTCTTTGGGCAGGGCCGCCGTCTCTGAGAAAGTAAACTCGGGGTGACCCTCCAGGTTAGGCCCGTCTGGGTGTTAGGAGCTGCGGTCCTGTGATTCCGGGGGAGCCGCTCCGTGCTCTTGAGATCCCGGCGGGTCCCACTTCAAACGGAGGGAGGAGAGATCACTTGTGTCAGGAATTTTGTTCCCTCGCCAGCGGGCCGCATTCTTGACCCCGGCGGGGCTGGTTAAACATCACGGACGCTTCCCTCTTTTGTCGCCGGGAGAATCAAGACAGCAACCTGATGTTGCCACCGCTGAATCTGTGTCAGCGGAGCTGGCAGCGTAAGCTCATTACAACACAGACACCCCTGTGTCACATTTAAAAAAAAAAAAAGAAAGGGGGAGAAAAAAAATAAAAAAGGTCCACACTGATTAAGATGTCCAACCGGAGTTTGACCAATATGTCAAAGAAGAGCTAATATTACTGATCTAACATGATGCCCCCTCCATTATAAAGCCAAAGCAATCACATGTTGCAAGGGGGTGGTAAACAATTAAGAGGATTTTAAAGGATGAACTTCAGCCTTTTTTAGAAAAGATAAAAATGTGGCACTCATTTTTGATAAATCATTTACTCCAACTAGTGCGCTCACATGAAAAGGTCCAGAGGCCCAGTCCGTCCAAAATTAATTAGACTTTCTCTACTGTGTGAAGGGTTGATTATTCAGTTATGCATACGTGGAAGAAATGAAAACTGCTGACCTTTTCCTAACATTTTGACTCAACCCTGTTACAAAACTGTCATCTACTTTTCCTTCACACAGTTAACCAACCCCCCCCCATGACAGGTTTGCTCAGGTATGAGAGGAGGAATATCATTATGTCTCACTGACGTTTCCGACCCGATCACCATCATCAGCTGCAGCGGCACAAAGGAGCGTGTCTGTGCGCATTAAATCCAAAAAAGCTGCGTGATAGAAACTGTAATCTCACACGCGAGAGGAGCTGCACTATGTAGGCTACGCTGCCCCCCCCCCCCGAGGAAGACACTGACAGACGAGCGGAGGTGCACCTGTCTGCCTGTTGCATAAACCGACTCGGCTTCACGCTCGGTGAGCTGCTCGTCCTGCCCTGACCTCGCCCTCGCCCCGAGCTGCTCAACCAAACACACACACACACCACCTGCAGGAACAACATAGCCCATATAATAGAAATGTCATCCATAGACATTTAACATTTGCCCTTAAAGCTTCAACATTCAGTATTTCCCATGAGGCTTTTAAACACCTACTGGTTCCTACTCTCACTTGTTGAATTCACTCCTCGATGACCTTCAAGAACTTGTTTTAGCAGAACTGAAGTAACGTTATGACAATGTCACATTTAGATGCAAAGACGCGACGCATGTCGGAGCCTGTTTAACATCACGGGCAAAAATTATCAACAACTCAGTGACACCTCAAATGTCTGTAGCAAGATTATTTTTTTAAGCCTTTAGTGAGCTGCTGTTTGCAGGGTTTTCAGTGTTCGTTGTAGATGAGCTGAGAGATTACTGGAGGACACACCCGTTAGGAATCTTTGCTGCTTCATTTCTCCAAAGTAGCCACCAGGACTGTCAAGGCCACGTCTACAGCTCCTCAAGGGAAAAGTCTGCAGTTTGCTACATTTATTTCATTAATGGCAATGGATCGTTTAAATACTGTATGAGCATGTGGTGTCTTTGTTAGACCTTTGAGGCCTGTGGAAACCTTTAATTTACTCAGTATATATATACACACACGTATGTATACACACATATACATTATAACTTGTCTTCTTTCACAAAAATGGTTACGCAAAATTATCTCTCCCTTTCTCTGCCAGAGCCTTCAGCAATACGTCTTGTATGGTGAAACCCAGGGAAGTGTGGCTGACTGAGCGCATTAGGTCGACTCATTCCTCGCGTGAGAAAGAAGACAGCCACTCAAAATGCTGGCAAACATACGCACACACACACACACACACACACACACACACACACACACACAGACACACAGACTGCATGCGTGATACACCGTATGTGTCACACACGCACATGGTCTTGGTTTGAAAGCACAGGAACAGCTTGCGTTACCCGAGCGTTTTCCTAATTAAGAACATCTATATGGTTGTGAATATTAATAAATTGTTTAGAAACACCTAAGGATTTGATGGTTGTAATCATGAGATTTTCCTATTCATCCTATAAGGAATAAATTGAAGCCTGCCTTAAACATCAAAACAGTTAAAATAGACTCAGCTTCAGCTCAAAGATTTTCCCCTGTTCATCCGGTGGTCAGGTAAAGCATTCGTCTTCTTTGTAGGAAGAGTTTAGAATCTAAATGAATTTTTCTTTAACCTTCTGTAATTCTGGATTTTTGAGCGCTCATCTCGGTATTTAAAAATAAAAATTAAATTTGAGTCTTGACTTCGTTAAAGTAAGCAAAATGATTCAGCTAAAAAAATGTCCCAGATATTTCTACTTTTGCTTTAGATTCACGTAATTACTACCGAACTCTATATTTGAATTATGTGGGAGGAGAAAAAGGAAGTACGTCACCGAAGTGCAGGTTACTACAGTGCCCACCACCTCGTCATTTTTCTACCTGATATGATTCTTCAGATGAGAAAAGGCTTGAGTCGTCGTGGGGGGGTTCAGAGGTCTGACATACTGAGGTCTGACCTCTGTCTCTCCAGTCCAGGCCCACTGTAAACTATAAAAGGGAGAAAAAGCCGGAAATATCACTTTTAAAATCTCATCCCGCCTCATTACATGCATACAGTACATCACTTTACATTATGTTGCAGCCTTATGGATAAATCATTTAAATACACCCCCCCCCCCTAAATCTACAGTGAAAAAACAGGATTTGAGACATTTATGCTGTATAGGAAAAATAAATATCACATTGACCTAAGGTTGAGTTGAATACTTAGCCAAAGCACCTTTGGTAGGTATTAAAGTCGTGAGTCTTCTCGGTGAAGTGACAGGATTTGGTGATTTTCTGACAGTCTTCAAACTCTGTGATGTTGGGCAGGTTGAGATGTTTGATTGGGTTTAAGGCAGCGTGGCCACACAAGAACATTGTGTAGGAAGGTGAGCCTTCATCCTGGATGTAAAGCTCAGACCTGTGGCGTGTTGCAGTGATGGTCCCCCTTCTGGAGGTTTCCTCCTTCCCAGCACAGGCTCTCTGAAGCTCAGCCAGAGGAACCATTGGGTTCTCGTTTACTTCTCTTAACGAGGCCCATCTCCTTTGCTTACTCGGTTTGACCAGCTGTAGAAAGGGTCCCAGTTGTTTCAACTTCTCCAATTCATGATTTACAGGAAGCCACTTTGCTCTGAAGGAACCTTCAATGCAGCAGAATTTGTTTGTAGCCTCCTTCAGATCCATGCTTTGACACAATCCCGTCTCTGAGCTCTGCAGGCTCTGATGTGCATCCTCAGCTGCCAGACCTCCTATAGAAAGGAGCGGGCCTTCCCTAAATCTCGTCCAATCAATTGAATTCAACACAGGTGAACTCCAATCAAAACACAGACACATTTTAAAGATGATCAGGAGAAATGTTGGACACCTGAGATAAATCAAGTGTTGTAGCAAAAGATCTGATGTCAATGTGATGTTGGGAGTATTTCCTTTTAATAGACTTGAAAAATTACTAAAATTATGTTTTCACCTGTGTAGAGTGATGAAGGACAAAAATAATTTTAACCACAAAATATGAAAATTAAAGGTCTGAATACTTTCTGAATGCACTCGGTGTCTTTGTAATCAAGGCTGCTGTGATCTGCAAACCTGTTTATTAATGAGGGGCATTTTTTCCAGAACTAATCTTTGTTGTGACACTTGCTCTGCTAAGGTTCTAAAACTTTGCCTTTGGATGACAGAAGAGCTTGGCTGCAGATGGAGGGCTAAGCCTGCATTATCTCTTCATGTCAAGGAGAGAAAATTAGCAGTGATGTGGGTGAGAAAACCAGGTGGCTTGTGAGGGGAATATTAAAATATCTGTTAAAAGATGGATGTAAAAAGTCAAGTCAAGCCAGTGTCTCATAGCTGCCTTTGTCATTTACTAGTTTCTAGTGATTCACCAGTTTAAAGCAAAAAAAAACCCTCTGGTTTTAGAGAGAATCCTCAGATTTTATAAAGGTCGAAATTTGGAAAACCTTTGTCTTTAAAACAAACTAAAATATGTTGAGGAATAAAATAAAAACAACTTTCAAAGGAAATCCCCAAATTAAGTGAGCTAGCTTCTATTCTATGGGTTGCAGAGTATTGTAATCACATTTTGAGTAACTTCTCTTAGAATAAAGCAACATAAAAAATAACACACCTAAACATAAAAATTGTGTGTATGTTTCAACAGATTTCGGGGCAAGACAAATTGATGTTCATATTCATATATTTTATATAATGTATATCAAACTAAAACTAATACAGCATCAAACTTAAAAAAAGAAAGAAAAAAAATTGAAAACTGAGCAATTCATTGGCTTGTGGAGCAGTGGATGTTAAATCCAGCGGGAGCGGAGAACAGATCCTGTCCCGTTCCCGTGGCAGACAGCGGACGGAGGGGGGGGTGAAGGGCTGGAAGGTGGGGAAGGGGACGGGACAGAGGGATGAAAAGTGGAGAGTTTGGGGAAGGGTCAAAGGGCAGGTTAAATACAGGTGGAAATGAGACAGCCCGAACTTCTGCAGGGCAACATCTCTTCTTGCCGTTTATTTTATTTCACTTTTTAGCATTTTTTTTTCTTTTGATTTCAAACACAAAAACCATGTTCTAAAAAAGCAGCCTTGGTGTGTTGAATGTGGAAACAGGGGAGAACGAGTCCATGATGTTTATTTTTGTTTATTTTCCTGTGACAACGGTTTGTCTCATCAGTCTCTCGAAATGCTGTTATCGCACTATTATGTGTTTTTATTGTGAGGGGGGGGGACTATGACACAGCAGTTGGAAACGTGAATTTGTGATGTGTGAGAGGGGTCGAGAGAGAGAAAGAAAGAGAGAAAGAAAGATAGAGAAAGAGAGAGAGATTGGAGGGGGAGGTGAATGTTTGGCTGTGTGCTTGTGATACTGTCTTTGCTCCTCTGTGCAACACGTGTACACTAGGCATTCATGTACCACGACCAGGCCGAGGGCAGAGAGGCTTACTTGCACTTGTGTGTCACTGGATGTGCATGCCAGTGTGTTTATGTATGTCTGAGAGGGTGGTCTGTGTGTGTATATGTGTGTGTTTGTGTGTTCTGTAGGCCCAGACTTGGGGGAGGGGGGGGCCATGCTCGGTGACTAGTGTGTGTCCAGCCAGTTCATCAGTCAGTCACTTGGTCCTCTCAGCTATCAGAGGACCATTTTTCTATTCTTTAGCCTCCAGGAAAAGCGTCTCCTGTGGAAACAACTTGGCCTCCAGCAGATTTGACCCTGGATCCAACTGGGTGATCTGCAGAGACAAGGTGGTTCATTGGGGGTGGGTGTGGGGATAGAGAGAGAATAGTAGACTGTTAACTAGACTTAAAATACATAATAACAATAATTTTATTTATCACTTAATCTGACCGTTATTAAAACAATCAAATGTCAGAAAAATTAGAAGAATGTCATCTTCAAATGTCAATCACACCAAGATTTTAAGGAAAGCAGTAAATCCTCATTTTGAGAACATGGTAACAGCAAATGTTTGCCATTTTTTCTTGATAAACTTCATGATTAATCGTTCATTTGTTGCATTTTTGTATCTGCTTTGGCCTTACAACCAACCAGTACACATCCTGATCACAATACTCAGAGACTTGAAATCACTCAGCGTAGCAACAGGCATGTTTTAAAAGTCAATTTAATTATATTATAACTGTATTGTTATTGTGGACATGGCCCCAGTCATTCACCTCTACTCAAATCCCTTAGTGACTATCCCGCTGTAAATGTCCTAAGATCCAGGGTGGACAACAGTGTAGTTTTGCGTTCATTTCATGTGTGTGAGAGTGTGTACACTGTGTATTATTCTAACATCACGTTTATAAAAAAAAGGAATCTGAGCAGCTCAAACTTTGTTTTCCTAAGAGAACCATCAGGTTTGTTTTCATAAAAAGGCTCCAATCCAGAACAAACTGACAAAGGTTACAGGAGAGGAGAGTCTATGTTGTAAAAGCTTTTCTGTGTGTGTGTGTGTGTGTGTGTGTGTCTCAATAAGAGAGAGAAGCAGGGATTAAGAGGACAACATTGTACATGACTAATAATGACTAATTTCACCCTGTGAAAAAGGTCAAACAGGAAACATTTTTCTGTGTTCAATACGCATATTGTGTAAAAGCAAAGGAATAATGCAGTACCACAGTACCACCCACAAAGGAGCTGATGGAGTAAGCTGACATGAAGATGGTCTGACCTGTGTTTTTTTTTTTTTTAAACAGGACAATTTGACTCTCTCTCCCTCTCTGGCATCCACCACCCCTGTGGGCCTCTTAGCTTATGTGAGCTAATCACTGGAGGGGTTGTGTTACATCGGGCCAATCTAACACCTGGGCTGAATGAGCTGTGTGACGGCAAGGTGGTGTGACACTGAGATGTGTCCAGGGCTTATCTGGTGGCTGCTGCGTCAGCTCCTCTGATTAGGGCTCCTATTCTAACCTCATGGTGGGATAATTAACCAACTCCCTGTACCTGCTGTAGAGGGTCAAAAGGCAAGCCGAGCATGTTAAAGGCCGACCTCACAACAAGCAAAGCAATAGGTTTGAGGCGGACTATTGTAGGGAATAAAACGCGAGCTGTGACCATGAACTGAGCCACAAGTTCAGCTAGGCTCACCCTCTGCATCGAAGTATTTTAAAAAGTGCAAACATCAGACGATCGCGAATAAATGAACATATCGCTAATCAAGCGACAACCTCTAACTTTTAGCTTTATTTTTTTTTACCTCCAGGAATCCTCTCGCTGAATCCTTGTCAGCTCCTTAAAATCAAACATTTCGGACACCGACGGAGTTGAGTAGGAGTAAACACTTAATAATTAAAACAATCCACACATTTAGACTTGTGCAAAATCTGTCAGACTAGAGAATGATTAAAAGGGCTCAGAAAGCAGTGAGAAAAAAAGTCACGGAAATTAATGGGGAAAGTGAGGAGGATACATCAGCATCAGGCAACCTATCCATCTCCCAAGGGTGTTTGGAAATGTCACACCATGTGCACACCAGTGGTCTCTGACTCCATTGTCTTTCATCTCCTTGTCCTCATTTCAACGTGTCATTTAGACTCTTGACTTCTCAGTGGGGTCCCAGGGAGCCCGGTGCGGGCAGGGAGGGGCTGCCACATCCACCTTGTGCCTGCACCAAGTCAACTGCCTCATAGCACGGCGGGGAGGGAAATGTCATGAAGAGCAGTAAAATGGGTGTGCGCGAGTGTCTTTATGAGCATGTGTGTTTGCTGCAAACATATTCCATCCCGACGGCGAGGAAAGCGGCCGGCGCGGCTGCTGCGTTTCTTTTTCCCACCTCGGGAGCGGCGCGTTGCAAATGGCTGCCATGCTAATGAACCTGACAGGCTGTTATGACACCACAGCATCAGGTAAGAGTAAATGAGGCTTTGGGGTGGAGCAGGTGTGTGTGCACGTGTGTGTTTGTGTACAGACGTGTGTGTTTGTGTACGGACGTGTGTCTGTGGACTAGATATAAGCGTGTGTGTGTGTGTGTGTGTGTGTGTGTGTGTGGGGGTGTGTGCGTGCGTGTGTGGATGCAAGTCAATTCGGATGAGAGTTTGTGCTTGTCGTACACCAGGGAGAGACGACGGGGGGAGAGCAGCATCTGACTCTGAAAGAGAAAGTAGGGAAACAAGATGCCACACTGACACAGGAGACGGGCGCCATCGGTGATTATTTACATTGTTATCCAATTAACAGACCATAAGCATGGAGTCAACAAACAAAGCTGTTGTTTTTCCTCTGCTCTGCCTAAGCCATATTCTCTCCTCCTGTGCTGACACAGCCATGCATACATACATGCATACATACATACATAAGACAGACACAATCTAGCTCTCTGGGTTTGCAGTTTGATTTTTTAACTTTGAGTCAATATAGTTTTCACCAACCAATTTAGATCAAATGAATCAAGAGACTTAGGGAGCCATTTAATTTCAAAGATGGAATTCATTTCAAAAGATTTCATACGATTAAATAGTGTTTGTGGAAAAAGTGGTTAATTAAAAATACATAACAAATTAACTGAATCGAACTGCATCTGAAATCTAAAGAAATAATACAATAATGGAGGCTCAGCGTGAAAAAGCCTTATTTAAACTAGAATGAAAGACAGATGGTGGTTCTCTGCAGTCTTTAATATTTTGAATCATTCTTTACTATGAACTCCATGTATTTGCCATTATCCAACAGCAGATTTCACCACGGTTAACACCACATAATTAGCTCTTAATGTGAAGTTTAAAATAAATACCACAATTGTAAGTCACTTGATTCAAATGAATAAAACACACTGATAACAGAGGAGGCGACACTAAGCAATGCTCAGCGGTGAAAGGAAAGGGAAAATAAACACAGGCCCTCAAGATGCCCATTTCCAACATAATCAAACGTGCAGCTGAAATAACGCATTTTTAATGAAGCCATTACAGGCCCTACTATGTTAATTAAAACCAAATAACTTGTCTGTTTTAAACTAGTGTTGTCAAGTGTTTATTTGGCCAATTACAAAAGCAGTGGGAGATCATTATCCACTGCCAGGAGCGTTGACAGCACGTAGCGCCGGGGCGTGAACAGAAAAGAACAGAACAGAATACGGTACTTCAAAGGAAGAAATGCACTGCACAGACTAGAGAGGGGGAGAACAGGGGGGGGGAACAGAAAAAAGAACAGGGAATGTGGAAGGAGAGAAAAGGAGGGAGCAAGTGCAGTGAGAGAAAAACGGATAGGACGAGTTTAAAAAAAAAGAAGAAAAAAAACGGTTTCAGAAAGTTAAAACAAAGAAAAAAAGAAAGTTTTAGCGAGAAAAAGACAAGAACGTGTAGGCTGGAGAGAAAAATGTAATTATAAATTGCAAAAGAAAAACCCTGTGTGAGCAGGAGAGTG
The DNA here is from genome assembly GCA_030544235.1 of Lepturacanthus savala. Classification (NCBI taxonomy): domain Eukaryota; kingdom Metazoa; phylum Chordata; class Actinopteri; order Scombriformes; family Trichiuridae; genus Lepturacanthus; species Lepturacanthus savala. Next base: position 18,638,646 of record CM060481.1, read on the forward strand.
TTGTACAGCGACGGGAAGAGAAGTTAAGAGACGGGAAAAGGGAGACAGACGGAGGGAAAGCTGGAGGGAAAAGGAGGAGGAGGAGGGCTGAAGGTGAGGAGGGGGTTTAGAGTAAAAGAGTAAAATTCAAAGACTGCAGGTTTTAACATTAAGAGATCAGGGAGATACCAGCCTCAGACAGAGCCACAGCAACACACGCATTCATCCGCCACCACTTCAGCTCTATTTTCAGAGGAGCACACTGCCATATATCTCACAGACATATTGAGAGAATATTATAAGAGCGGTCCTGAGGAAGCAACTTTCAAAACTGCTTTCAAAAATAAACTGCTGTAGCTCTTCCTATGGATTCAGCCCGTTCAGATAGCAAGAAAAGAAAAACAAAACACGCCTGTATAACAGATGTAAAATCTATTTCGGTACAGTGCATAGCTTTTTCTGCGCCATTGTTTATTTTTTCTGCCTCTCAGGTTTTGTCTAACAATCACTCGGGCCATTTCACTGACAGAGCTGGAAGAAGGATTAAGAGAGGGTGAAAGAGAGTACAGTATCAGAGTGAGAAAAATAATACGCTTGTTTGACAAGTGTTTGGGTGTCTATGGGCAGCTGGGCAGGAAGAGGCGATTGCCGAGGAGGAAGGCAGGATTATTATACAGACAGTCTAAACATGTTCACCGCAAACCCAGGGAAGAAGACCTCGGGTCTTTCAACAGCGGTTTGAGCTCACTCGAGTATCAAAGGGAAAAAAGGAAGAAATTCTTGAATGGAAAGCTGAAAACTGAAACACTAGTTTTACCCCTCCTTCCTCAAACTCTCTGACAGTCTTCGAAACGGAGAAAGGGTTAGCTCCCTGAGCACGGCTAAGCCCAGTACAAATGATGCCAGTGTAAGGCCTGCTGTAGTGCTGAAGAGATAAGCCACTGATACCAAATGTTGAGAAGGAGACAGAGTCCAAAAAAACTGAAGACTAATAGACACTTTTTGGCGAAGACAAAAGGGAAGGTGGCAAAAGACTCTGGCTCTGTTGAATTATTTCAAAAGTGTCAGAAGTTGGTTTACAAACAGAATTAAACCAGTGTTACTAGAATTACTGATTCACAACATTGATAATGTGTGCCAAAAAATATGCAGACCCAACTTCACTTCGTTTTCTCAAGTTGCGCCGAGTAAAAACCTCAAATTGTACAGTTTGAATGAGTGGAAATGAAATAAAGGAGGCTGACAGAGAGGAAAATAGCACAGGGAAGAGTGACAGAGCACAAAGACGCAGAGACTAGAAAAAGGGAAAGAAGGTTTCAACAGTTGTGCAGTATTACAAATGCAATAGTGGTCTATCCTCTATCCTCTGATCCTGGCAGAGCAACAGTGAGAGCGTCTGGACGGGATGGAGGCTCTCAATGCTCCCTCTCATTTAATTACAACACAGAGCTGCAGGATTAGACGGGGGCCTGTGTTCGCAGCCTCATACTGGCACTACTGCGGATCTGCTTCCCTCCTCTCTTTCCCCAAATCTCTCGCCTTCCTCTTTTCTGGAAGTATCTCCCATTTTCTTATTTTTCATATCTTCCTCAACTTCTCGTCTCTTGCCATTTCTCTTTCAGACTGCTTCTCCGATTAAATCTTTTCTTTGTTTAAGCTTTTGTCTGCTCTGTTCTCCTCCTACTAGTCATGCGGCCCACCATCCTCTCCTCACGTCTCTACCCCTCTAATCCTCCCATCCTGTTTTTGCCGGAATTTCATCTGTGATGCAGACACATCTTTATCTCTGTCTCAAACACATGTTTACTCTTGATTATAAAGAGACAACTGTGAATCCTTTAAGTGACAAAGTTGTGAGTGGGGCATGTGTTTGCTTGAAAATATTTGTGCATGTGTTGAAGTGTGTGATTGTGACGAAATGAGGAGTGTGAGCTATGCGTTAATTTGCGTGTTAGTTTGAGGTGTTTGTGCCCCAGTGGTCTCTACAGACTATGATGGCACACTGCCTGGGCAAGCCTACATACACACTCTCTCACACACACACACACACATATATGTACACACCTCCATACAACCAGCAGCACCCACCCCTCCACTACACTCCTCTCTTGATTAATGGAAATCCCATTTTTGTTTCCAGCAGCATGGCTAATTAAACTGGTAGTTAACACAGTGCTCATTAGCTCGCTACCATAGAGTGTGGCGACCAATCCCTCTAATGACTGGTTGTAGCTGGCTGAGTGATGCCGGGCGTCAGCAGAAGAGCCATAGAGAATACTATTGTTAGTGCTGACAACTGTATCCTAACACAGTCCTGGTGTACAGTATTCACAACAGGTTGATAGTAATTAATATTTGCTGAATATTAGGTGTATGCACGTGGATGGGTAAACACATCATGGATTCAGCTAAACAAAAGCAGACCACTGTCCCTGCAGCACACAAAACAAGATTGATAAAAAGAAAAAAAAATCATCAATCAACCACAATATAATTTCTTAACTGTTGTTCCTGCTGCACATCGCCAGCTCTGGCCGACAGAAAATTTCAGCTGTGACTCTCTATAGCAGTGGTGTTCACTGCGCAGAGTACACTTCATAACCTGCTGTTACTCAATTGAAGTGAGGACAGATTTAGCACTTGTTTGTGTGGGCAGAGAACGGTTATGAGGGACAGTGGAAAACAGAGATTGGATGGCTGGTAAATTCAACTTCAAACTTGGTGAAAATGGAATTTCTTGTCCAGTTCCGATGTTAAGATGTTATAAGACGCAAGAAAATTAATTATATAGTTAATCTGACTATGATGAATTTTAAAATGCATGTATACACGTTAGTCAGATTGAAATTGGAGTTGGACTTCTCATAATCGCATTAGCACACCTAGATAAGAAGCTGGACTATGCATGAACACATGGTCCACAACAGTAAAAATTAGACATAAAGGACAAATCAGAGGATAGAAGTAAAGATTAAATAAAAAAAAAACAAAAAAACAATGGCGTTAGTGGTGATTTAAAGAATTTTCACACACTTGAGCAGGAAGTATGATTAATCAAACAGAGAGAGAGACAAAAGGAAACCTGTATCCTATTCTGATGGCAGACAGCCTGGTCTGGAACTATAGTTATTAACCTTAATAAATTGTTTATATTTCATTTTACAGATATACATGTTTATATATCTATGGCTGTATTAACCCGCTGAAACAACAGGTGATGCCAAATGAGGCGGTGGGCCCCCGTCAGTTAATCGATTTTCTCAGTTGAATGTAAACTGAGACAAGGGCAGAAGTCCGACTAGATGCAAAAATCTAATTTGAGCATAGCTCAAATAAAGTCAACATGTAAACATATTGTGTGAGAAGAAGTTAAATACTGCGTGTCTTTGTATATGTGCCGGTAGGTATGCTGCTCACATTTCTACGAGGGAAGGTGGTGAGGAGCTTGAACTCGTCGAAGGGGTATCCCTTGGAGGCCACAAAGTCGAAGAGGACCTGGAGCTTACAGCTGCCCAGGAAACGCCTTTCCAGAAACTCGCCACTTGGTGTGCGGATTCGCAGTTTGCTGATTTGCTCGACTGACTCCTCTTCAGGTTCTGGCGGTAGGGCCTGCTCCAATGACAAGCGGATTGCCTGAAAGAACGGATAGCAGAATTATAGTATTGTGGTCAGTAGAGGACATTATACACCTTAAAAATCTATTGAAATGTACCTTTTTTAAAGCTGGTGGCACAGTGGAAAAGACGCACTAGACAAATATTGATGCTACTCCTATTTGCTATTGATGCTATTGATATTATAATATTTTGCTTAGTTCACAAAATGACACACACTCAATTCATTACAATTCAACACATGAAAAATAGTAAAATATAATTAGAGGAATGAAAGATCTACCAATGCTCAAAAGGCTGCCAATCACTATGTTCATTTAGAGCTCAGCTTTATTTCGGGTAGGTTTGTCAGCTGCCGTTGACACAGTTGACCGCCAAATCCTACTCTTGAGACTCACTGAGCTAGGTATCCGAGGCTCCGCCATCTGCTGGCTGATTTACATTCTACCTCTCAGGAGGGGGGGGAGTATCCAAACCACATAGCTTATTCACAGGTGTACCTCAAGGGTTAGTCCTCGGTCTCCTTCTTTTCTAAATATACACCACTTTGCATGGTGCAATAATTCACTCCCATGGTCTCTCACACCACTGCTATGCTAACGATACCCAGCTCTTCCTATCGTTCCCGCCGGAAGATCACACAGTCTTGGTTAGAATGTTATTAAATTAGTTAGCTGTGTCTCACCCTGTTCCCTAAAGCCTGACACAGCTCAAAAGGCTGCCAAGCAGCAGTTTGGCCTGCTAAAAACAAACAAGTTTATCACTGATGCTTCATGTTTTCTTGCTGTTGCCCTGTTAGGGAAATCCTAAAATGAGTCTGTAGATTATATAAGAGTCTACCAAAGATAGTTTAGTTTCACGAGAGCTATAATAGCCTATTTTATAGTCACAACATTTGGTAAAACGGTTTATACCACAGAGTGAATGTAACTTTACTCGCACATACTATTAACTGTCATCTTCCACAGCAAAGATAATCAGCTCTCCTGTGTTCTAAAACCCTATTTCAGCCGCTCCCTCAAGCCTCCCTGTTCTTTCTGCTTGTTGCCCATCATCTCCTCCTCCCTCTGCTTGTTGTTCCTGTTTGGCCAGCCGGGGAGCATATGCTGTGACAACATGCCCCGGCTTTATTTACACACCATAATGCAATTATATTTCATAAGAGTCTACAACAGTAGCTCATTAGCAGCTTCTGGCGTTAGGTGGGCAGGGTAGGACGCGTGCCGCTCCGCCATCAGCTCCCTCAGGTATAAGGGTTGATGCTGACTGAGTTAAAGGGACCCCCGGGGACGGACACACACATACACATGAGCACACACACACGCTTGCACACACGCACACACACAGTGGTGGACATACAAATGTAGACACAGTCAACCACAGACACAAGCATAAACACCCACACAAGTGAGAGGTAGAGTCCCTAAAGGAACCACGGGACACGCGTCAGGTTGAGCCTCAGGCCCGGGCTGCTCCCACAAATAATCAGAAGCATCTATCCATTTATCCGCCTCCCGCTCCGCTCTGCTAACCACAGAAAGCAAACAGATGATGGGTGGAGGTGGTGTGGTGGGGGGTACACCACACAGACACACAACTATATGCTAAGACCCAATATAGTAATGTCAACCCATAAAGACAAGACCCCACCCCCCGCAGTTCACCAGCTCCTACTTTCATCTCCTTCATCTTTGCACAAAGGCACAAAATCACAGAGAAAGCACTCCCACTAGCATTGTTCTCTCTCTGGTGGCTACAGGTGTTTTTGTTGTGTCTGCAGTTTCTTCCATATACAAGGTTACTGCCTCAGAACTCCCAAATGAACACATTAAAATGATTATTATGAGTTTTAAGGGGGGGAAAAAGCTACATTATCAGCTTAGTGTGAGAGTCCAATTATACAGCAGTGTTTAGATGCTGAAAGCATATCAAACAATATTGTCATTAAAAAAAAAGAATTAGCAAATTGAAATGTCTGCAGCCTTAAAAGGAATATCAAGAATACCAATAAAAATCTGCTGTTCTGATCTTTTGATTCTTTAGGAAATAAAACGAGTATACATGATCTGAGGCGTATCCTTCTCGATTAAAATCTGCCAGTTCTGCAAAGCGATAATAGAGTAAGAGCAGGAGAGCAACTAAGTCCACAACAGCCTCTGAAAGACAATAATACATAAATATTTTTTAACTTAACTTTTCAAAATAATCTTGATTCAACCTGTTAATTTTGACAGCACTAATAACTAAAAACAATATAAAAGGATTTTAATGCCTATTTCTATTTCACAATTACTTTGCTATGTGTCAAGCTCATCAGAACTAGAAATACACACAAAACCTACACTTCTTCTGCTATATAAAGGCAGGTGCACCCAATTCCCCTTTCAAAACAAAAGAGAGAATTCTTAAACAAGAGTTTAAGAAACGGAAGTTGCCATTGTCTAGGTCCAGTAGTTGCCTTTGGCTCATATTTGTAAATTTCTAGACTGTAGCACAAGTACACTTGTATGTTAGCACAGGAGACACCATGGAAACCATGAAGCTTGGGCACAGAGAAGAGTATAAGAAGGGCGGTAGTGGCTATTCTTGTTTAAAACATACAAAAGGTGCACACACAGTTTGATTAGTGGACTACAGTGATATAATTAAGATGGCTCAGCCCGGGCTCTTTTGTTGTTGTCTGTTTAACTTAAGTGATAGATCACCTGATACCCAATCCCTCCCAGTGCCCCGGGGCTTTCTGCTGTTGAGTAAACAACAACCAGCGAGGACTACACTGTATTACTACAGAGTGTATAATAACATTGCTGCCATCCTCACAGACCATTATAGTTTTTCTTGTATGCGTGACAGTGTGTCTGCCTGTGTGTGCGCGCTTGCCCTTCTTCACATACAATGATTGTTTTCAAGTGAATATGTATGTGTTTGCTTAGGTTGTGTACGCATACGAGCGTGTGTACATGAATTGCCTCAGGCTTTTGTTCACTTTGGTTTCAAGATGAGGTTGTGTGCTATGCCAGTGTAAAGCAGTTAAATAGAACAATAACTGTGTATGTAAGGTGACATTTACAGGGATGGGCCTCACTGTAATTAGGATATTTCATTCTTTGAAAATGGCCGTATGTCCGTTCCCCACATGCGTCACTGACTGGCAGGATCATCAAAACCGCAATCCAATTAAGTCATTATTGTGAAGTGAGAGCAAGATAGATTAAAAAAAATGGCGGAAAACATATCACCGTTCAGACCTGCACTGGTAAAGATGGTATATTAATTTGAGTTATTTGCATATTTGGGTATGAGTATATGCTTCTCCTCACCTCCTTCTCGTCCTCCTGCTCCTTTCTCATCCGTTCCAGGCGAACCTGCTCCGCCTCTTCTCTCTCTTGGGCTTCTCTCTGAAAAAAGAAAGAAATTCAATTTGTTAAATGGACGTAACTGCTTAAACAAAATTAAATCTAAGTGGCATGGAATGCTGAATGCTGATACTGTTTCCCACAGGTTGTCACTTTGCTTTGATGAAGCAATAGTGACATTTCAATTGTGACACAAGTCACTTTCTTCGAGCCACTTAAGTCTTAACATACTGTGACTTTATCTGTTTATCTGTTGTAATACTTCCAACCAACTGATGATCAAGGCTTTGATTAAAAACTTTTTTCCCCTTTGATCCCATCAACAACCAAAGCTAAAAGAAGCAATCATGTTGGTTTGTAAGTACACTGGATGATAAGCATTACATCAGTGTTGACTGATACCTACATTTTATATCAGGTTACGTCAGCAAACGTGACAATCAGTGAGAAGATGGCTATTTCTATATAGTTCTCTATTCTGAATGTCTGTTCGGGACGGATTCCTAGCAAGAGAGCAGCAGCTGTCAAACTTGAGAGCAAGAAAATGAAAAGATTGAATGGTGGTAGTGAGGACAATGTTGTCAATCAGGAAAATAAAACATGATTTTTTGATTGTTTCACAGCGGTTATCTTCCACATTGCTGGATTTGGTGTGAATGCAGTGTATAAACACTACTAAAACAAAGTTTACTTTGCTTCACCATTGCCACATTACAATTATTAACCTTACATATTCGTAATAGATATATGACCTCATTACTATGCATCCTGCCAACAGCTCTGTTTGAAAAAGATTTTGTCCACATGGGGCAGCTAAAATCAACACAAAGTTGTCCATGTTATTCTACTAATCTAAGATAACACATACCAGTAATAGCATACAAGTACTGCATTGTCTTAATTAGTTTTGTCTTGAAAGTACCTTCTTACGGTCGGCCTCTAGAGACAAACGGTATGCCTCATCTTGTTCTCTCTTCACCGTCTCTCTTGCCTCACGCTCGTCCTGGGTAGAGAGAAGGAAGAAAGAGAGTGGGGCCCATTAACCGACCACACAATAAAGGATACACAAGGACAAAACATCTAAGCTGGATTGTCGGGTGTGGGAGCCAGAGAGAACCAAGCAAAAGAAAATGCATCATGTCAAATGTGGTTACGTACAAACACCAGGTATGAAAGAGTAGCACCAGAGGGGAATTCATTGTGACTAGGCTGTCATTTACCAGGCCCGGAGCCTCCTTTATGCGTCCTCATCTCAGTTTCAACGTCCCTTTCTCTTGTATTCACTCTGCCTCTCTCTTCCTGTTTGTACAGAGGGAAGGGGACAGGCGGCCTTTCTCCGTCTACCTGCTGTGGCTACAAAGTGTTTTATAAAGACTGGGACTAAATACGAGTGTCCATTGTGTTAACAGTGCACAGCCATTAGTTTTCTCTTTTCTGAAGGCCCATGCTGTGTGCCAGCCCGGATATGGCAAAGTAAGTGTATTGTGATGATCAGAGGGCCACTGTGCAGCTAAGCAGTGGCTAAGCAAAAGGACAGTGTGTATTATTGTATTGAAACCGAAAATGCAAAGGATACATTTGTGCTTTTGGCCCGGATAATAGACAAACATTAAAAGGACACTGTAAAAGAATGGTAGAGGGACAAAAACATCAAAGGTGGCTACCATGAATAGAGTGACCTTGAGTCACGCAAACAGGTCACACAGTAATTCAGTGTCTATATTAATTTTGTATATTCATGTTATACATTTTCAAAATGTACAAACCATTTTGAAAGACCTAAAGAAAAGAATAATTCAACATGTATCTGCTCAAATATAATAGAGGAAAAAAGAAACCGATTTTCCCCATCTACATTATATAATTGCTTCTCCTCTTTGAATCTCAGCTGTTGGTCTTTCTGTGGAGCTTCAATGCTATTTTTTATGTATGGTTCTCCCAGTGTCCTCCACACATCTGAATGTGAATTGACCAAATAATGACCCCAGGATGCTGCTGACAGAACAAGACCTTCAGTGAATACTCAGCTGATTACTAACTACTAAGCTAAAACACAGACAACCATTGGAATGACTGGTGTTTCAGTAAGGATGGTTGAAGACACAGTGTGGCTGCCCAGCTGCTCCATTTCCAGACAGACACAAAAGTCACTGTCAAAGTGGAATGTCTGGGCTCAGTGGATGTCTGTATTCCTGTCGGAGTTTGCCCTTAGAATGGTGAGGTGGAAAAGAAAGGAAAGAAAAGGAGAGGAAGAAAATTCCCCAAAATTGAGAGCTGATACATTGAAGAATGGATTCGGGCAATGTCAAGACTGACTTCACCTTGGAGATGAAATATATCCTGTCAGATATAGGATATTCGCAAATCTACGGTTATTAATGAATAAGCAGAGTACTTTATGCTTTCATCATCACTTCCTACGCTGTCTTTTTGTGACATTTTCACAAGCCTTCTGGCAGGCAGCACCTTGGATAATTATCACACAGCATTACCCTTTCAGAACAAATTAACTATACACATATACTGCAGCAAACATGATTTATTATCTGTCTGACAGATCTCAATCCAGTTGTTGCAATTATAAAATGACTGATAATAGCCCAGTAATAATATACTGTTATTTTATGATGTGAAAGAAAGGTTGTTTTTTCCCATTTAGCATTTTATTTCTAATTTGTATTTATTATTTTCATAGCTATACTTTTATTAACATTATTGGTCCTCATTTGACTCTGTATCATCTATAGTAAATTATTATTGTTAAAAAAAGCTACTGTAGCTGTGAGAACCAGCAGCAGAATCCGATTCTATTTATATCTGATCTGACAAATGTACATACGCTGAATGTGTATTGTCTTTAGTGATTATTTGACAAGAGGGGCAAAGCCAAAAAGAAGCCAGAGCATTGTAGCAATAAATACAAAATAGAAGGAATAGCGGTCACTCAATAGGGAGTAAACAACCTGAGGAAGACTATGTGTGATGACATTCATTCCTTATCCCACATTCCCTTAACTGAGAAGCTATGACTCACACATTAGCGTTGTTAGAGAGGTTTGCGTTCAGATGACTGACTTTTTACCTGTTAATCTTCTAATATAGTGTGACATCTGTCATCTACTGAAACAGTAGTCAAAAAAGACACACTACAACGTTAAAAAGAGACTGACAGAAAAGTGTGGGAATAAGAGAGACAAGAATGGAGTGTTGATTCATGCTGTATTCAAACTGTGCTTCATATTCTACACAGACGGTATATTATATATTGTTTTTAATTCCGAAACCTCTGCAACTTGATACATTTGCGAGTTGCTATTGTGTGTAACTTTGTATTGGTTGTCTTCTCTTATCTGTTTTTTCCCTTTATCTATATTATGTCTTTACCCTGTACGGTTTGCTGTTGTGCTTTCTTTGACAAACATGCTTGTGTGTTGTGCTATGCGTGTAGCGTTTTTTCCAGTGTCTTGCTTTGTGTCTCGTTTTGTATATTTTTGTACTGTATTATGTCTTAACCCTGTACTGTTTGCTATTGTGCTTTCTTTGTTTTGACCTGCCAAGGGACTGCAGATGGAAAATATTTTACAGCTATAATCTGGTATGCTGCATCAGATGGTGACATTTATTTTTTTACTGTACATGGTCCCTTTTAACTAAATTAAATAACTAAAAATAAGTTATTAATATGCAAGAGGAAAAACACAGCTTGGCAGGATTACTCTAATACTCAACAAGCTAAAAACCTGCCTGGACAGAAATACATAATGTATCATTCTTTCTCTGAGTAAACATACTTGAAGGATAGTTAACTGATAGCTAACAGTGATGGAGACATTAGTGGTTAAAAGGTGAAAGTCTTTTATATTGTTCAAGATTCCTGTCTGTAACATGAAAAAGAGTCCTTCACTGTCTTCTATGGAGTGAGTCCTGTACCTATGGCCAATGACTGTAGTTGGCACAGTAAACTAGAACTAAATGGGAAGAAATGGTTAAGAATTCTCTATGTAAGCCACAGCACAGCCACAGCCACTACCAGACAGGAGAAAAACTAAGGCCACTTACCTGTAACTGATGTGATGTAACGCTCATTTTATTAAAGTGGCTATGTCCACAAAGGGTAAAAAAGAAGGTTTAAACAAAGGTGTAAATAAAAAAAAAAGGTATACAGTGGACACCAGAAATAATTAGCCAACTTGGACAAGTCTTGTCAGATTTAAATACATATATTTCATAGAATAATGAGCAAATAAGAAATTAGCGCTCCTCTTCTATCGATTCTTGCTGGAGAAGCTAATGGAATTTGTTGCCACATTGCATATGACACATCAGTGGACTGAATGAGGATGATATTTGGGTGGTGGCAGATTGACGGTTGAATTGAACACATACATTTTTTGAGGATGTTGGGAAATGTAGTGTATGAGTCACAGCTCTTTTTAATAATGTTCCTCAGAGGTTGCCATCTACTTCCGTGACTCACTGTGAAACCTTGTACATCCTGCCACACCTAGCACCTTCTACAACTTTAAGAATCAAGAGCTTGACATCTCTGGCTTCCAGGTTTTGCTCACACCTTACCTCATCTTTAATGTCCTCTTGTTGGTGTGCCGTGAAGATCTCCATCGCGCCCATTAACTTCATCATCAACTCATCCACTGTAGTATTGCCTAAGGATGAAAAACAATCAAACAATTACAATCCACAATGTATTTATTTATTTATGTAACAGAGACAATGCACATTGATAAACACTGCCGTAAATGCGTAATGTTGGAAAGATGTGACCATAGTTACCGTAACAACAGAATATATACAATTCAAATAAAGTTATTGTGATCAATTATAAGCACGCAGAACAATTATAGCAAGAAAAGATCATTTTAATAATTAAGATAAAAGACATGCTTAACATAACATAAAAAGCAATAAAGTAAGAATTACCTTGAATAACATTTAGAACTTCGTTGGATGTGCGTTTGCCCATGACTATAAGGAGCAGGGGGAACTGGTCTGTCTTGTATGTCCGTATAGTCTGTGTCACCACGCTGCCAAAGTGCCTTGTACACATGGTGAGTAGTCTGAAAGACAGAAACAAATCCAGTTCCATTCATTTTTTCATGTTACTGAACAAATTTTTACTGAAAAAAATAATAAACAGAAAATACAAAGAGCCGTCAGGCAACAAGACACAAACATATGGACTCACAAATGGAAAAAAAAAAAGGTGTACACTCTGGCTTTTGGCTTGCAGCGGAAAGAAGAAAAACACACAACTCGTGGCATTAAGGACTTTAAAACCAATTCTGCTTTTTCTTATTCTATCAGAGTCACATGCTATCTCAATTGGAATGGCAGATGAATTAGTATTCCTCACCAGACACCTAGAATTGATAGGGCAGAAGAGGATTTCTTATTCCATTACTAAGACAGAACTTTTTAAATTAACATTTCAGGGAGGGAAAAGGGTAGCAGGCAGCCAGGGCCCTGCCGAGCTCCCTGTAAATGTCATAATATTAATGAATTGCTATAGACTGAATGCAAATATAGATTAGCTTTTTCTCCCGCCTTTTAATAAGATCTACTTTAATAACTGGCTGGTAAAATAGAGAAGTAATGGAATAGATGGAGAGACAGTGGGTCAGAGGTAGAGGATGAATGGAGGGGATGTTGTCTGAGAGGGGGTGTAACTCATTAAAGCAAGAAGCCAAAACTGAGGGAGTTACTTGCAGACTTCTCAAACTGTGAAACGGAGCTCACTGTGGTACTCTTTAAGTAATAATCATACAAGTGCATCCTCAAATTAGGGACAGTAGACTGAGAGAAATGCTGCAGCACCTGGGCTCAAAGCAGAAGTGCATTTAAGATGCGTAGGGAAGATGAATCAAACTAAACGTCTACAAATGTTGAACTCTGAGTGACCCACGGTTGGCAATGAAGAAGTTGGGTACCCTAAATCCTACTGATCATTTTGTCCTAACACTTGTCCCTGTTCAAACCTCGACCCGGGCAGACCATAACAATAGCCCATAGGGAAACTCTAACCTGTAATGAAAGGCCAGAGAACAATGGACACTAACTTGAAGGGTAACTCAATCTTAAATCTCCCATCAAGCACAAGCCAACCTGCTTTGGTTTCCGATGGCAAAACTAAGGAAGTCAGTCCGGCACAGTAAAAATCATCATCACAACATAAAAACAGCCCAATCCGGAAAAACAACGTAGACCTAGCCTGTATCTACATTTAGTACGGGTTATATGAAGCACATATGAATCAAACTTTGGAACAAGTATGGACACAACCATGAGGGCAGGAGGAAGTCAAGCAACTCCAGGAGCTGAGGTGAACAGTTCAACACGGTTTCACCCGATCATAACATGGTAAAGAATGTAGTCCAGACCTGTGGCCTTTAAAAACCTTCGGGGCTAACTAAACGAAGAGTAAAACACCTGCATGAAATGTACAACTAATGTGAGTTTAAGGCGCTGCTCCGGGGACTAAGATGATTGACAGCTTCTAATTTGTCACCTATCCCGGCTCCATCTTTCGCTGCTGATCCAGACAGCTAAAATAGTTAATGTTTCCCTGGACTGTCACCTTGCATTTCTTCGCATCAAAGTGGGGCGTGAAGTGTGAGTCGACTGATTAGACCTGACATTTGCTTCGCTGAGCAGCTGATGAGTCAGGTTAGTACAGTAGCACTGCAGGGAATGTTTTTGCCTGCCACCTGTACAGGAGTATGTATGGGAACCGGATGCTCCGATAGCTCACTGTGTCGTACACACTTTGTTTCAGAGTGAACGTGGACATGTTTTGATTTGAAAATTACATTTTGTTCTCCGTCTCAACCAGTTATGCTTTCAGGTAGGAGAATGTCAAGAGGAGAAGTCAAGCGTACAAAACAGTTTGTCCCAGTAAAGACACAAGTAGACACAACTTAATGACCTTTAAGTTACACTTGAAGGTCATGTGAGAATAACACGAACACCTGTATAGCAGGGTCACCGTGTTGCACCGCGTGTTGCACATTGTACACATTTTCATGACTTTTGTTCAACCCCTTTAATACTGTCTTTCTAGAGAAGAATTAGTATGAAAATAATGTCAAATAATGTGTAATATATTTGAGGAAGCATGACAACACGCTCATAATATGGTCTAAACCTTGCAGTGCGTTTATCTTCTGAAAGTTTTAATATTTGCATTGTGGCCATAACAGTACAGTGCCTGTAAAATATATCAGATTCATTTCCCATGGGGGACAATTACACTGGCATCCAATCAGGGGAAACTGCATTTATGCATAATTAATCGCTAAACTGGGAGGCCTGTGAGAATACAGAGCGAAGCAACAGGCGCATTCCAATATCAGCAGGTTCGTCTCACACACACACACACACAAACAAACTCAGGATACCGTTTAAACAGCCTGTGTGATTGATGCCAATCACCAGTCACTTTGGATCAACCAGAGAGCGTGAGAATGCAGAAACGCGGTGTATGTGTGAGCGAGCGGGTGTGCACATGTGCATGCATGCGTTAGCGCCAAAGCTGTGACTCGCTGTGTGTGATGAAAAGCTCCAGATGTTGCCCGCCTTTTAATGTGCAATAAAAAGGCTCAGCTGGGGCAAAAAGCAAAGGAGGCCAATGGGAGAGAAAAGAAAGTGGAATGAAGGAAGGAGGGAATTCCCTTAAAAGAAATAATAGAGGGTTGAGGTCAGGGTGCGAGTCTTTCTTAAATGGCTCCTACCAGAGGGCAGGCTTAACTCTGGAGGTTCTGGGGAGAGGGAGAGTGTTGAGGTGGTGGGATAAAGAAAAGGGAAATACAGAAAGATGGAAAGATCAACAAGGAGATGAGAGGAGAGAGAAGATGTAGCAGAAAAATGAGGTTAGAGAAGCTTGCCCTGGGTACAGCACTTTTACACTCAGCTCACCACACCTCGATACTTCAACATGAAGAACAATATTATCTGTCACACACCACAGACTCGATTTATTTTCATATTCATACTCAAAAAAATATCCATGCTACTAGCTGGACCTGTTTAATAAACAGGTGCTGCATAGACCTGTCAACTACCAACACAGACTCGGAGCATAAATGGAGAGATAGAGATGTTTGGACTTCAAGGGAGTCCTTCGTCTCCCACTGACCCTCTATTCAGACAGCTTAGTCGAGATTGCCCAATCAGGGGCCTCACCATGCAAACACAACGCCTTTTGTTAGCATGCAACCTCGGAGCTTCAGAAAAAAAAAAAAAAGGAGAGAATGAAGTTGAAGAGAGAAAGAGAAGACAGAGATACAGGGTGTGAGCAATGGGGTGAGAGCTGAATGCCAGCAATTAACGACAAGTCCGCGCGAATGCAAGTAGAATTGAAAACGCTGCTTATGTGTCAAACGGGGTTCCCTCCGCACGAGCATTTTTAGATCATTTTCTAAAAGCACGCTGTCCACACTATTATGGTGAAACCTGATCCTTGCAATCAGAGATTTATTGCTAAAATATATATATATAGCAGTCAGTGATGGGATCGGGCAAAGCACTAATCAATATGTCATTAACCTCTAAGAGAACTATTAAACTATTAAACACTGACACCGGGACAAGATGATCTGGCAGATAGCAGACCCCGCTGCACATAGTCAAGCTGCTCGACTACCGAAATACATTCTATATCCCCTTGATTAGATACACCACAGTATTAATGCAAACAGTCCTTTCCTCCAGACGGTTAGTCACATATAAATAAAACATAAGGATTAAGTATGTAGTCAGGGTTGGGCAATCCTCTTAATACTGAGATTCTGATAGGTGCTGGGATCTTTAAGAGGGCTGCGGTCCATAAAAAATATTAAAAAGGACTTTTTAATGTTTTAATAACCTGGAGCATCATTCCCATGCATTATCACAACAGATTTCTCATCATAGTGAATGAAGAAGATGTCCTTATAAACACCATTTGACAGAAAATCAATGTTTTTGTTGTATTCCAAAAACAGGTAATAATTTATACAGTACATTCCCTTTTGATTTGAGATTAAAATATTTAACAACTGGCTTGAACTGGACTATTGTATTAGATTTAACAATGTTTTATATAAATGTAGTATCAAATGACAAACACAATTGTGTATTATAAATTATATATAAAAAGATTATCTGCACTATGGTTGTACAGTTTTGTGTTCTGCCATTTTTTTTTTATTATTTCCAAAAATGACATCACCCCCTATTAATAAACATGGGGATTTACTAAATTAAATTCATTGTGTAACCACACTGGGCCCTGCGGGTCTGGTTGATGTTGGTACCTGGCTTTGTTAGCTTCTTTAGTGACGTCCCAGGCCCATGTAATGAAGTTCTGGCTCAGGTAGGAGACAATGGAGTCGGCACACATCATTTGGGAGCAGAAGACGTTGCTGAGGACACTGTCATCATTGTGGAGGTAGATGGCCAGCAGCTTCCTCTGTGAAAAAGAAGAGGACAGGATAGAGGATGTTGAGTTATCAAATGTCCCATTTCTGATATTAGGCCAAGCACAAGAAAATGACTTGACTAAAATGAGAGCTAATGGTAGCGAACAGAACTTTGAAACAGGTTTTTCACTGGAAGTTGATTCAGGAGTAGAAAACAAACCAAAATTGTACAGATAAAACAACATTTTAAGTTTGTGTTTAAAAATGATCTCGCCATGTGGGTGTATCACTACTGGAGAGACGTTTCCACATTACATGACCATAAAATGACACATGAGACCAATGGGTGCAGAGTCAGCAAGACTTCTACAGACAAAGGCAAGGCCACAACTGACAAAACAGCAAATACCACGCAAAATCAAATGGTGAGCAGTGTAAATAAAACTTCTCTTGGAGGCGACGAAGATATGGAGAAAACAAAACAGACAAATCAGTCTATTTATTTTACACCAAATGCCAGCAGCCTGTTCAGGTTAGTAGCGGCAGGGCCAGACAATATTGACGAAGCTCCAAATCCAAGGATATTGACACCATCATATAAGCCTGGCAGATTCTCCCTACTGACAATCTAATTAAAAAACAAACACACCCACAAACAAAAGGTTCCAGAGGACAATGTTGGAAATAATGCTCTCTAAATTACATGTCACTTCTCTTGCTATAAAAGAACAAATAAGAAAAACTCTCACTCTCTGCTTAGTTCATTTTTAACCACAACTACAAAGGGAGAGTTGCCTTTTATCATACATATATGCTGGCTTTGTTTGACTCGGCACGTCAATGGTTTGCTTTCCCAATACAACCCAACTGCCTGCTGAAGGTGTGTCTTCAGTGGTGACGAGGTCGTCTGGAGTAGATGACGTCTAAAAGCAGCATTCTCCTTAGAACTATTTATTCACGAGTTTAGTAATGTCCATTATTGATTTTGTTCTGGTTGCAGAGAGTTGAAAAATGTAAAACTTTGGGTAAATGGCTGCGGCGTGCTTGGCTCTTTTTACATAGCTGTCCAATCACAGTGGCGGAGGGGTGGGACAAATACCGGGAAGACGCCAAGTCTTAAAGTTAAGAAATTAATAAATGCTGAACAACGACAACAGTGGAGGAGAAATTAATCCTGCTGGTCTCCAGGTTTCCATTTCTGTACCACAGACCCCGGACTACCACAGTATAATATGTAACTATGGTAACGTTACTCCCCGAGACATTTCCTTACCCACAAAATGACATGAATCTGCACAGACCGGCGGGTTCCTCTTCTCTCCCTGTGTGCTTCAGCTTCCTTTCATCCCGACTCACAAAATTTGGAAATCATGGAATGGTTTGTTTTTTTTTTCTTTAAAAAAGTGAAACCCACAGATTATAGATTCATTGACACTTTGTGCGTAACTAATCAATCATCTGACAGTTTCACTTTTTGAGAGGATTTATGAAAAAAAAATGTTCCATGATATTTAAATTTTCAAGTTTCAAGTCTTGCCAACTCTGCACCTGTTGGTCTCTTGTCTCTCCAGTAATAATACATGCACATGGCAAGATCTCATTTTCCAGATTATTTGTTTTTCTATTTCTAATGAGGATTGCAATTTTGAAAGTTTTGATAGCAAAAAAAAAATATTCTTTTTCAAACACAAATTTAAATCTTGCCTGAAACTCGTAAATATATATACATATATATATATATATTAAAGTCTATGCTTGCACTGATATTTTGCACAGATATTCTGTATCATTGCGACCAAAGGGCTCCCAGCTGTGTGTTTTCAGCTGGGAAAATACACTTTAGTGAACAGCCAATGGAGTCATCGTCATGACCGCAACCTGCTTGGAGGCAGGGTGGGCGCAACTCCAGAGACAGTCCATCTCGCTTGGGCGCGACAGGGCACAAATAGGCGCGTTAATACTGGTAGCGGAATCACAAATTGCCGTGGCCAAAAATACTGATGGAAAAGGCCTAGGGCTCTGTTTCTCAGGAGTAATATGTATGACAATAAGCAAGCAAAAAAAAAAAAAAACAGGGCATAAAATGTGAGTGGAAGTGAAAGAAGAAGTTGTGCTATACTGTGGCCTGTGTAGAATAGGAATGGGAGAACACTGCTGTGTTTGCTCAACGATTAGTGCTTTAGAATAATCTCCAGGGCTCCTAGAGAGAAGGAGCTGGGGACTCATTCATCGGGCCGATTCAACAGCCTGAAAAGATTAAACACTCATGCTGAGAAGACAAGCAAATTCAGTCTTGAGAGAGGAATGAGTGTGAGGGGAGGGAGAGTTTTACAACATGAAAAAAAAAAAAAAAAAAAACCTGATACACGCTCAAACACTGATGTCCCGACACACATGCACAGTTGCACAAACTCAACTCTGTGGTACCTACACGTGAAAGGACTCACACTCACACACATGCATGCTCAATTAGAGCAAGAGTAAAGACTAATCAAAGTGGGCATTTTGGCACTGAACTCCTTCATCTTAGTTAAACTGTCCATACCCCTCTGTTCCTTCTCCGCTTTCAAGTCAGATCTTTTGTATTGCCTGTCTTAGCAGGGAGGAGCAAATCCCCTGTTCAGCTAAATTACTAGGTCCAACCTGAGCTAGATAGTGACCCCATAGCCCTTCCTCACACCTGTTCACCTAAATTTAAGCCTGCTTGCTTGCTTTGTGTGTGTGTGTCTGTGTGTGTGTGTGTGTAAGATTTCACACAGCATATCACTGGTAGTATTGACTGTATAATCAGGGTGTGATTTGTAAAAAATAAATAAATAAATAAATAATAATAATAAGGGTGGTGTTTTTATTCATGAAAGAAAATCAGGACCACAGTGGGCCTATGTATGGAGCCTTTAATCCATTTCTTGCCTGTGTCAGAGTAACATTGATAAAATAAAGACAAACTTAAATAAAAATTACACAACCTGAACCCTGCATTTACAGGAATATTGTAATCCATTAAAAAATAAAACAAAAATCCATGACGTAGGTTGATATTTTCACCCTTGGCAGTGTGGTGTCATTTTTTTATGAGGTGTGTGATCATCTACAACAAAACACGACATTAAATGCTATTTTATTTTTATATCAGAATTAAATCCCCCTAATGCTCCTTTCAGTACTATGGACAGCACTACTCAGCCAGATGTGCCAATACGCTTAATGTCATTCTTGTAAATCAGCTTCAGCTCTATTATTTGTACCATGCAGCAAACTTCAATATTGAATATAAAATAATCTTAACAATCAATAGCACAATTTACCAGCATCATTAAAATATTAAATGCCTGTTTTCCATACAAAGTACATAGTCTGAGACTGCACCCTGTGTGTAATCAATGGCCCTCTTATGCTGCAGGTCAGTAGAGACTTTGAGTCATTATCATATTTGATAATTTTTGAAATAAATTTTATAATCTTTTACATTTACAAGATCATAGTACAACAGAGCTGAAGTGGCTACCATAAACTCCAATGTGTTTGCCTCACACTCTGATGGAGATATATGTCACTTCACAGAACGTTATTATGATGTCTGCTCCCAGTAACGTTCATATCCATTCAACCATTCGATGTCTGCAACAATAACACCTGTAATCAAATGACTTGTCCAGAAAAACAAAACACAGCATTTTCTCCTAATACCTGCTGAAAAATTGATTTCATAACACCTCTCTAACAGTTTGGGTATTGATTAAATTACCAAGGGACAATCTAGGACAAACCTTGCAATTATTGGGGGGGAAAAAAAACTGGCAATGGTATGAGACTACTGTACAGGTTGGAGTGGATTATTCTCCTTATACCACTGCTACTTGCCAGACATCAATATATGAGTGGAGATTCTTAATTTGGGTATTACGCTCTATAAATTAATGATTTCTACACTATATATATTTTTTTAAGATTAGAAGAAATTATAAAAGGATTCTTCAAGTAGAGTAAAGGCCTTAGCCTTTTAACACTTAATGATGTCCCCAACAATCATGTCACTCACATATTGAATGAAAAAAAATTAATAATCCTAATATTATAATGTTTCAAAATAATCTGGAGGTTGGACAATACAACCCCAAAACAGGTTTTTCTGACAGGGACTGCATATTTTTTTGCAGACTTGTATGTACTCCCTGCTGCACTAGTAAAATCTAAGTACTCTATAATGCTTTCATAATATTTCACAATAGAATATGGATCCTTAACACCCATTGAATAAATCATTTCAACAAGCTTTTTGTTGCTTGAGGTATCACCCACAATTATTTGAAATCCTGAATTACCAGAGAGAGAGGAACTGGTATACATTTTCAATGGATGATATTTGTGGCACATCAAGAAGAGGCTTTTACTCACGGATACAGTATGTTTAATGGAGCTAAGGGACACAAATGAATAACATGCAGAAATACACAGGAAGGTACAGGGGGAGAAAGAACAGATAGTGATTGTTCTACAGATGGCAGCTCAGTCTGGAAAAGCAAACACTTCAAAATGAAGAGCTCAAATGACTGATCTAATGACCTCGCAGACACAGTAGGAAAATACATTCAGATCGATGACCAGCCACACAGGAGGCTCTCTCTGTACCCGGCTGAACACATCTTTATAACAGAAACTTCATCAAATTTTAATCCCTCTAAATCTCTGTGATTTAACTAATCAAGCGTATTGCCAGCTTTGAATTACATGCTTGAAACAGCGTGAGCATCTTTTGAATGTGTATGCTTCTCATCATCTACTGATGGCTGGCAGGATAAAACGAGGGTTAAACGTACTCACATATGGAAATATTTATAAATAAGCTTCCCACATGTCTTAAACGTTTATACACCGTACATTCCACACTCTAGATTCAATTAATTTTTTAAAAATCTATTAATAACTAACAAGTGTTCTTTTCATGCACAGTTAGGAAATCGGTCTGAGTGCTGCTTGTATAATATAGCCCTAGACCCGATAGATATACATACATCAATATGCCGTCCTCGTTCGCTCGTGTTCTTTCTTCTTGACTTTGCGAGGCTATTGCCGGGTTTTAAAGCGGATACTTGGGAGTTATAAATCCCCGGACTCCCCTCTCCGGCAAGGCTATGAATTTTGATGTGTCTTTGTGTGTGGTAGACAGGAGAGAGGAGTGGAGAGCGGAGAGTGGGGTTAGAGTGATTAACCACTGCGTTGATGGGGATTTAGTGAGGATCGTGGTTAGTGATGGGTGGCCTATCTCTCTGGACGCTCTGACTAACCACTGATCCCCAAGAGGGTTCAGCTCAGCTCAGCTCAGCTCCGCAGCCCAAAGCATTTTCATTAAGGATGGATTGAGTCAATCTCAACAGTTCCCCAACACACACCTTCAGAAACACTTCATCAAATGTAGTGTTTTGCTTAGTGATTAGCCTCTCCCAGGCTTTGAGAGAGTGAGACTGATTCCTCTGTTTATAAACCCAACGAGTAGTCCCCCTTCAGTCAAATCTGCCCTATCCCAATATCCCCTTAAAGAAGTAGGCTCTTTCTACCATGAGGACACAAAAACTAGATTCCTTTTTAGATGGAGGCAGAGAGCAAACGATGGGATGACTGGATAGTTGGAAGAAGGGGCGGTGTAAATGGTGCACATATGTTACTGTGTAATGAAACCGTCAAAGGCAGCATATTTTTGGTCTGTCGTCTAGGACGTTTGTGTCAAAGCAGGACAAACAGAGCAGATCAAATAGCTTCTGTTTTCGTGCACAATTCTTTGCACGTATCCAGCTTCCCTAAAGCCACTTTAACCACGGCACAGTTGGCAGGCTAATTCAAGCTCACCCAGAATAAAACTAAATACAGTGAAAATGAATACTATTTGCCCCTGAGCTGTGTAGAGCACAGTGGTACAGTACAGAATGTGTGAACACCAGAGAGACATCGGCCATATTGTGCTGGCTTAGGAGAGAAGATCAGCTGGGTAGCAGGCAAGGCGCCAAACTTCTCTTTATTTTTTTCCATCTCTGTTCATCTAATATTATCTCCATCTTCACCTTCATCCTGCAACCTCTCAAGAGTCTTACCGCTCTCTTTTATTTTCTTTAATTTTCGTATTTTCAGTCACTCTTTTTTAAACTCTTAGACCACGTCCTCTGTACTTGCCCCCGCTATCTTCTATTCTACCCGCCCACCCTCCCTCCCTGTATGCCGGGGCGATCTGAACCCCCCAAACATCTTGCTGTGTCCTCATAGTCTAATAAGGCTGTAATCCACACAAGCTGTCAGTTGATACAAGCATCCTTAAAAGGACAAAAGCCGAAAAACAAGGGGGAAAAGTGGACAGCTAAAAATAAAGCCTCAGCTGTCAGGGTGAAAATTCGATGACGGTTTTGACGAAATATCAATGTCGCTGCAAAGCCTCCTCCACACAGCATGACATGGGGGGGTGATGAATAACAGTAAATACCGTATGAAAAAGGACTCCGATTTGGAAGTAAATGAGTCAATGCCAACGAGCTAAAACTGAAGGTGGTTTCAGCTTTTGTCAACCTAGTAAATGTTGAAAATGTCAATCATATTCTCTGTAATTTCAGAGTAAAGATGTAATTTCTTTGCATTTCTCTTTAGCTCCATAAAATATTTAAATAAAAAAAGGCTCCATGCAAAGCAAAAATAGCGCAGCTGTCCCACTGCATTGGGACTCACTGTTTTTTTCAAAAACAGTGCTAATTTCAGTCGGAATGAGGCACAGGCCCCTGCTGTGGATATCTCAGGAGGACTTTTTTTTATATCCACCAGACCTTGTCAGCAATACATACTAACAAATGAGTACTGATAAGTACCAAAATCCAGGGCAAAGTATGATGCCATCTCTTATATGTTTAAACTATGTTAATGTCAGATATTGTAGAAAGTGATATTTGAATTGCTTTTTGATTTAAGAAGGAAATACTGTCCAATGTTTCAAAATTGGAATCTACAGAGAAGTGCACAAAGCCCATATTCAGAAAATGTGCCCTAAAATAGCTGTCAGGACATCTGTGAAGCTGTGATGTCACAATTATAGTCACCACCTCTCCAACCATTCACAGCCATTCAAAGAGGAGCTTCATTAATATTAATAAGACACGATGTAAAACTATATTGATTTTGTTTGGGATTTAAAAACTTCAAATAAAACCCAGGAAAAAAGTGCGATATTGGACCTTTAACACAGACATTTTGCTAAAATGAACTGTCACTGGCCCTATAGTTCATTGCAACTCGGAAAAGAGTAGACCAGACATGTACTGCAATTGGTTATAATACTGACCATTGTGTTTTAAATTCCCACCAGTCTAGTAATGAAGGAGGGGATATGAGAAATGCAGGATCTCCCTTGACAGATTGAGAATGAATAATATCCTGCTCAGTCTGTTTTCCTCCTCTGTGTTGGCTTAAACAACGAGAACTGCTCAAAAAGGCAGTGGCTGGACTGACATGCAATGTTCAGACTACATCAAGCAGATATGACATCAGCGAAAAGGCTGCAGGCCAGCATTAGTAACATCGGTACCTCATATCTTACACACAGATAAAATTAAATTAAAAATGGTCAACGAGGCTCAGAGCAGTCAGCTTACTTACATCTCTGGCTTTGCCATAGAAGGCCTCTTGAGATGCTGCCTCCAACGACCCGATGAAGAACATTGGGTGGGTTTCTCCATACCTATGGGATAGATAGATAGGAAAAAAACAGCACATAGACACATGTTAAAAGTTGCAACTGTCTGTGGTTTTAAAGTACTTTGAATTAATAGAAGCATGTGAACACTAAGCTCACCTTGAGGAAAATTCGGCAGTAAAGTGCAGTAAGGCATCAGCTTCATTTTCGCTATTCTCTGGCACTGGGAATTAAAGAAAAACATAACATGGTCAAGCTTTGGATGCATGCCACAGCCATTCCATACAATCAATACAAGAATCTATTTCACTAAAACACTGTTCAACTCCTCCTCAGTACATACTCATAGGTGATTTCCGACAGGAAGTGGAGGAGCCCATTCCAAACATCTCTGAATCGTCCACACCGAACTCTGATGCGTCCTCAAAATCATCCCCCTCGCTGTCGCTGATCATATGGACATCTGCACACTGTGAGCAGAAATTATTTATCTCAACAGAAGCCAACAGAAACATTTCCTCACCGTGTCGTATAAGTAGGCATGTATATACTAAGGCCAGGGACAAAGTAATCTGCAGTGCAGATGCTAATGTGCGTGCTTGTGTGCATGTGAATATACCTCTTCTGTGGGCTCCTGGGCATTGGTTGGTGAGGACCTTCGACAAACACTTAGATGATGGCAAGGATAGCTGATCCCAGAGGCAGCTAGCGTCATCTAAAACAGGAATCATAGTAAAGCAGAGCAATAATAAGTCTCGTTTTACGAAGCAAGGCCAACTAGTTAAGTGACACCTTGGATCATATGTGACTAAATAATAAAAATATTGGACTCCTCCGAGTACCTTTCCAAATATTTCAGTTATCCTATTTGGGACCAGATAATCCCACACTGCACAAACAGACCGTTGAATCCTGAGATATTTTTATGACTTTTAAACTAAATCTCTCTAATCAGGGGAGAACCTTGATGCGGTTTCTGTACACCTGCAGTAGCTGTTAGGGTGGCGGTGGTTTATAGTAAGAGGACACCTGACTAATGAGCTCCCAAATCCAAAGCCAGGACTGAAAATGTCAGCGTTCAGCAGGGACTCATTACAGCTGGTGTCTCCAGGCTTAGACCCCGGGGAGATCAACAATACGGGCAAGGCTGTGCAGGATGCAGCAGGAAACCAAAGACACCTGCTTTTCAAAAGTCGTACGCCTGATTTTAGATTGATTCCCATTATGCAACAATGTGGAGCTCATATATAAAAAAAACAGAGCTCAATGTCAATATTTCCTCAACATGATGGCACCTTTCTCAAGTGCTGTCAACCGAGACGAGCAGCAGTGGTTACCGTCTAACCGTCTCTAATGGCCTGAACGCACTGATAACATTATGCGACGATAAAATTCACTGACAGGCACTGACTGTAAAGAGTAAAGCAAAAAGCCTGCATGAAAATAATTTTCTGGGAGAGTGAACTTCTACACAACAGAACTGAGGCAGGGCAGGCAGGCTGGATGTGATAAGAGGCAGAGAAGCTTCTTGTCCCCTGCAGAGGTCCTGCGATCTGCCTCATTGTCAGGTGCTAAGACACACAAAGAGCAGCTGGACATGATTGAATCAGCAGACGATTACATGCAACGCCAACTGAGTCTGAAAAGGGCTACACGGACTGTAGGGAGTTTCTCTGTCTCTCATAAAATAGAGTAGTCCTCGGTGCTGGCCTCAACTTCAATAGCAGGAGAGAACAGTGTAACCACTGGACCTTGTCAGCTACATAGACTTACTAGTGAGTACTGCAGTCTACCTGGCATCTGATAAGCAACAGCTGACAGACAAAAAAAATATTTGAAGAAAAAACATTTGCACAATTGTGGCTGAGCTGAGTGTATGACTAGTTGCCACCACGTTCTTTGTCCCGCGGATTTCTGTGGAGATCTTACTTGGGAAGTAAGATAATGAACTCTGTCTCACTTAAGACAACATGGAGGAGGAATAGGACCTCAGCAGGATATTATTCATTCTCGATCTGTCAAGGGACGTACGGCAACTCATATCTTCTGCTTCTTTATCGAGCTTATGGGAATTTAAGACACAGTGGTCAATATTATAACTAGTTTCAGTGTCAGCGTACAGTTTTACAGGCTGTAATTAATTGTGAAATGTTTATTCCTCTCCAGATGACTAACTAAGATAACATATTGAAAAAAAAAATCACGTTACTAGCGATGATATAATTACACAAACAAGAACTACATAACCATTAAAGGGACACGGCAAAAACTCAATGTTGCCTGTAAGAGTATCTGGTACCCTACGCATTGTGAAGAATAAATGTGTTAGAAATACAACTTTTATTTGTCAGTGAATAAAAAACTTTAGGTAACACTATAATAATCAATCTTAAAATTTTAGTTAATAGAAACTTGTTATTTTTTTATTTGTTGGGGGCATTTTTGACACAATTTTAAGCTTTTGAGTTTCAATCAAACCAAATAGCAACCTCTCATTTTATGTTATAATTTGACATGAGTTGCGGACAAATGATCTAAAAAGTATTTATAAACCATTTAACATGGCATTATAATCATTAGTTACAATTTTATAATAGCACAGTGGCTACCAATCTAATTACCAATCAACCAGTAATTAATAATGGTTATTAGAAAGTGTTACCAACCTTTCCTAGAAGGCCTCACAGATAAAAGAAGAAACAGATTGTGTTACTTGTATATTACCAATTAGTATTGAGTGTACTCATGAAGTGTGTAAGTTTCACAGCAAAGACAGCTGGGTATCCCAGGAACACCAACGAAGAACACTTAACTGAATTGCACAGTAGTTGTTCATGTAACTTAACTCTAACTACGTTAGTACTGTGGGCCTGATTATTAGATTGTTTTGTTATTCATAACTTTGCAGAAAACTTCACAAATTAAAGTTACTACCAAAAAAAAAATGGATATCAATATAGCGAAAATAAAATGAGTTGGATATACTTTTGCTCAATCAAAAAAACAACAGAAAAGCAATGGCCGTTGGAGACATGATAAGTGCCAAGCCTGAGAGGTGAATTAGCACAGTTAAGAAAGTTGTAGGTATTGAGCCAGACAAAGACATAAAGCGTCTGAGCCTTAAGGATGTGAAGGAATGGCCCCGAGTCTATTCTGCCTGTTCCCCAATCGAGTGGCAATCAAACGTGAGAATCTTAACAACGGCTGCCGAGAGGATCTCCATAAACCCTTTACCCCCACTACTCACAATAAGAGGCTTTCGTCTGAGGGCCTAATAAGTGTATAAATAAAGTTGATCACTTCCCCTGTCAAAAATAGCCCGGAGGGTTTGGGCTGACATGGATGCAAGGAGGGGAGGTGAAAAGCAGGGAGGGAGGGAAAAAAAAAAAAAATGAGTCGAGTGCCTCTCAATCCTCTTCCTCGCTTTGACCCGATGGCTTCTCCTGATGTTGAGGTACACAAGTGCAGCTTGACGGCTCAGTAGTAAAACGTGGAAACAAGGCTCAAGCACCACAGGGCACGGGGGGTGGGGGGGTGAGGTTAACCCCCCCAAATGACCCTCTCCCACATCTCCACACAAAGGAACCGGCTCCTCTTTTTTGGATTCTTTTAATTAACACTTGCATTGAGGCTCTAAGCATTCAGGGGCCGATACAGGGAAAGAATTTTCTCTCTCTCTCTCTCTCCCTCCTCCTCCTTTGCCTGTCCCCTTCAACTCTTTCTTCCCATCTCTATCTCCCCCTTCATTCTTTCCGTGTTTCATTTTTTTTTTCTTTTCTAGTGTAGGCAGTGTTTGGATTAGGTGTCTGGCTGTGAGTGTGAGATAATTACTACTGACAGCTGCACTGACAGCAACCACGACCACAGTACCACCTTACTCCACTTTCTCTTTCATGGGACAAGGGAAGAAGAGAGTCAGAGAACAGCAGGAGCGTGGCAACAAGTGAGACAGGAGGAAAAGGAGCTGGAGAAAGGACAAAGTTATGGATAGGAAATAGTGCTCCAAAAATAAAGGACTGATAAAGGGAAGGCTAGGAAGAAGAAAAAAGTCCGGCCCCGAAACGAAACACCTGTTGTTTCAAGCGTTTCCTGAGACGTATCTGGGTCTTGTACAGTGTGTGTCGGCTTCACAATGTACATAACCATGCAAATACAAGACAGAGACTAAGTTAGGCATAAATAAATGACTCTTGGGTCAGTGGGATGCTTAAGAGGGTGTTATCTGAGCTACGTTGCTATAGGAACCAACAGGCCCACCTCAATAAACCCTTGGGTTCTATAGGCCCCTATCAGGTAGAGGAGGATTCCATTAATGCCAGTTGGGAAATGGAGGGAGGTGCAGGCCTACAAGGCAAGGCACCTCTGTGGCTCTGCTGCATTAATACTTTAGCAAACACTGTGAAACACTGCATAAATGTCAGCAATTATGGCCTAGAAGGAAGGATGTGTGGTGGTGGGGTTTGAGGTGATGAGGAGATGTAATAAGGATGTCCCACTGCCTGTCAATCACTTCTACAGGTGTGGAGGAAGGACTGCCAATCAAAATAATTCCTCCTGTGTGGAAGGTCTCCATGCTGTATTGTGTAGGCGAAGGAGTAGAAAAGGAGAGGAGAGATGTAGGAGGTGGGGGAAGAAGCTCAATCAGCATATTTCAAACAGCACAGAACGTTAAGGTCCCACTGGCCTCAAATCAACTGTTGCCAGGAACTCTGTCGTAACATTCAGCACCGTTCAGACTAGCATTGCCAAAGCCACAAAACATGGAATAATTTCGACAGGAGACCTAGATGTTGGAAATGTTTGGAAATAAAGTTTGTTTTAATCTGTGTGGAATACAATTATTTCCACCAGGTATTAACTACAACAAAGTCCAACAAGTGTAGTATTCCAGTACTATACACAAATAAATGTTACTTAGAAATGTCCTTATTTTTGAAAGAAAAGCACAGCTTTTTTCAATGAAGATAACTTTAAACTAAACACACCCTATCCATTGCTAAGGTGCTATCTACACAGGTGTTTAGAGGTTCTGATGGTAAAATGTGTTTGTTCATTGTGTCAGAAGGCTAATGTAATGAAATTGTCTATTCATTTTACAACTGGTGGTAAATAAAAGTATGACTTTCATGGAAAACACTAAATTGTCTGGGTGACCCCAAACTTTTGAATGGAAGTGTGTTTATCTATTGATACAGGGTTTTGATTTATATACTCTACATATAAACAGTAAGTAATCTTGAAATTACAACTTAAACAAGGCCTTCACCTTCTGCCTGCTAGAAATGAGCATCACCTCCCATCGCATCTACACTTCCCTTTACATTCAACTTCCTTAATCTAACACCACATACAATTACACAGTGGACTGAGTGTTACTTGAGCATTATCCGTCCTGGTCCAATTTCAACTCTCCGCATGGCCTTGAATAATTCAGAGCATAATAAACAATGACACACATTGAGTGGACAATATCGGGGGGGGGGGGGGGGGGGTGACGCAACACATAAGTACTAGTTTCTCTGAAAGGTGAGAATTTCTTTCTGACAAGCAAATTTTCTACACTCCAACAATACATGGCATCATTACACAAAGAATACAACAACTCAAATATCTCTTTCTCACAAGGTAATATTCTTAACAAGATGATCAAAGAGAAGAACTACAGTATATGTGAACTATACATGCGCCTCTTAATGGTGTTACAACATCACCTTTGACAATGGACAACTGGAGTTTCAATACAATTACCAAAATGATACTTTCTTGTAATTTCTACAAATACCTTCTGCTTTGACAATTAAACCAAACATTCTTACTGTAGATTATTAAACACCAAATCAGTATTTTAATGCTGTAAAAAGTCACCTTAATAAAGGAGTAGAATTAACAAAAGATATCAGGAAATATTTGACAGTTTTTTCAATCTTTAAAGTTACAGACACAACTCAGTTGGTACTCAAAGTATTGAAGTTCGATACTCAGCCCTAGACATAATGTGGACTGTTGGACTTGCCCATTTGCAAACACACTAATGCAAATACACACACACACACATACACACATACACACACACACACACCAATGTGAATGCAAGCAGGCAAACACAATAATATCACACACTTAAAGGAGCAGAGCAGAGTTAAGTAGTAATCGAATCCACTGAAAGCGGGCTAGTGTGCAGAGCTAAACGTAATCTGGGACCTCTGGCTGCCATGTTTATTGGCCCAAACCCCGGGAGATGAGACTGGGCTAATGAGTTAGACACTAACACTGGCTTCCCTACCCGACTGCTAGGCCAGCCAAGTCCTGGGCTTTCTCTGTTAATACCTTCAGACGTTTCAATAAGGGGACTGCGGCTAGAGCAGAGGCCATTATTACACTTCTGTCTATGTGCTTTTTAATATCTTCTCATCCAGGAAAAACAGACGCCGCAGATGTGTGTTAGCCAGGTGCTACCCGGGCCTATGATGCCACAATCTATTCATGATCCCTGGCCATCATATCCACAGCAACCTATGGGGGCCAGCTTAGGCTCACTGATCACCAGTTCATAGATGACTAAATAAAGATATAAATAATATAAATATAAACGATTAATGATTAAAACTAAATTATTCTTTTGTTGACTGATCATACTGGTTTATATTGATATGGTCACATTAAATTCATACAGTTTTTTTTTTCTATTGAAATTCTATTAAAATGCTTCAATCCATTTAAAATGTGGAAATTAACTGAATTGTCTTTGTGTATGTTCCAAACCATATATTTGTCATAGACTTAATGCAGAATAAATGCAAAAGACATTTGAAATAGATATTTTGACGGTCAGTTACTCAGATATTCTTTGGGGTAGAGGGCCTATTTTATCCCTGTATTAAAGCTGTAGTGATAGTAGAGAGTAAACAAGGGAAACAAAGGTCCCCAGCTACTGCCAAACCAAGAATGTTTTTGGATCTTTCACAATTCACTGAAAGCTAATAACTAATTAATTTAGTTAACAAATTTTTATAGGACTAAATTATTTTCAATGACAAAGAAAAATATTTTGAAGCTAAATACATTGTAAATATTGTACTAAAACCAACGTAGATGTGTCACATGTTTCTACATTTCAAAGAGTGTAATGGAATAGAACGGTTTTAACTGCTCTGAACACTCCTATAGTGCTTTATATTTGTGCTTGTTGTCTTACATTTATTAATGCATGATTGGAACGTGCATATATATTTTTTTTTCTTTCAAGTTTGCATTTGAGGATATAATGTTTTCTTAGATCTGTCCAATGTGTTGTGATGTACTGATTTGTTAAGGCTTTATGATTTTCATTGATCCAAAGATATTCATTTAAGGGATACATAGTTTCCTATTATCCAAAAGAGACACAAAAATAGTTCTAATTACTCTGAATATTGAAAGAAAATCTGAAACATTAACTTTTGCAAATCAGTCAAACATTCAGCAGCACAACATCCTGAACAGAAATTTTAAATTGTCATTGAGCAGCGCTCTTCCTAAGTTAGTGAGAATAGGAAAGTACAACACATACAAGCAAACATACAAACATGCATGTTGTGGTTCAAAACTGGAAAAGTAAATAATTTGTGCCATTATGCATAAGCACTTTCACTCAGACTGAGGTCAGTCATTGCACTACATGTCCATATTGCGCTTTCAGATTTTATTTAAGATTTGTATTTCTGTTGTAATCTCAGGCTGTTTACTGATCACATAACTGGATGTCTACAGAGATCATGCTAACAATGATAAAGCGTCTTAGTAGTATGGAATGTTTGGGGATCTCAGGCTTTACAATTGCTTGGTCTGAGCTGAAATGGAACAAAAATAAAGCAAACAATCTCCTGCAGGAAAAGGATGCACAACCCTCTCTCCTCCGCCCTTTTAGGCACCTTAATAGGTGTGATGTATTTGCTTTTCAGTATTAATCTTAAAAGCTTAACTTTGGGTCATAAAAACAGCTGCAGTGATTGTTCAATCACTTTGAGTTTTTGAAACATGAATTATGGGTGACACATAGTGGACTGTATCATTCAAAGTCCTGGATATAGAAAACAGGACACTGCCAATATAGATAAGATACTATCCAGTCTAATTGCTACCATAGAGCCACTAGAGACACTTTAAAAACAAAGTAATACTAACCAATAGTCCAAATTAAACAGTTATCACATAGAAGTAAAACGTTAGCTAGGGGTTAACACAAGAATGTGTGTGCAACAGCTCCACAATGTAGCATGATAAACCGTCCCATACAATTTGCATGGGAACACGTATGCTGTCAAAGAAGAGGTGAGACAAAAAGGGTCAGAGGTTCCTCAAGGTTCTGTATGAGGACTGCTTCTGATCAGCTTGACTGTGTGCAGGGTGAATGGCTGGGAAGGGCGACCCTGAGACGGGAGAGGTCAGCGGGACTCAATGATGTGAGCTTTAATGTCCACAGATAGAGGACACGGGATGGGAGCCGTCTTTGACATCTTAATTAGCTTCAGTATCTTACGCGCATGCTTCAGACATATCGGTTTGGCGAGCATTACAGAGTGTAGAACAGTTTCCAATTAATATTCAAAAATACAAACCGATAATCTGTAACTCTGGGACTTTAATTTGTGAGGTCCTGGTTGATGTTTACTTGTCATTATGGCCTCTGTTTTAGATAAAAGAACCATTTACTCTACACAATAAAGTGAAGACAGATGCTGAAATTTCTCCAGTAGAATGGTTATAGTATGCCAGAGGAAGAAGTAGTCAAATTTTGATAATGTTTGCGTGTGTGCTCCTTACAGAGTCATCAGATGCTGACGCAGGCCATCCCTCCCACTGTTGATGCCGGACTGGGATGTTGGTCAAGTCTGAAATGTTCCTCTTCACCTGCAAAAGTAAACAGAAGATAACATTATTATGGTGTATAAAACATACATACAAACAAAAACTTAGTGGATACATGTTGTTTGTTTATTTATTTATATATATATATATATATATATATAAATAAACAAACAACATGTATCCACTAAGTTTTTGTTTTTTTTGTTTCTCTCAGTAAGGAATATGAAACTTGGAAATATTGGAGTGATTTTATAGTAAAAGCTATACCAAAATAACCTGTGTTCATCATGAGGGAAAATTAGGATGGAGGTAGAGAATAAAGAAGGAGATGAGTCAAAAGGAGAGAGAGAGAAAATTCTCTTTTTTTTTTTTTTTTTATAAAGACAGCCAATGTTATCGGCATTCCTCAGATGCCACAGCTAATGCCCAGCAACAACAGCCCCACGCTCTGAAATGAACAGTATTTCTCTTCTCCTATTCATGCGCAGACGCTGTATCTGCATCACTTAATAACATTGCGTGCTTTTAAACAGTTAGCAGCCAGCCGCGCCTGTCCCGCTGAGCGCCGTATCGCACCGTCCAGTGGGTTGTTGGTTTAAA
The DNA here is from genome assembly GCA_030544235.1 of Lepturacanthus savala. Lineage (NCBI taxonomy): Eukaryota > Metazoa > Chordata > Actinopteri > Scombriformes > Trichiuridae > Lepturacanthus > Lepturacanthus savala. The sequence continues at coordinate 18,672,124 of CM060481.1, forward strand.
GCCCTAACGCCAGCCTGATGTGCGCCAGCCGAAGGTGATCAAAGCCCGTCGGCGTCTGAGTGCTGGCGGCCGTGAATTCTAGTGCATTTGTTCAACAGAATTCTGGCCTTCGGGCCCGCGGGGCTGGACACTGATGCTGAGAAAACTGTCTATTGTGAAGTGAAGATCCCTCCATACACGGGTCAAATCCAGTCTTTGTAAAAAGCATTGAGGAGAGATGGATCCTTGAGCATATGAGGGGCTGCTGGTCATGGAGGTGGAAATTTAAAGAATGCTACAAACACAAAGTCAAAGCCAATATCAGGCAACGCAGGAAAGCAGCTGCAAAACACTGAAGTATGAAGAGTGGGGGAGTATACTCTGCTTAGACATTCACACCTTAATACTTTTGATATTCCTTCACTTGGCATCTGTATATATATACAGTGTGTGTGTATGTACACATTAAAGTCATAATGTAATTCATCAAGGCAACAGAAAAGAAAATATTTAAAAAAATATATCTCTATTATAATCTGAAATTTATATTATATTTTTTTTGCACTGGACCTGGTACAATAGAGCATTTTGTAGTACAAACGGACAAAAACTAAATGTACACTAAAAAAGACTGAGGCCATCCATCCTTTTTTCTTTCTATCGTAAATCCCGTACAACACTCCTCAGTGCCGATCCTTATGATGAGAAGCTATGGCCAGGACAGCCGGCTGGGGTCAGAACGGGTGGCCAGTGTTATTACAGAGTGTAATATCTATGTTTGACCAGCCGGGCTACAGGGATTTGACTGACCGGCTGAAGAATAAGAGGGAAAAAAGGGAGGAAAGGAGAGGCATAAACACTAGTAATGAAGAGACTGCAGTCAGAGGTTAAAGTAGCATCAGAGAAACAACAAACTAACGCCCACCACTGAGAGAGTCGGGGTGAGAGGTGGAGGAGGAGGAGAGAAGAGACAGACAGCGAAAGGCACCTGGCAGACAACAACCTGATCTCACCGCAGAAAAAACACGACCGCGCAGTGGGCCTGGCCACCTGAAAACACACCGCCAGACTCTGCAGTTACTCATTCACATCAGCCCCTTCTGACCATATACAAAACACAATATGATCACCAGACTCCGCATACAACCGCACCAATTAAAAGAAAACAAAGTGAGTTCGACTACATAGCGGCCTGACAGCGGGGTGACAACTCCTTGCCCCAGCTCCTCTAGGCAGCTGAAGTTTTTGTTGAAGCAGTCGGCTGGAAAGCTTCATAGTGTTCATGCGTTAGCCACAGCAGCCATCCCATCATATGAGCGCAATACTGTCTAATGCTGCCCCCTGTCTGCCACCAAACTCATCTCAACTGAGAGGACAGACAGAAACAAATTAGAACATTCATCTTTTTTTGACTCTTGATGGACACATTTTAACTCACATTTTAAAATTCATGCTTACAATCACCAGCTAAAACATGCTTGACCTAAAACAATGTTGCTAATTATATTACACTAGGCTGTATTACTTAATGAAATATGCCTCATATGAGGCCCGTGATAAATATCCATCATCCTCCCGTGGACATACAGAAGTTAAAACGTGATTTTGTTGAAATTAAAGTCTTAATAGTAAATACAGTGCTGCTGATGTGTATATTGTTGTTCATGCTGATTTGAAGCAGGGGTGTATGAGCCAGATATGGACAACATTAGCGCGACTGGCTGTGGTGCCGAGCTGCTGGGCAATACGCCTCACGGCAAAATTAATGATCCAATCATTGTAAATACCAATTGCCTGTAATCCTTGGCTGGAAGCGATTCAAAGAGAAGGAAAGGTTTCCGTTAAACAGTCACAAGCTCTCGCTCTCTTTCTTCATCTCCCTGAGGCACCAGATGCCTTTCTTTCATTTCTTTTTTCGATCCAAATTTCCTTTCTCAGCTCTGTGGCCCTGCCTGCATTCGGTCCCTATATGTCTCCCAGCTGCGGAGCAGGGGATGGGGCCCAGGCCCGGGCCCCGGGGGGCAGCAGAGGAGGGAAATCCCCAGGACAACTGGTTTGGTCACGGACAACTCAGGGCCCAGCAGCCATCCCTATTCTACCCTCTACTTCCCTGGCAAACATTTGCTCTCCAGCTTAGCCCGGGAGCTAGCCAGCAACTTACCCCCACACTCTTGTCTGGTAATGCCAATCAGGGTCTACACAGCCCTGTGCTCTAGAGATGGAGAAGAAAGAAGGTAGAAGAAGGGACACTGAGACAGAGACGGAGAATGAAGGAATAGAAAGGGAGGGGCAAGGGCAGCTCCCTGTGAGCCACAAGGCAAAGCCAGAGCCTTTGGCAAAGACAAACACGAAGACGGGACTCTATCCCTATTGATATGCACAAGCAGGGACCATCGGCTAGTTTTCAGCTAAGACAAAAGGAAGAATGGCGAGAGAAAGGTGCTCTGTAGTGGAGTCCATATGTGTCTGTGAGTGGACACAGTATGTGCAGAAAGGGGAGTCAGGTTGGCTGAATATGGTGTTACTTCTTTGTTGCTTTCTCAAGTCTTCTTATGGTGAGAGAAATACACTCCCCCTCTTGTTTCGGTCTTTTATTATTGATTTTATCTCACAATTTCATATTCTACCTCCTCGTCTTTATTAGGAGCATCACAACATGACTGAGGTCGCCTACTACAGATTCTTCTTGCACCTGTAGCTCATTCTACTCATTTTTAACATATTGTATATAAATAAATAAATAAATAAATAAGCCTGTTTCCCAGCTAAAAAAGTAAATATATAAAGAGCATGGTCAACATGGGGCCAACAGAGTCCAGATCTTTGCAGGTTAAAGTCCCGGGCCTCATTTTCACCGCAGGGGGTCTTGAGATGCCTAAAGACAAGCATGCGTAAGGAAAAGACCACGACATGGAGGCCTGTTTAAGCCCACATTGTCCCTTCTCTCTCCCCCCTGTAGCCTCTTACAGCACCCCCACCAAGCCACCGGTCCTTTGCTTCCTTTCTGTGACCACGGTTCCCCCCTCCCACACCGCAGGGACCCCTCCCCTGTGTTTGTAATCCCAGCAGAAACACTTAAGGTTCACAGTGGGTGCTCATCAAAACCATCTGCCCGAGAAGAGAGTGAGAGATGACGGAGGGAGGAGGAAAAAGGGAAAGAGCGGCGGAGGAGAGGGCCAGAGAACCAGGGAGGCGAGCTGCCTCCTCCAGTTGCGATGTTGGTTGTACTAATCTGTTCAATTAGCACCACTACAAGCTCTGCTAGTAGCCTGATTATTTTTAGTGTAATCTTCACCCTCGTTGCGGAGCCTGGTCCGAGTTGCAGCGAGCAAAAACACCAGAAAAGGAGGAACGTGTTTTATCTCTCAATGCTGCCCAAGTAAAATAAATGAAAATGATGTAGCGAAGAAAAACAAATGATATAGTCACCACAGAAAGAAATTGAACTAATTTATATTTCCAATCCCAGATGTAAAGTGCAAATAATGACAAGATAAGAATCAGACTCCTCTATACTACCTGATCTGTCTTTGGGGAGTGTATTACCCCTCACCTGTAAGAGCAGGCTACCCACTGTGAATAATAAATGACGCCTACTCAGGTCTCACTTAGCGTGGGGGGTTAGAGTCGGCCGGTACAAGGCAGTATTATCTGTACTAGTGTTAGACTCATGGGGCCAAAACAATGACACAGACATACACAAACCGTAGCATCAGAGAAATCGGAACGTAGTCCTCTAGAAAGGCGCAAATATATTCACACTGACTTAAACATTTCATCCTTTGCCGTTATGATAGCAATAAATGATGGACAAAGAGGCGGACCGTATTCACACTGGGTCCAGGATGTAAGTAACTTTAAACATTTCATCAGCTGCCGAATCTACCGTATAGTGCAAGATGAAGAAAACGAATAGTCTGTCTCTCTCCATTGCTCCGGCATGCCTAGATCAAACAGTGGTCAGTCATTTAAACTACCTCCTTTACTGCAGAGACTGTTGAGAAAGAGAAAGAGAGGGGGAGAAAGTCGCAGCGTAGGGGGAGCGGGGTGAAGAAGAGGGGGCTGTACTAGACCGCAGCTGTGAGAGTAATTATGTGCTCGGAAATGTGATCATTTGTGATGAATAATGAATCGATGGCTGAGATAGACTAGCAATGTTTGGCAAATGGAATGAAAGCTATGTTATTGGAAAAAAAAAAGAATCGGGTACAATAATATTATGTATGTGGGAGTCCATGGGTGAGTTGTGTGTGTCTGTGTGTGTGTGTGTGTGTGTGTGTGTGTGTGTGTGTGTGTGTGTGTGTGTCATACCTCCTGTATGGTTCTGGTGCCAGGGAAGTTGAGGCTGTAGTCTCTCTGGGCCTCGCGGTGACTGATGACCAGCAGGAAGTTCTGGTTTAGCGACTCTGGGAGAGCACTAAACAAAGAGGAGAAAAAAATGTAACAATGGGAAAAAAACAGGGATGAACAGTGATTTTTTTTTTCTTTTAAATGTGATGCAGAAAAAGGAAATGTACAAGAAGAGAGGCAAAATAATGACATAGTAGAAAGTAAAGAACGGAGGCAAAGTAAAAAAAAAAAAAACAAAAAAAAAAACATTATCACTAGATTGACTGAGGCAAGGCAAGCTGAAACTTGTCAACTAGTGGTAGCCTGCGGGCCCAGAGGGAGGTGGGTGCCTTCTCTGGGGGCTAGTCACCTACTTCACCGGTTATGTCTTAACAAGCCTGGCCTGAGCTCTGCTCAGCACAGCAGGCTATCACAGCTATGATCACCTGCACAGAAACAGCATGGAGTCCAATAATCTGCTTTTGCTGCTAACAAACCTAGCTGCTATTATGAAATAAGCCCCAGAGAGCCTTCAGCACCTTCCTAATGACAAGCCCTAAAGATACCGCAAAAACATGATTTTACTTTAGACATACAGTAGCACAAACTGACCATCTCCACAGGGGTTGAGAAGGTTAGGTTTTTGGGCTTTCGAATATCATTTATTCCGCTCCAGAGTGAAGACAATGCTTCAAGTGAGGAATCAGCCCCATGTTGCATTATTCTCAAGTCTAAAAAGAAGATATTAATCTTTTTAGGCTGTGTATCATAATGGACTATGTCAGCAGATGTTGCTGGATCTTTATCTGCATCAATTTTAATATGCTGAAACCTTGTTCCTTATTAGTTTAGAATACTTTCACAATAAATAAAATATGGAAGCAAATTGATGAAACATCTATTAATACAGAATGAAGAGAGACTATATGAAAAAGTGTCAATGAGTTAGTAAATAAATATTAATACACCAGGATATATACCATTATATCTTATCTGCCACTGTATAAATAATGAGGCCACAAAACAACAGATTTTCAATCATTTTGTAAGCATAAATATTTATGGGCAAAAAAAGATGGACACAAGTTGTATACAGGCAAACACTGGTTCAACATGGTAACAGTCTCGCAGAAGACGCCATGTATGTATTTTATCATGAACAGAGACTCGCTGGTGGAGACGGAGGTCCAAGAGGACCAGATGGAGTGAAGTTTCTGGACTGGTACCATGGCTTGCTTTAGAAGCTTACAGCAGTGACAGGGATGCTACTAACGGTGCACAAGCAGACACTTTGTGTGCTTCACGTAGAGGAGGAGGTGGGGGAATCAACTTTTGGAAGCTTCATTTACAATAAGCTGTGAGGTTAAGTAGCGTTTTGAGCAAACGCTGGGTCTGTGAGGCTGAATATCAATGGGAGGCTTAAGGGCCGAAGCAGGCACTTAATCAGGGCTCAGAACCCAAGGAGAGGAGGAAGAGTTGAGAGAAAGAGAGGGAAGGGGGAATTAATATGTAGCACACACATTAATTATGCAATCACACCCTTAATCTGTGCAGATCTGGACGAGCTTATGTTAACAGAAGCTCAAATTTACTGTAATGACAGCATATTTACATTGACTAAAACTACGAAATCAATATGTAAATGTAATGTTTGTTGTAGCTAACTGGGGAAGATTGGAAATGTGTGGAGTGGGAAGGATGGATGCATATGTAATAGGGCTGAGCAGAAGGATGAGAGAGAACGTGTGTGTGAGAGTGAGTGACAGAGAGAGAGAGAGAGAAAGAGAGGGGAGAAATGGAAGGGGTAGGGACACATAAATAAGGATCTAGCTAATATCATGATTATGTTTGGACACAATCCCGAGCTACTGCTGGCAGGCAACTGGTCTCCTAAATAGACAGAGATTGAGGGTAAACTGAGTGGAAGTGTTACTCTGTCCATCCAAGCAAAGAAGGAACATCTTATCAGTCACTTATGGCAGAACAACGAGCCATTTGGTGTGTGCGTGGGTGGTGTGCTGTTCAAGATTTACTTTGAAAAAACACATCACTCATTGGGTTTTATAGTACAAATATAGACACTCAAAATATCAAATGCATTCAGAACGGGAACAAAAAAAAAAAAGCTGCCATTCATAATGAGTCATTGCCTTGTAATTTCCCATCTGTCTGAAGAGGCCAGCTGGTTCATATATAAACAGAACACCCATGTTTCAAGAATAATATCCCCATGTCTCGACTGCTTTCACCACTGATGTTTTCAAAGCTGCTTTCTCCTGATAGAAGCAGGCCCCTCAAGCAGTGCAGGGTCGAAATGTGGACGCCTCCGTGTTTGCTTCCGCCTTCAGAGGTCTCCTTACTCAACACACACACTCAATGACATCCAGGTCGGCCTTCAACATCTCTGGAGGTACTTGACATGGCATAAGGGTGCCAGGAGGAAAATGTCATTTAACTTTATGGACAGAGAAAATGGAGCGGGGAGAAGAGCAGGCTAAACAGATTGGTTTCATTCTGAGGTAAGCCCATCGCCTAAGCTGTGAGTCCCAGCGGCACAGAGCAGACTCTAGACCTTATTAAACTAGCACCGCCAGACACAGAGACACACACACACACAAATACCCATACACACACATCCTAAATAACCTCTCATACGCTCACATACTGCATTCACTAACCTACAGCGTGTGTTTCAAGTTAGAGACACGGATGAAAACAGTGACGAGGAGGATACATGCGGACTGATCATTTTGCCTCTAATAGATAAAGAGGAGGTCTTGAAGCTCACACCAGGTCTTCTTACCTCCTCCACATTTTGCATCCACAACAAAGCAGAAGAATACGAAACCGTTCGGGCTCTGCTCTGTTTTGGTCTGTCATCTTGTCCCAAAAAGCATGCTACCTGTTAGATACTTTCCATCAGAGATTTAGCCAGCCAGCTAGCGGTCTCCATAAAGCATCTGTGGGTCTGCTACTGGACAGCTAGCACACAGAGGGAGAAATGGGGGGGGGCAGGAAAGCCGGCAATAAAAAAAACAAAAAAAAAAACACACACACACAAAATCTAATGAATCATTTTTGCAATTTAAAATCTCTTTCAGAGTTCAAATTAAAATAACCTTTCATTGGCAAACACGCTTCCTGAGAGCTGGAGCGGGGAAGAAACGAGCAAGGAAACAGGCTCCATTGAAATATTTATCAGGCCTTCATCATTTATGCAGGAGATTAGCTCCTCCTCAACATCCTCTTATATTCACAGGCAGTCATCAACATGGCCACAGAGAAAAACCTTCTTTAGTCAAGGCTTTACCACTGCAGTATCGACAGCACATGATGCCGCTAACTAAATATCTACCTGAAATGGATTGGTACTCAAAGAAAAATCTCCCAAAGCTTCAAGATTTATTTCTAATCAAACAAGACAACTAAAACGGGTTTACTCAGCGGGATCATAATGACAGTGCAGCACTGTTTAATCAGTCCGTTTGGATTAGGTGTGTGTACTGCATGAGCCAAGCTTTACAGAGTAATTGCCAGGGATATTATCATTATGGGACATTTGCATTTTTCGTCAGCAACAATTTGGATCAAATAAATGTTGTGAAATCACGTTTGGACGGATAAGTGTCTTTTCAAACTACAACAACACACTAACAAATGTGTTTCAAAAAGAGGGAAAGTTTCAGGAATCTAATTCATAAATTGCATCAAAAATCATACATTTAAAAATCCTATCAGAGTGATAACAGTACGCATTCTTACTCTTTTAGATGTTTATCGGTTTCTTAACGGACACAGAATTACCATCAAATTCCTACTGTGACATTTTCCCTTACAGTCACTAAACCGGAGTCTGGAAATACAGTTCTGTGTAGTAATATGGTAAGTATTTTATGCACAGTTAACCTGAGAATGTCATAGTAAGTAAGTAACTTGATGTAAGTGAGTAACTAAGTCTCTAGGAGTTAATCATGTCACGTGGCTCGCTCTGTTTTAGTGTCTTATTACCTCATGTCAAATTTATTTATCAAATGTAAGTGGTTGGATAACACACAGATATGGCTTGTACACTCAAGTAAAGAGTCTTTTGGCTGTGTTTCTTAATATTTGAAAATGTACATCCAAAATAATAAAGATTTTTTTTTTTTTTATTTTACATAAATTAATTATAGAGAGAGACTGTGACAGACTAAAATACTGAGTATACTATGTAAGACATAACAGAACTGTTTTCTGACAGGAAGCATGCAGCTGTGATACCAGGTACCACATCAGACAAGTTCACTTTGCTATAACACATCCGTGCCTCGAGTTGATATGGCTGTGATGAAGTGTGCTTCCCTTCCAGCAAACTTTCGATTAAGCTTTGTCTACTGCAACAAATCCTCACACGCTACACACAAACTGTGTGTACTGTGGATATATACGGTGTGACCCGTTTATTTTTACTGCAAGCTAACAGCTTGTCTGGTCCCGCTACAGGGGACCGCTCCCCCCTGCTCTGTGATCTGTCACCTATCCTCCCCCAGTATGACAGCAGGGTCACCTTAGACACACTCATTTATACACAAACGCAAGTGCATACACACAGAAGCCCACCCACTCCATTCAGCCCCAACTGTCCTCCACCAAAATAGCTGACACAGAATAATGAGCTCCTGACACCCAAAATGATATCGATAACACTTTGAGAAATGGCAACGGTGCTGCTAAAAAGACACTGCAGTTAGCGGGGGGAGTGAGAAGATGAGGAGAGGCAGAGGGGAGAGAGTGAGGGAGGGAAGACTGATGGGGATGAGGGCCATTAGCTGCCAACACAATATAACTACCACTTAGACGGACTAGCAGGAAAAGCGGCAAACTGCCAAATGACTTCTTTTACAAGTGTTCTGGTGACATGCGGGTGCTTGCTTGGCTGCTATCATGAGGAAATGTGGAAGGAGATACAGTACAATCTTTATTTCCAATCCACTGTCAGCGAAACAAAACGGGGCCACTTATTGTGAAATATAAGCAACTCTGAAAAATAAAAACCATACGTATGAAAGGAGTAGAGACACTGAAATCTGTTAGATCTATCACCATTATCATATCTTGTTTGTTTTTTTTAATAAATGTATACATAAAATAAAAATCAAGATTTTATTAAATTTAAACATCCAGAGAGATACAGTGAAACTGGCCATCACCAGATATACTTCACAACTCTGCTTGACAGCAATAGAATAAAAATGCATTATTAGAATATTTGTTTTGAATCAGCATTTAAACTAAAATCTGTCTTTAAAAAAAAACATGATTTTGGTGACAACAAATTGCTAGTACAGTAACGAATAGTAACAGTAAAAAAAATGAGTCACCGACTGATTGACTCACAGCCAAGTGTCCCATTATGCATTTTTCACTGTTGGATTGCTAAAATATCACTCATAGCATTCATATCCAAAGTCAAGCTGTTCAACTATGCATATGACATAAATCACCTTAGACTCATATTTATCTGTTTTGACTAGTCCAAAGCTCTCATTCTCAAACTAAAAACAAAAGGGTCGAGGTCTCCTTAAAATAACATGTCGTAATAAAGGGAGTAACGTCACTGCCATAGGTAGATATTCTCACTCGGATGATGTTTCCTGACACTGATGAAAGGACGACCACATATCCAGCTGCCAGCTGTGATTGTATTACTGCTGTGACATTACACTGAGCTGCCTGACATTTCACAAGGAAAGGTTGTTAATACTGCCATGCGTTGCCTCGAAACCTCTGGATGGAAAGGGAAGCTTAATGAAGGATTCTCACCAAATCGCTCTTGTCAGAGAGTACTCCTGCTAATGTGACATGTGACAAAGTGACTAATGTTGCCGGTCTGCTTTGAAAACAAGGAATGCAGAATAGGTATGTGGTGTTAATATTACATCCACAGTCAGTAAAAAAAAAAAACCTTTAGCAACAATATCAGGCAGAAAGATACAAAGAAGGGAGAGAAAATGATTATTTACACACAGAGATTGCAGCAATATTGCAGCGTTCCTTTCAAAATGTCACAATGGATGCGAGAAAAGGAAAGTGAACCGGTAGGTCAAATGTCTCTGAATATACCAATGAAAATGGAATTTGCTGGCAGCATTCTGGAGGGGACTACTCTATTACTGCTCACAGACTGCCACCTGGTGATCACTATTAGGTACTACACCCACACTGCTACATATACTCTAGTGTACTGGGATGGGGAGAGAAGGAGAATTTATTTGAGTTAACACAAAAAAAAAGAATGAGAGAGCGTTAGGCTGAGTACCTGTTTTTGCTGGTGCTGGTGCTGGTGCTGGCAGTAGGAGCAATGTCTGGGGTCAGGACATACAGGCTGATGTTCTTGGGAAGGTGTAAACTTCTCAGCACCGTCTGATTACACACAGACATACACATCGACTTAAAATATAGTTGTGACGATAAAGAGCTTTTTTAAGATAACTTTGGGCAGAGTACATTTGAACTTCTACTTGCTCGGCTGCTAACTCTAAAAACAGTCACATCTCCTGATTAACCCTAAAGGTAAACCATCATTTTCACTCTGCAGTGCTGGGTTAGAACTGGAAATATCACTATAGGGTAGGAAACAGGCCTCTTTGCATCACTAATGTTGTGACTCTTGAGCTTGGTGACCTACACATTAGGCTGTGCCCAAGTCCAACCAGCCAGGGCTAGGATTTCTACTTGATCATAGAGCATAGGTATATGGAATTCTAAGCGCTTGCTTTGATATAATTTCTGAAAATAAATACAAATGAATAAAATGAATAAATAAATAACACAAAAGCAAAAAGGAGACAAATATTTAGCTCATATCACTAGTGTTATTCATCTCTTCTTAACCCTGAAGTGTTTTTCACTTTCATCTTTGTGACAAACGTGCGCGGGCTGTTAACTCACACTATCAGGTACATCTCCGCTCTTCCATCCCTTCAGCTGCATTTTGGACACAGGAACTGCAAGCTCTGTCTCGAGGATTTGTTTGATTTCCCCTGCGAGGATGGATTTGAAGAAAAGACAGAGGAAAAATATCTTTTTTTTTAATTTGTATGCACCGAAAGGCTGTATGCAAACGTGTACACACGGAGCGCGGACACACTGTGTACACGAGTGTGTTTGTGGCGCTCACCGACTGTGCTGCCTTCCTCCAAAACCAGCTCTACCGTGCGCTGCCTGTACTCCACTCTGAAGTTGAGCATCCGAGACTGACGCTCTACAATGTGTCGGGAGGAGGAGTTGATGGGGCAAAAAGCGGAAGCCGAGGAGGATGGGGGGGAGGAGGACGAAGATGAGGAGGAGGGCGGAGGAACTGCACCTCCGGCTGCTGCATCGGCTGCTTCTGATTGGCTTGGAGGTCCGTACATGCTGGCCTGGCTCGTCTCACTGGAAAAGTTACTGTGCAGAGGTGACAGGGTTAATAAGGGTGTGTCAGCATGTTCTATTGTAGATCGCAAGGAAAGAAATCAGTATCTATTTACAGATATTAGTGGCTACATCGAACTTATCTTCATCCCCGGCTTTTAACTTAAAATCTAAGAACCACAGTGAATAACTGAAAGACTGAAAAATATACAAACACATGGTTTTTCCCCATCAAACTTCTCTCACAATATCTGCTTATTCTCACTTTGCTGCATGCTCAGTAGATGACCTCTGTTTCACAAAACACAGTAAACGATGTCTTTTTCCTCCTCACCATGAACAAAGTGTGCCCTTTGTTCCTTGAAGTGTAAGCAGCAACTGTCTCGCACAAACAGAGTGCCAGACTCAGGACTTTTATCAAAGGCTGTATTTTATTTGGCCCACCACATTAGAGAGGCCACTGTCCTGAGGCGTAGGTTGACTGTCAACTGCCACAAGACCGCTACAAAGAGACTGGAGCAAGAGGGTGGGAAATTAACCCGACTAAATAGTAGGACATTATAACTGTCCCCTCCACAAGATCGGAGTCTTTCCCAGAATTACTCCACAACTACACTGCCCTGCGGTTCGAGGGTGGATGGATCACAGAATTCAAAGGATGTCAAAACACATGGTTATCTTTCTTTGGGACATGAAAGCATCTAAAAATCCGAATGTTCCTATTTGGAAGAAAAATGATTTTGGATGTCTGCTTGCAGTAAAGTTGATTTGACTTGTTTCAGAACTGTGTGGAACGTAGTATCTAAATTAATGTTCATTGTAGTAATTTATATTTAGCACAAAATATAACCGCTGCTAAGATGAACTGAATTCTAAATGTATTGACCAGGTGAAGCAGGAGATTTTAGTCAAAAAAAGGAGGAAAAAACAATAGATCTTGCAAATAGTATTCTTTAAAGAAACCTGGAAAAAAAATTGGCATGAACTCTCACAACAAGTAAAAGAGGTTTTGAGTGCACTTTCACCTAAATTTGGCACAGTAACACTGAAAGCCGTTAGATTGTTTATTGTTGCTGTGTGAGCATAGTGCCCATGCTGTCCTACATGTAGATGGCACTGTTCTCCTGCGTAGTCCAGCAAAAATGTCCCGAAGCAGCCTTTCACCCCACGGACAAACTGTCAGAACAACAGAGGATTCAGTATTTTTAAGTACGAGGGAATCATTTTTGATGCCCTGAGGAATCCTGGTTACTGATCAACAAGCAACAAACGAGCGTCTTCTAATTCCCAAACTGCTCACTAAAGAGGAAACAATTGACGAGGGAAACGCATTTTAGACAGGAGCATTGGTGGAGCCTCCAACTGGCTCCGGCTCAGGTCACGTCATCGGAGTCTGTTTACTGGGTCATGCCAGCCTACTCAAACCAGTGCCAGCCACTTAGTAAATGTGTCGGCTGCTGGTCACGCTGCCAGCCAGCCTCCATTCAGGGCGATGTGCGCCCTTAGAAAGACCGGCGATATTCTCATGGCCCAAGGGCCTGAACTGCACTACAGCACATGCGTGCGTGTGTGCCTGTGCGCGCACATGCACGCAAGTGTGTGTACACAAAATAAAACGGTTAAACAGAACGTCTCCAGTTTGAGTGGGTTTGGATCCGCTCGGTGCATTCATGAGTGTCAACTAACCGTTGAAGTAGTGTGGAGGACACAAAGCTTCTTAGAGAAACCTTTTCTATTCAGAAACTGTGTACAACTCCACTCTTGGCAGAACGTTTCCTTGCAGTTGCAGTGTCTTTTTTATTATTCCTCTATCAAACAGTGGAATTGAAACCATAGCAGGAGCAATAACCTCTAACTCAGTTGGTGTTGTCTGCTAGAGATGTAATGACCAAGACAAAAAAATTACTTTAAGATTTAACAGCAAAATGCTATTTTTATGGAAGCAAGTGATACACAAATTCAAATCTCACCTGTTCTATAGTGTAAATACTCTACCTACTGTAATTACTACAAGTGCATGTATGCCTGCTTGTTCTTCAGGGAAACTACAAGACATTGAACCTGACACTACTTAAGTCAGCCAATGTGGTAAGGGATTTCCTCCTTCTAGAAACCACTTGCGATCAAATTTCCTGTATTCTTTGAAATCAACTCTTATGGTATCTATCTATAAAGCAAGGAGCGTCTGTGCGTCTCTGGCTCACATGTCATGTGTTTGTCAGATCAACCTCAAGTTTTGAATAGGGCTTGCACATGGAATGATGGTGTGCATCCTTTTTTGTATATACATATATGTAAAACATCATTATTATTAAAATGTAAAATCCCAAAGGTGCACTGCAGTGGTGTAGAGGTAAAGCGCTTGCTTAATAATATAATATACATAATATGTACAATTTGTCTATTAGGCTATGTAACAGTCCAACACACTGGGATTTGGACAAACACAAAAATCTAATTAAGCTTCCACTTTTCTATAGGAATACATATTTCCTACAGGCACTGCACTTGTCATGTTAAGACAAAACAGCTCTGAACATCACATACCTCACATGGCTGCTTGCCATACAGACCTTTATAAACCTAAACCAACATGGTACAGCCTTTTGAAAAAGAACAGTGTGTTGAAGAGTATGTTATGTATAATTTTAGATAGCTTTCACTCAGTGTTACAAGGTGAACCGATACTTTTTCTTTCTGATTTCCACTGAATGCGGAAACAAGCTTATTACCTTTGCAAGATCCCATTCTCCTGTGGTATCACTCCATTGATGGCCGCCTGTAATGGAAGAGGAAGTCAATTATACAACACAACACCATTTTCCTGTTTCATTTACTGTATTGTATCTATGGCCAATGCTTTGCTATGGAAAATTGGTGATTCTGTTCTGGGATCAAAGTAAAGTTCAATCTATATTTCGGTTCATTCTAGAACATCATTTCTTTCAGCTTAGCAAAGCGTGAGAGACATTGTCTGGCTAAGGTTTTCACTCTGAACCAGTCATATATGACAGAGAATTATGGAATATTCAAGGTGGGTGGTCAGGACAAAGAGAGCTCAAAAACATGACAGTGACCACTTTTAGCTTGCACAGAGCTTTTGTTTGAATGGACAATTGAATGGATTTCTCTCGACCATGCACTATCCTTCACTGCAAAACAAGCAAAAACTAAAGATAGCAGATATGTGCTGGTATAATCATATCCCCTGTTGTTTGAATTCAATGAAGGAATTGTACCATGGCAAAAAAACAAATATACGGGCCTTCTATTAAAACTGAACTAGAAATACTGCCTTTCGTTTGTGTGTCTCCTCTGACCAGTGTGTAAGTTCATTGACAAACAAAAACACAAGTCAAATCCTTGCATGTTTTGCACAGGAGATCTACGCTGATCGCGAATTACGCTGATGAATACTGACCAGAAACATGTTTTTGAATTATCATGTCATAGTGACGTTGACCTTTGACCCTTTGGATAAAGAATGTCATCGCTTCATCATTTTATCGTATTAGACATTTCTGTAAAACTTTGTAGTAATTAGCGTATGAGTGCTGTGTTCTGTGAGGTCAGTGACTTTGATCTGGACACCAAATTCTAATCCGTTCATCCTTGAGTCCAAGTGGACTTTTGTGCCAGATGTAATGAAATTCCCTCAAGGCGTTCCTGCGATATTGCATTCACGAGAACGGATGGACAAAATCAAATCAGTTCATCCTTGAGTCCAACTGGACGTTGGTGCCAAATTTTAAGAAATTCCCTCAAGGCGTTCCTGATATATCAAGAATGGAACAGACAGATGAAAACATTAGGCGACCGGCCACAGCACCAGCATGGCGGCATAAACACAAATTTAAAGTTACATTCAAATATCAACGGACACTTTTAAAAAGATAAAACTCCTTGATGTCCAGGAACGATTTGAGGAACATTAAGAGGGTTAATGAAATAAAATATTTGCCACCACATTCCTCAACAATCTCACTTAACATATTAGGGCTGACCTGCAATGCAACCTTTAAGTAATTATCTTTGGGAAGTTATATGAAGCACTGTTTTTTTATGGTCCACTTCCCGATTTAGTTGTGTCTGGTCTTTTGCGGATTATTTTGTATGTTTTGAGGTAAGAATACCTTTGAGTTCCTCATCTAAATTGCACGGTCCTTTATTAATCTCTTTCCTGTGTTATTAGTCATAGTTTTTAAGAGTTTTACCTTATTGCTTAACTGGATATTAACGTACAATTTTACAGGTACGTTTAAAAAGTATGAGCCTATTTTGTAGAAGACATTTTCAGAAGCCGAAACAGCTTGTTTGGCCAAGTATGTGCACATACAAGGAATATGAGTTTGCTCTCAATGTACAAACTCGGAATAGATATGCAGACATAAGTACAAACAGGTGAAAGTGACAGACCAAAGTGATTTACTAGAGAAGATTGATCAATGCTGACTTCCAATAAACTGCTTCACTTTGAGGGTACTAGCATTGTGCATCCTGGCTTTCTGTAACGCTGTCATGACTTACTGAGATGATTAAATAGAACACGGAGCCTCGTTAATGTCATTGGTAACAGCAGTACTTTGCCTTAAGTAAAAAGGTCTGCCGTGGAGAAGCCCTGTGGTTTTTAAATGTCACAATTATTATTCTACAGTACAAACATGATGTAACAATGTACTCCTTCACAGAAAGAAGAGGATGAGTTTTAGAAGGTACAAGTTTAAAGTCAAACATGATGATACAATGATATAAAGATCAACCTGGTGTTTTCTTTATGGAGACAGTAATTGAGCAGCATACTGAGAACTCTTCAGTAAACTACAATAGGACAAATTCATGATCGTGGCTAATTTCAATGCAAATTGTGTGCAAGGATTGTGATGTATTTAGCCGCATTGTGGCTATATGACATACTGAGCCTAGGGATGGACAGTGGAGAAGTGCATTCTACTACAAGAGTAGTTTGAGAAGTTCTTTGGATATTTTTGTACTTTGACTTAATTATTTTTTATTATATTTTTAGCTTAGGCCACTTTGCTTGTAACAAAAAACACATCTTCTCTTATTAAATGAATTTGGGGGGGTATTTCGCACAGCAAATGCTGTCATAATGAATGTATCTTGTGATTAGAACGTTGTACATCTGGTATCTGGGAGATTAAGCAATTTCCTGCTTTGCTAAACAATTTTTTCTAAAGAAATCATTGCTCAAAAGAATCCCTTTGACTTTTTTTTCTACACTCCCACTTACCCAGCTTTTGCCAACAGTACCAGCTACTGCACGGGAACTGCAAGTCATCAGATTTACAGGTGCAGTGAGTCTGGGCCCAAAGGCTGTCCTACCACTGCTTGGACTGCTTTAGCTTCCTGCTTTGAATTGCCAGCATCAGTCTAAATATAGACTGACCCCTTCCAATATGCACTTGGCGGTAAAGGGCTCCTTGTTTTTCAGGCTCATCATGAGTAAATCCAAACCTGGCAGGACACATTCTTTCGCACAGCGTCTCTCCCCACAAGATCCAAATCTACCACAGTCGTCAGGACGCACTGTTTCACGCGCACAGTCACGGCATTAACGGCGACTGTACCGCCGAGGTGCTGTCTGCTTAATAAAACATTACGGGTAAACTGAAGAAATAATAATGTCTAAACTGTCCACTTGAAATGGCAGGTTAGATGACCTCTCCCCTGTCTTTTAAAGAGAATAGCTATGAAAAGGGAGAAAAGAGAGACAGAAAAGATAATGAACTTACCACTAAATCCCAGTTATTAAGCTCTAACAGAGTGATCGCCTCTGCAATGTTGTCAATTCCAGTGCAAGCCTGTGAAAGGAAAAAACAAGACAGAATGAGGTCAAATGCATTGTATGAAACAATTCACATTTATTTGTTTTTTTTTATTAAAGATTATAATCCGTCAGGACATCGAAATACATTTCTGAACAAACCAGCGGATAGAGAATGAAAAAAAACAACAGGTGCATGATTTGCTTCTCTGGTCGGTGGAAATACATTATGGATTGGCACTAAGTAGCAATATTTAACAGCTGGAAGCTGCATTGTGTACAAATTGATGCTTTGGGAGTCTTGCAGAGCAGGCTTACCAAAATACAATCTTCATAATATGAAAGGATTTCAACACTGCAAAGTAGGTCAGGAGTCAATAATTTGAGCTACAGCATTTTTTTTTTAAATCTATCTTTTCATATTTATTCCTAAAATGTGATCGGCAGACAATCCAAAAAGCTACAGGCATTGAGTGTTGTTCTGATCTGATCCTTTGGGTTGTGTAATTGACTCTAATTACAGCTTTGATACCAGCAGCATTGCAAACTGTTCTCCCCTCAAGGTGCAAAAGGCCTATAAATTTAAAAAACTTGTGTGAAACACAAAACACTTGAAGATTGTGTGATTTTAGCTCTGTAATATTGCCTTCTTAATAGAATTAATTGGATGGCCCAAGCTGTGAAGGTATCATTGTATTTAGAAATCTCAAAGGTATGATTTTCAATACTGTCACAAATGCAATCGTTCCTCTTTCTACTTAAAGAGATACAGAGATGCTGTATAGAGGTGAATAAATTTCATTACATAGGAGTCTATTAACATGACTGACTGTTTTCCAGGCCCGTGTTTTTGCTTTTTTACTTACAAGCTTTACTTGCGATTTGCCCCACAATATGAAAAACACTTTATTTGATTACTTTAATTTTGTTGCTAACAATATTGCAACATTACACTTGAGGGTGTGTAAAAGTCAAATAATGGAAAATAAAATGCTGAAAATATTGAGTAATTATTCATTACACCCTTGAGTTGTGTTTGCCAAAAAAAAAATTATGCTTCTGATTTTGTGACATTATACTAAGATAGCTTAAACAGAACTCCAGGACTTGAATTTCTTCAAACTTAAACAAATCCTGCACAAGCCAAGTTCTTAAGTCGTGAAGTTACTGGAGAAGGTGTGCGCTGGGGTCTGATAAGACAATACGAAGTCTGGCCATGCAGCTGTAGGAGTTGATGCTGCCACGGCTGCTCTACTTTACCGCAAGAAGATTCAAAACATGCGAGTAAACACATGAGGCTTTAATTTGTGAATTTCTTACCAGCTGCTAACGTAATTTTGTTTTTGCAGAAAAGCTTCCAAATCATTTTAACCTTGATCCAAATACTACTGGTTCGACTGCAGATATGCCAGCCAGTGCGGTCCCAGTAGGTGGGTATACACCCCCACCAGTGGTGGAATGTGAATAAGTAGGTTACATTTATTCACTACAATTGTGGCTACATATCTGAGGTATTTTGAGCTACTTTGCTAGAGATGCTTCTTTCTATTTCAATATTGCACTTTTAATTCCACTACATACAGCTGACAGCTTTAATTACATGTTGAGTAACACTGAACATGCAATGTATATTATCAAAATCAGAATAGTGCTTACTATTAATGCATTGGTAATAAAAATCCAATAATAGAATATTTAATGGTATAATACTCCCAGGGGACTCAATTAGCCTATTTGTAACATAGCTTTTATATTGCTTCTTCTCCTGATCCCAAAAAAGTAAAAAAGAATCGAAAACTTCTCTCACTATGACGCAGCCTCTGGTCTAAAATATTGTCCATCTCATAATTATCTTCTGGGGATGCTTCTCCTTCAAGCTCATAACTGCCATCAGTGTTATTATTGTCATTATCTTTGTTAGGTTCTTCTCGTTGGCATATTGTTAGGAGGGTATACAGTAAATCTCTGTATATCAGCTCTCTTCAACAGTGTACACTGCTGACTGTAGAAGCTAGCAAGGAAACAGGCATATCCTGAAGTATGTAGATGATACTGTTGATCTAAGTTAACCTTTAGAGCAGGGAACAGCAGTACTGAACTGTTAAGAATAAGTTTTAACTTAATCTTAACACCAGTAAAACTTAGGCTAATTTTATTTTGAGAAGCATGCAAAGTCACTGTTCTGCCAGCCATGCTTAAACAAGAAGAGCAGAGCAGATTATTTCCAAGTCCTCACTACAGGCACCAGTAATGATAAACTGTCATGTCAACACATTATTTAATACAAAGACTGTTTTAACTGATTAACTGCAAAATTAAGATGCCACCAATAATAAATAAAAATGCCTTTACACCTGTGATAAATACTCTCGATTGTAAGTGTGTTATATTGGTTTTATTTAAAAATACATACATACACAGTATATATTTTAATACATTTTCATTTGCTTGTGGGTCTTTTATATATTCATCATATTTTGCATGTTTCTTGATGTTTTTCCTTGCATCAAATACCTAAATTTATGGTAGAAACAAAAATATAATAAGTTGTTTCTATTCCTTAATGCCCTAATTCATACATTAGATGGCAATTGTCTATTTGGAGAGCATGTCATCTTACTTTAACCTATTGCTGCAATAATGCTTTATACAAAATTACTGTCTGTCTCTTTGCCATATAGAGATTAGTGTTACATGATGTGACGAAGCTGGGTGGGTAAGGAAAATGAGCTCATACATCTGGAAATGACAAAAATGATTTTAGTGTCTTAGCATTGCAGAGGTATATGATACATCAAGACACTTTTTAAAAGGTCCCATATTGGAGAAAATGATATTTCAATTTCTTTTTGAGCATAAATGCATATCTAGATAATGCATTTATGCTGATTGTGATGTCACAACTATACAACCCACCCTCCCCTTCAGAGTCATTCAAATCTGCTAGTCGGAGGAAAGGCTCATTAAGTTTAATGAGAGACAAAAAACAACCTGTTCTTTCTGGGGCTCGAGAGAGAAGCTTTAGAGTGGAGACATAAATCTAAGATTCAGATGATCTTTGGTACCTTGAACCACAAATAAATCTGGTTATTAAGGATATTAACACTTCATATTAAATATGGGGCCTATAACTGAATTTTTGAAACCAAACCAGAAACCTACAGAAAGAAACGTATAATAGGGAGGAGAGAAAATAGAAGGCCTGTGGTTAATATTGATGTCATTAGACATTGAAGCCAACTTAACGGGATACTAAATGCGTATATATTACAAAATAAATCCT